>OY735217.1:26519084-26579084 GCA_963457665.1 Thysanoteuthis rhombus
TTATATACATATATTATAAAGAAATGGATATGTAATCCGACAGAATAATTATTATTCCCTTTTTTCATTTCTTTATATCTTTATTTAAAAAACGCATCTATGATTATTTTGTCGGATCATATATCAATTTCTTTAAAATATAATTGTCTGCACTAAGAAACATAAAGAGCAGATATGAACAGTGAATGAACAAGATGAGATCAGGGTATCAAGCACTTTCCAATTAGCTGCTAGCAAGGAAACCCTAGCGTCAAGACAGCCCCCAGCTAGATGCAGGTTCGGTTCCTTAAGCAGCCACATTCCTTCATATTGTTCATTCCATTCCCGCTGTGTAAGTCAGCTGGCATATTTACAGAGCAAGAATTGTAGTGCTTTTGATGAGGAGATGGAAAAGGGATAAAAACCATACTAAGCGTCTTCTAAAGACCATTGGATGCAACCAGACCTGACCCCTCATCACATAGACTTTTTTTAAAATTTTCTTCGATGAGTGGTATATGTGTGCTTATGTTGTTTCTTAAATCGTATGATGGATGTTAGCCAATTCCTTGCATATTTATCAAAAATATACATGACTCCTCGACACGCAGATGCATTGAAGCAGCCCTTATATCCCAATATGATACATTAACCCAGAGATATGGACATTTCCAGATTGCAAACCCTTTAAATGCATTGATTTTGAAGCAGAATCTCATAAAAACAATACATAACAATATAAACATACAAGGCATTGGATAACACCCACCAGACGATTTAAGAAATAGTATAGGAACACACATACCACCACCCCCAAGAAAAGAAAAAGATCAAAACAACACACCTTACTCCCACCTGCGTCAACACCTATCCATCAAATGCTCGACATCATCTCTTAATTCTAAAAAACAAACCCACAACCAAACTCCTGACCCCTCACCTCACTGCCCTTTCTTATCTCAGAATACAAACACCCAATGACTCCTCCTCTCACAGACCCTTCTCATTTTAGACCAAACTTGACTCTCACTTAAACAGATACAAACATTCCATTCTACTCCTACTAAACAACCCCACAACACAGAAGTATCCTCATTTCTTTCCTCAATATCAAACATGCAAACAGCGTACATTTTTTCTCTTCACCACTGCAAGTTACTCTGAAAAAGATGGCTGGCAACCATCAAAATGGGTTGAAACATGCCAACAGTGATAATGAAAAAAATTGAGGTATGACACCTGCTTTTCTATTTTCACCTTCCAATATTCGTTTTCATCAATATTCTGTTATATCACCTCACATCCAAACACACACACACACACACACACATATGTGTATTAATATATAAAGAAACAGGTATATATCATCCGACAGAATGATTATGAATTATAAACATTATAATCACCCGATCCAGGCAAAGTAAATAGAAAAACAATTAAAGAAAATGGGACTGCTGTAGGAATCGAACCTGCCAAGGATAGAGTAGTCGTTTCAACGTAGCGTTGCTCTTACCATTGAGCTAAACAACTGTAAGGGCTGAAATCAGGTATTTCAGCCCAAATTCTCGTCTCATTTATTCTTGGTCAATTCGTTTCTTATCAACGCGTCAGTTATGTACCAAGAAATGGATAAGTTAGTTTTTTATTTCATGAAAGTGATCGATACAAAACCATATACTCTGAGTAGAGCGCTAAATATAATTAAACAATTAATTTGCTACCCAGACAAGCTCGTGTTTCTGCCACTCTGGCTTAATTAAATAGTTTGAATGGTTGTGCATTTCCTAACAGAGTCAGAAGTCGGTGTCTAAGCCCGAGTAAACCCTCAATCCCAGATTTTCACGGTAGGCAGACGATAAAATCAGCAAGAATTCTAAGGAGAGTGCTAGAGTATTGGGGAGACTTAATGCCACGTGATCTCCAGCGAGAGTTGTCAGATTTCTCTGGCGTGAAAACTCAACGAGTACCAAAATAGTGACTTCGACGAGCATAAATGCGCAATAGTATACATTTCAATATTTTTATTATTCAATGTATTTTTGAGCTATTATCATCATTTCCGTTTCTTGTAATGGAACAGTGAACTGATGAAACGAAGAATAGACAAATCGTCAGTTATTCGATAAGAATAGACTGTGTTATTTTTGGTGCACATTCCTTTGACTGCCAGACCGTGGAGCTCTTATTGAAGAGAATGGGAGATAAAGAAAAAAATCAAAACATACGATGCGAGTTTTGTGTTCAATGCAACAAAAAATGAAGTCACCCGAAAACGTGTGGAATTGTGATATTACTTCGACTTGGACCTTCACACAGAAGAAGGCCGAAGAATATAATGATCGAAATAGTGAGTCAAAAAAAGACAAAGGCAAATAAAGCAAGAACAAAAACACAGAAAAGCAACGAAAACGGTTGATAAACGTTGGGAATGATAAAAACAATTTTCCTGATTGGCGTAACACAATCTTACTACCCACATTTCTTTCAGGTATGTTTTGTGCTATACTTAACTAAACTTTAGAAAAAATTATCTAATTTTACAGCCCGTTGTTGGTCATTGACCAATTAAGCGTAAGACATGGTGTGTATGTGTGTGCGTTGGCAGTATTACAGGCCTTACCCCGCCACTCTGGCCTATGACGATAGATACGTACCTCCCAAAGGTATCTAGTGCGAAGTGTATGCAAACTGTCTCGGTAGGAGTTTGAACTCGGTAAGCCACTTTCATTATACGTGCCGTTAACAGCACGGCCCATCACACCTCCTTGAGCTAAGCTTAGAGGATATCAGTATCGCCATTAAAAAGGGAAATAACTCTGGATAGAGCCAACATTAGTTCCATCGTTTCCAGAACAGCAAAACCTCGAGAGAAGCCTTTCTGTTACCGCTTTGTTGTGCGTATCCACTACTGGGGTGTCGGTTTCCTCCATGGCCGACCAAAGACTCAAAGATGTTCGCTTGACTAAACATTGGAAAAGTCTGTATCAAAAGGGAAAAAGTTGCTCTTTAGGGTCGAGTAGGGATAAGCTGGTAAGGGTAAAAGAATACATTCACAAGCCTATCATCTTGTCTCCGGCAGAAAGCAGAACGTTATCTTCATAATATATATATATATATATGTATATATATATATATATATATATATATATATATATATATATATATATATATATATATAGAGAGAGAGAGAGAGAGAGAGAGAGATTAGCGCATATGTACGTGTGTGTGAGTGTGTATGTGTGTATGCACACAAACACACACACACACACATATATATGTAGTTGATTATACATATATATATATATATATATATATATATATATATATATATATATATATATATATATATATACGTGTCTTCCATTCTCTGCTGTGTGTATACACTCACACATATGCTTGTATGTAATTGTGTGTGTATTTATGTATCTTAATGTATGCTTAATATATTACAATACATATATACATTCGCACATACAAAAGTGTATGTACATACATAGATATATACACACATCCATATGAATGCATGTATATACATATATATATATATATATATATATATATATATATATATATATATATATATATACGTACATTATATGTTTGTGTGCGCATATCTATATCTATATCTATATATATATATATATATATATATATATATATATATATATGTATATGAACAAATGCATATATATATATATATATATATATATATATATATATATATATATAATCATATCTCTATTTCTTCCGCAGTTGGTATATACATACACATATGTATGTGTGTATATATGTGTGTGTGTGTCTATGTCTATAAACATCCATATTTGTATCCAAGTGTGTTGGTCGCAGGTTCGATTCTTGCAGCAGCCCCATTTTCTTTAATCGTTCATTCTATTCACACGGTCATTTCAGGTTGAATTTCACAATAACATAATGAGATTATAATTATTTCTGTATCCATTGCTCGATGATGTTGATAATAATAATACTCTGGGACTTTGACATCCAAACTGACCACCTCATCCAGGCAAGAAGACCGGACTTGGTAATTGTAGACAAGAAAAGGAAGACCTGCCAAATAGTAGACATGGCTATACCTGCAGACCATAGAGTAAAGAGGAAGGAGAGTGAAAAACGGGAAAAATACCAGGACCTAGCAAGAGAATTGAGGAAGATGTGGAACATGAAAGCCAGGGTAGTACCAGTCATAGTGGGCGCACTAGGAACTGTCCCCAAAACACTGAAGGTGAGACTGGAGGAGATCGAGATTAGGATTACGGATACTGAGGAAAGTGCTAGAAATATAAGGACTGCAACGCTAACTGTCAATAGTGACCCAACAGAGGAAGGGAAATGAAAGTGGAAACTAAAATTGTAGCACTGACATGATAGGCTAAAGAGAGAGGAGACGTTGGCTGAAGACCTGACGAGACTTATTGTCGCCCAGCCTTCAGCGATGACCACTGGGCAACCGGTGTGAAACTGTAAATCGCAGTATTACTGCGACCTATGAGTACTAGGAGAGAAAGGCTGGAAACTTGAAGGGACTTGCTGTCACTCAAACTCCAGCGGTTACCACCAAGCAACTCTAGTGTGAAATTGCAAATAATAATGATAATAATAATAATAATAATAATATATATATATATATATATATATATATGTATATATATGTATGTGTGTGTGTGTGTGTCTGTATATATATATGAAAAAAAAGCATCAGGAAATCCGAGAAAGAAAATTCATCAAATACATTTTCAATTCACTGAGCGGTGGATTATCAGAAAATTCCAAGTTTGAAATCCCTATTTCCAGTCTCAGATCTTTGTTGTCTCTAATCTGTCCTTACTTCTCAACCACTTGACTTTTCAATTAAGTCAATGCTTTGTAATTCTATCCATCACTATAGCAACTGATTTTTCTTTGTTCTGTCAGTTTCAGTTTGATCAACTTGATTATGTTGACGTTTAATATTTTGCCTATATCAACACTTAACGCCCTGTTCAAACTTGAGAAAGGCATGAATCGATCTCTTCTTCCCAACCTCCAGCTATGGGTACATCTTCTGTAATGGAAATAAGTGATATATATATATATATATATATATATATATAGTAAAATGTGGACTCGCTACACAGACTAGATCATGTTTCTGCCCTCTTCAGGCCTCATTAGGAGAATGATTGTCTATGTTTTTGGATTCTAGTTTGGGGAATTTGGTGACTTTTATAGTATAAAGTTGAATGTATCGAACACTCTATGAAATAAATCTATCACATATTAGACGTTGCTTCAAATTATTAATAAATCATTATATTATGCTATACTGCTAACCTGATCTGTACCACACACACACACACACACACACACACACACACACACATATATATATATATATATATATATATATCCTTACTGGTTTTGATCGTTTGTCCATCGTCAGAAGGAGAAATGGTGAAAGAACGGGTTTGTCATAGGGAATCCAATTCAAAGTGATCGTTGCCTGTCTCTCTGCAATGGACCTCTCGAACATCGTCCGTTAGGGAGGTCTCAACTGACTATATATGTATATGTATATATGCGTTCATATATAAATGGGAATGAAAAAAAATTAGAGACAGTTAACGGATAACGTGTAGCTCCTACCTTCGCCAGAATAACTGCTTCTCAACGTGGCATGGAGTCTACGAGGTGCTGTGGGCTTTAAATGGGAAAATCTATCCAGGCATATCCCAACGCTGGTCATAACTGAGTTGTGTTTTCGGATTGGGGCTGCGGGAAATCTAACCAGTCCCATACATGCTCTACGGGGTTTAAGGAACGATGGCGTACCTGAAAGTCAGCATGGTGTTCCTGGAACCTGGATCCACCATAGTGTTTGAGTGACTCGAAACAAGTTTTATGTCACCCAGAAAATGGTTGAGACAGATCATCATCAATATGAAGAGATGCATAGGGTCTGCAACAAGATCTGTGTATGTCACATCCGTCCAGACAGATCCCAGTTTCACTAGTGGTCCTTACATGCACATCACCTTTACAAAAGTTACGGAACATTCATCCCCAACAGTTCATAACCATAGAGAATTCGCCCCAGACAATTCGTCCCAATTCATAGCAGTAGATCACAGAACATTCATCCCCAATCATTTTTTGCCAATCTGATATAAATTAATTGTAAAATTCCTATATTCATTACAATCAACTAAATTTCACTACACGTGTTGCCATATAAATGCTAGTTGCCACTGATCGGTATTAAAGAGAAATTCATATCAAATCTAAAATGTTCATCTGACTCTAGAAATACTAATGTAATGTTCGTAGGGTTCTTCGAATTGTAGGTTTAGTATGTACGTATTTTAGATATGGTTTAATAGGCTTTTTGGGGGTGCTGTTTTTTTTTATTTTGAAGAAATCGTTGACACTCTATTTTAAAAACGTAATTGAATTACAAGAAAATGTTTTCTCTTATTTTCTTGTTTTTGCTGGAAATGATAAAATCCAAAGAATTGTCAAAGAAAAAAAAAGAAAGGAAGAAGAGAAAGAAAAATAGATTTCCATTAATAACAATGTAGAATTTGGCCCTTTCGAAGTTAATTTTTAACCCGAAAAAATAAACATACTAAATTAAATTTTTACTTGTTAAAAGTTGTAGATTTTCGAAACGTGTCTCGTCTGACCAGGCGGCGCAACACCAGTCTTCTATGGCTCAATAACGATGTTCTCTGGTCCAGATGAGGTACAGTAACCGACTTCGTGATGTCAATAATGGTACCTTCGTTGGTCGACGACTACGAAACCCCAAGGAAAGCATTGCACGCTTTACTGCGCATTGGCTGAGTTTGCACCATTGTTGATTTAGGTTGTGATTTGATGCAATGGTCCCCTTCGTTGGGTGGTTACTATCATTGTCAGTCGGTGGCAATACCGTTCTTGCATCACTTGTGGGGTCCCACTGTATTCACGGAACATTGACGTCGGTCCTGAATTCACACATTCCTGGTGTATGATCGTGAAAAACTTGGAGCAGTTTCTGCATCAGGAATTTCTGACTTTGACAATCAGTTAGCGGTTAAACAGTTAAACGCTGGCTGCGTCCCTGGGCTGCCACAGCTACACTACCTCTTTACCTACTATGTCACTCATACATCATCCAGCTGAGCCCATTTCTACAAGTAGGGGCGGACAAAACCAACCAGCACATAACTGTCTCTAATTTGGGGGCATTTCAGTTCACACAGACAGACAAACAGACAGACACACACACACATATATATACATGCATACAAAGTACAAATCAGGAATAAGGTATAAAATAATATAATGCAATATCTGATGTGTGATGGGTTTATTTCATAAAGTGCTCGATACATTCAACATCAGACATTAAGTTAAGTAAGAGTAGAGCTCAGGATATGATTGAAGAAAGGATTTGCTACACGCTCACATTTATGTGTCCACCATATTTGGATTTCTTCAGGCCAATGAAGAAGGCCAAACAGGGCAGAAACATAAACGTGTTTGTGTCACGAATCCTTTATTTCATCATATATATATATATATATATATATATATATATATATATATATATATATATATATATATTATATATAATATGATTAATAATTGTGTCATCTTCAGACATCTGTTTCGTTATATGAAAACTCTTCAGTTTGGCTGTAGACTATCCAATATCCCTTTCAGCACCGCGAGATAGGATCGAAACTTTCGCTTCAGACCAAGAGGCTGACATTCTATCCCTGCCCTACACAGAACTGGACGGTCAGTAGGACCGAATTAGGCGATATACTTACTTACGAACAATTCCCCATCCACCAGAGAGCTCCATTCCAGAGTTGGAAGAGCAATGCTGTCGTAGTTATCCCTTGCTTTTCGGTCCCCAAAAACCCATAAATCTCGTTCGATAAAAAAATTAACAAACACTCTACTGTTCCCAAATTTAAAATGTACGAATAGATAAATGGATACAGTACAGTATATGGTAAAAATGTTCAACTTTAAAACTTGAATTTTTTTTGTTCTTGTGATCAATCCGTCAGTGATGATATTACTTTAGTCAAATACGTAAAACAGTCTTAATCTGTTCAAGAATTCTCATTTTGTTATGATTAATCTTTTCGCTATTTTCTTGCAGTTATGACCAAAATTGAATCTTCAAAAATATTTGATTATTGAAATACGTCTTGAAAGATAATTAAAAAGCATGCGGTGGATGTTTGTAAAAAAAATATGCCCTTCATTCACGGAAACTATGAATTACATAAAACTCCAGAGCAGTATGCATATTAACATTTCTTTTATACGCTACTTCTTACATTCGTCTAAATATTTTTGTTGCTTTTTAAAAAGTTGAGAAAAAAAGCAACAAAAATATAAAGATGAAGGCTAATAGAAGCATGGGAATGAAAAGTAATTTCAACAATGATTTATAATTCCTAAAATTAAATAAATAAATTTGTTTATAGCACAGTGAATGGAAAAAAATTAATATCTAAAATACCGTTTGACGAACCCAGTTCGCAAGTGTAAACACTGAACAAGTTCCAGTTTTCAGCTGCAATATGTTTTCAACCAGGTTTATATTATCTAAATAAATAAATTAATTGCACAAATATTATTACGATGCATTCATGGTTTTCTAAATTTCCCACGTTTTGTTTATACTGCCCAGCGTATTTTCTATAATGCGTTTTTTCGCGATACGCTGAAAAACTCCATCGGTATTGATGTCATCAGCATTCTGTCGGATCACCCCACATTCACACAACAAAGAAACACACACACACACACACACTCACACACACACACACACACACACACACATATATATTACAGGCGCCACCCTTCAAGGTCCTATAGCCATGGAAAACCCTCCCGAAATCTTCGTATATTTTTCTCATATATACATTTATAGACCCATTTAACAATTTTTGCATACACTATTCAATATTTTTGTAGGTTTTGATACAGAAATGAACATTTCACTCATGAATGCTATAGTTGACGGATTTTGCAAGAAATAAATGGACAAATGAACGTCAAAGACATTTCTAAGATTTCCACAAGATTGTGCAAAGGGTGGTTTTGGGAACTTTTGCATCAAACTCCCCCTCCTCCTCCTCCTCCCCCTCTACTACTACTACTACTACTACTACTACTACTACTACTACTACTACTACTACTACTACTACTACTACTACCAAAAACAACTTCAACAACAATAATAATGATAGAACTTAATGAAAAAGAAAAGGAAGTCATGTAAACAAAATTCCAGTACCAACACTCCTTTTTCAGAACAACCAACAGAAAGTACTCTGACTTCAAAAGTATATTTTAAATTCTTCAGACAAACGTCTACGTGTTTGTTATTTTTGTAAGATCACTATATTTACACAGGCTACTTCTTCGATAATCTTCAATCGTAGAATAATGTCAGTCCGTAAAGAAGGAAAAAAAAATTTCGCGTATTCGCAGCGCTGCTAGGCAATACTAATTAACAGATCGTATGTTCCTTACCGTCAACAACGAATCTAAACTCTCAGAATCATAAGTTCAACCAGATATCAAATCACAAGTGACACTTTGTAGCGACCAATCAGCAGATGAAAGCCGATATTGATTCAATGACAACTCATTCGCCAGTGTAGTGAGCTGGGTCCACTCTGAGCGTCCCAGAACGAAAGGACAAAAAATTGAAAAAAAATCAAAAAAAAAATCCCCCGTTTGTGTTCGAACTCGTTTCCCGTGCTTTAAGTCGCTGTGCCATTGGTGCTTCCTCCTTCTTTTTAATTTAATATTCAAATGAAATCTTACAAATAAGGTCAGCGCCACATACCCTATGTTCATCGTAAGGCCAAGCTATCATAAAAGACAAATTTGCAGCCCCAAAGGTGCAGTCGTTAGGAAGTCTATATGAATTATACACGCAAGCAAGCAAACAAAAAAACAAATATTCACCGATTTTATACCGGGTCGGTTCCAGAATATTGAGCAGGGAGTGGGGTAATTTTTTTTTTCAATTTCAGTTGGTATAATTAGATAATGGATACGATACATTTTTGGTTTTAAGCTTACTTTAATGATTATGGGAATAATTGAGCTAATTGATTTGTAAAAATAAAGTTTTTTTTATATCAAAAAGATTTTATTAGGCTCTGACCGAGCAAAAGAGAGTCTGGACCCCATATATATATATATATATATATATAGGGATACCTGGTGTTGCCAGGGGAAAATTATCTTCAAACATAACAACAAAAGGAAACAAATTATATTTTATAATGTTTTCCTAAAAGGAAATGTTTGTTTTTGTTGATTATTTGCGCTCTCATTCATGTCAAATTTAGTATTGCAGTTGCATTGTAAAAAGAAGCCCGTTTCCTAAGAGCTTGAAAAATATTCGTTCTCAAAAGTAACAAATTACCAGAGGTAACAAAGGTCACATGAACTTAATGTACAAAAAATCACTTGCGAAAATTATTTTATTTCTTATTTTTTTCACATATTCAACTAGTATTTGATGAATATTTTCATATGGATCTGCCCCGGGTGTGTGACACCCGATATGAGCAAAAATGTGCAAAAGTACTGAAATGTCATCCAAAATGCCAACGTGTATACTCAATTAAACGAATTTTTGATTCGGTGGCTTGTGCTATATAAGAAAAAAATGAATTAAAGAACATATTATTTTACAGTGTTGTCATATTTGGAGTTATTTCCTCCTGGGAAACGCTTGTATTTTGATAAAGCAAAGATATCTTGAAATATCTCTAAAAATACGTGGATTAAAACAAAATTAAGACTTGACAGAGAATTGAGGCGCTAAATTATTAAATGGTTCTCAGTATTAAAACAAAAATTATCAAATGAAAATTTTAAAGATCATTGAAATCTTATGGTGCATTGTATATATTCAACTGTTAAAAGTCTTTCGAAATACAAATATCTGAAGTTTTCTTCAGTTCTTACTCTTTTTTGTGAAATTGTGTGGAAAATGAGTTGTGTTGCTTACATTTATCTCAGTGAAAATAGAAATGACCTTTGATGACCTAGAATGACCTCTGATCAAAACTCACTTAGCTCATTACCTTTGTTGTGAAAAGATGCTAAATATCAGCTTCCCAGATGCAGAATTGTGCGTTAAAATTGCTCTGATTGGCTAGAGATTATCATAAATGATCACTGATGACCTCGAATGACGTCTGAATACAAATTCACATAGTTCATAACGTGTTCTGTAAAGGCAAATTTTAGCTGCAATTGCTTACAAATGGCAAGAAATGGCCAGAAATGACCTTTGATGATCTTGGATGACCTCAGTGGTCAACCTATCATAGCTCCTGTGTTCCACTGTAAAAAGATTTATCTCTGAATCAAATTTCAGTTTCCTAGAGGCAAAATTAACTTCCGGTTATGTTGGATGGAAAATCAGGCGCCAATTTAGCATTACAATTACATTGTAGATAGAATCCCACTGTAAAACATAAAAAAATCCCATCCATCTTATTTGTTTCCACCGGAAAAGATGTGCCGATATGCAATATTGCAGCTTCCTACTTGCAAAATTGCAACCGACCAAGTCGAAAAGAAAGACAGATAGTAGGATTTTTTGAGTTTTATATAAATACAGATATGGTTAGTGGAAGAATGCTATTATGGTAAAAAAAAGACAATCTCGAAACCGAGTTAAATACGAATATGAGTTATCTATACATTCAAGTTCTGATGTTTGTATGTTTGTGTGTTCTCATATCATTCGAGAACTATGCCTCTTGGACAAAAATAGAAATATAATCGATTTCAGCACGTCTCAGATATTTTTGGTCGTTTTTGTAAAAAATTGATTTTGAAAGATTTTTCTCACATTTTTAAAAACAGTCAAAGAGCATACATATTTGGTTGTTTGTAACAATGTTCATGTGCACGCATGGTAGAAATAGAAGTAAAGAGATATTCTAAAACAATCGCAGCCGTATTCGGATTTGAAAGTACGCTACGGAGACATCCTTGATAAATGTGATCTATAACACTAGTTAATATCTTGATGTTTCATCATTAGCAAACCATCGTCAGTAATTATATCTTTAGAAAAAATGTATTTAGCGAATTTATTTTTAAAAGATTTTTAAACTTTTAACTTTTAGGAAATTAGTCTCAATGGAAACTTTTGCACACATCATTTTTTTCTTAAAAATTAAAAAAATCCGAAGAGATTAAAATCAGATTCAGTATTTTGAGAAATTATTTCAGCTTTTAGAAAGGGTTGTATTTACATTGTAACAACGATGCTTTACTGAACTGTAAGTATTCGCTTACTACCATTAGTCCCTTTCAGTCACTTCCTTTTTTGTTAAAAAGAAACATAACGAAATCCTTCGTATTGAGAACGCAAAAATTTTAACCACTGTCAAAACCGACAACTGGTGCAGAAAAGGGCTAATAGTACTGTTACACCTGGTGACGTTCAAAGTAATAACAATATAATTTATGTATCAACGTCTGTTTTACTTTTGTTAATTTCCCACTGACTTGCTCACTCGAAGTTAGAAAAAAGGCATACAAAAGTTTGCATCGTTTTTCACATCAACTGAGTGAGTGAGTGCGTGGAACTTTACAATTGTTATTTAATAGAATTTGTCATTTGTGCAATTTCGGTCATTCCATTCTTGCTCTTTTCTCCATCCATAGTCGATTTCGACGATGGCGGAAATTTTTGCTCTCTCGAAACGAAGCATTGCTAATTATCATTTAAGATTGATATGATTTTCTTTAATGATTTCATATTGTTTGAATCATAAACCCAAACTTCTGCTTTCAAACATTTCAATAACGGTCATTCGAAAACCTGCTCGGAATACGTTAACCTACTCAAGGTATTCACAGGAGTCTGCTCGAGCCTACCCGAGGGTATGTGACACCCACGGCCAAATGCAATCGCACAACCAGACAGTAGTACACTTAATACACTCAATCTACCTTTGGCTCACGCTAACCTAACATGTTTGTGTTGTGTGAGAAGATATATATTAAAGAATATGTTTTAATTCTGCATTGATAAATATGCAGTTATGTCTTCCCCGAGCAACGCCAGGATTCCTGCTGCACACCGACAACAAATATTTATATAAAAGTATCATCAAGGAACCCAAGGATAGACAGGAAATACGAACCTCAACTCAAATTTACAACATTAGCGAGGGGATTATGCTTAACTACACGTGGTAGTATATGTAGGCCGGCCTGGGGTGTGTAAGAAGTTATTTGATCCCCGGGCAACGCCGGGAATCCCAGCTAATATATATATATATATATATATATATATATATATATATATATACGTGTGTGTATGTGTGTGAGTGTGTGTGTGTGTACATATATATATATATATATATGTGTGTGTGTGTGTGTGTGTGTGAGTGTGTGTGCTTATTCATGTATGTATATCTTGGTGTGTGTGTTTGTTTGTGTATGCGTGAGCGCATACATATATACCCTTACTTTTCAAGTTGGTCAGTCAATTACCCGACAAAGCTCTCTATTCAACTCAACACGTCTTCCCAACTTCTTCCACCGGAAGTCGCAGTCCAAGTTGAACGCTATCAACATTCACCCCCTTCTCCGTTGTCACCGGATGTTCAACATTTTAAGGCCTGTTTAAAACCTATCCATCCTCTTCGAGATTTAAGCCGAAACTCTTTTGTTGTTGATTTTATACTTGGAAAAAAAAAATTATCAGCTGAAATATTATTGCGACCACCGCCCTCGCTTTTGCTGATTTTATTCCCCGGTGTGTTCGCCCTGCCTCAACCAAACCAGATCGAGTTTACAGGAATTGACAGAGGCCAAAATTCAGAAACATGCAAGATCAAAGAGGCACTAAGATTATTTAGTTATTCATGTCATTTGCGTATCGGTTCCGTTCCAGTTTAACTCATGACCTAGTAGATTGTCGGGCTGCTATGCTGAGTACTTCCCGTTCCTGACAGATCTCAAGACAATCAGAGTTACTTGGCAGCGCCTATCTCTTTTCCAAGTAACAATAATGCAATAGGTTTCACTGGGTTATGTAGAAACAGTAGCCAAGAGTAATCCCTAAACTTGACCTGGTGAAAGAAGTGGAACAAGTTCACTGTTGGGGTCCCGTCCTTTATTTGGTGTCAGAGATGTCCATCGACTAGATTGATTACAAATTAAGGCTTGTGAGCACAGTTTGTTCAACTATTCATCCATAGCATTGGCAGTGGATTCATGCCTTTCCAAAGAGCATTAGTACGAGATGATCACCTATTCTCACTGCCGGAATTGAACTTGGTTCGCCGATTCAATTTTCCATTCTGATAAACCTTTGGCCACCAGCATCTCTATCGAGAGTAGCATAAGTTTTACATAAGGAAACTAACCGCAAATCTTGTGAAGTTTCGTTTATATCAGCCTGTGATGATGAGCGTTGTCAGAATTGGGGTCTGCTTAGTGGCTGAGAACGTAACATATTTTCTACCCATACCCGTGGCCAGTGTTCAAGCCTAAATAAAAGCCAGAATCGCGACTACTGCATTTCAAGGCAGACCTTTTCTCACTTGGAAGATTGGTGCAACACAATCTTCATAATACCATCTGAAAATCTGACAGAATGCCAAAAGATCACACCTTGTGCCTTGTAACGTGGATTTCTTTATCAATTTGTTGTCTCATTATGTGAACACATCTGTCATTCGGCTCAGGTCGATCCGAAAAGGATGCAGTAGTTTTCTTTCCTTCATTAGTGAGTTCTACGATCACGTGGTAGATAGTTAAGTAAGGAATTCCCAACTTTGATGTTATCTTATGTTGGCGCATTCCACCCACGGACTGAACAACAGTGTGCCCCTATTCGAAATCTAACAATTCCAGTGCTCTGAGAGAATAGGGAGATGTCAAGTGATTGTACGGGTTTTCTTTCCTCTCACGTTCTCATAGTTGACCGAGTAATTGTGAATGGGAATCCATTTGTTAAACATCAAGTCTGTGTATGATAGTCTCGGATTAGCATCATGTCTCTGAGTAAGCACGCACACAAAATCGCATACGCATCTATCTATCTATCTATCTATCTATCTATCTAACAATTCTAGTCCAATCACGTACGCAACATCACTTTCTTTTGATGAAGATCGGCCTTTTGGTATTGTCAATGGTGGTTCGTTTCGCTTTTCCCGTAATCTCTTGCGTTCCATATTGTATCCGCTTTTCATCATCCATCACAACTTGTTCCAAAACAGAACATTCAAATATGGTCCAGTATTTACCAGAAATGCCTATACCTTTCAAGCATATACCTATACCTTAAAATCAAGTTGCATTCCGGTGATGTCACGTGAGGAGGTATCTTGATTTACTCCTGACACGGAATGAACTCGTGAATTAAAGTTTTTTGTCGAAAATGAGTTATAAGAGAGA
Source organism: Thysanoteuthis rhombus (assembly GCA_963457665.1). Classification (NCBI taxonomy): domain Eukaryota; kingdom Metazoa; phylum Mollusca; class Cephalopoda; order Oegopsida; family Thysanoteuthidae; genus Thysanoteuthis; species Thysanoteuthis major. The sequence continues at coordinate 26,534,529 of OY735217.1, forward strand.
GAGAGAGAGAGAGAGAGAGAGAGAGAGAGAGAGAGAGAGAGAGAGAGAGAGAGAGAGAGAGAGAGAGAGAGAGAGAGAGAGAGAGAGACTGCGCTTTAGATATAAGAGACAGGGAGAGAGAGAGGAGAAAGAAGAGAGAAAGGGTGGGGATAAACAAACTAGGACATCTTAAACATACAACGTACCCGAAAATTGTGTGAAAGCAGGAAATCTGATTTTTTCTGTCGGCTGCTGTTAGATACGGGAAAAGTGCTGTAAGACAGTCACTCAGTGTAATACATCAGATAAAACCTTTGATTAAAACTGCTTTAAAGTAGCCATTATAATTTTGTGACACCGGGTTTGCCAATGGAGAGCAATGGTTAGCTAGTTTTGTTTCGTGTTGACCGATTCACGTCTGCAGTTAGTTCAATCCCCCTGAGCTGATTTGTAATAGTGGCCTTGTGCCAAGTCACGTTCGGTATCTATCTATCTTTCTATCTGTACAAATTGTCTTTCCACAAACGATACTCATTTAGTTGTCAATTGACTTCATGAAATTTTTCATTTTCCCATTACCTTAGGAATGTTATTTATTCAACCGCAAATCTTTTGTTTACTCTTGGTCCAATTTCCAACACAAAAAAGAAAAAAAAAAGTTATATATATCATATCAGCAGAAATACCTGGCTTTGCCCCAGAGGAAGAGGGTGCGTGCTATATCTATAACGACTCGCAGCCAAACAAACGATGAACATTATTTTCAAATTCAAGCAACTTACAAATAGTTGTTACTACTACTACTACTACTACTACTGCTGCTGCTGCTGCTGCTGCTGGGCGGTAAATAGACAATATAATGTGAATATTTCGATGAACGGAGTCACAATCTAACTTAGGATCTGAGCTCTACTTGAGAATCAGGTTTCAGGCAATTACATAATTCGATCCTTTCCGAATTACTTTTCCCCCCATTATCTTTCTCTGCAAAGAACTGATCTAGGTGCCAATTGAATACTCCAAGGGATTGAAAATAGTTTTCATTAAGATAATTCTATAAAGAAAGTACTATGTTTTGTCTCTACAGCGGATGAGTGAAAACTTCCCAGCCAAGCTGTAATAATTTTTGCCTGGTCACCGATGAAACATGCAGTCTAGCGTTATCTTGATTATTACTCGCTTTCTATTGACTAATTCCAGCTGTGTTCTTTTACGCCGATCGCTGCCTTCAGTTGGTCTAATTGGGTGCACTGCTTGTTTGAATCAATTGTTTAGTTTTGTAGAAAGAGCTCATAGTAAGGGTCTCCGTTTCAATCCCGCCATCCACGGAGTATCACTTTCTTTAAATGAAGATTAGGTTTTGGAATGGTTAATAGTGGTTCATTTCGCTTGACCCACTGTCTCTTGTGTTTCATATTGTAGCAACGTATCTACTCTTCATCGCCACTCACAATTTGTTTCATAAGCGTAACATTCAAACAAGGTTCAGTTTTTACCTTAAATACCTATATCTTCCAGATGGAAATCATGTCACGTGAGGAAGTATCCTAATTTATTCTGGACTCAGTATGAACTCTGAAATACAAATAAATTGTATGTCCGAAATTGGTTGAGAGAGAGAGAGAGAGAGAGAGAGAGAGAGAGAGAGAGAGAGAGAGAGAGAGAGAGAGAGAGAGAGAGAGAGAGAGAGAGAGAGAGAGAGAGATTGAAAAAACTAGAAGATTTTAATCATACATCTCGCTCATGAATTAGTTGAGTGTTGGATATTAAATATTTCCAACGGCAGCAGATATATACGGGGAAAAATATTGAAGGACAGCCATTAGGTCTAATACACCATGGTAAAAACCTCTGATCAAAACTACTTTCAAGTCGCCATTATCATCTTGAGCAAAAATGGTTGCTAGTTAGTAGAAGACAACGGTTAACCAGTTCATCTCCGTTTTGATCCTCCAGGGCTGATTAGCCCGAGCGACCCTGTGCCAAGCTAGATTGAGAAAATATCCATAATCGTTTGCAAACGATTTTTGCCAGCCATGAATTGGTTGTTTTTCTTTTTTCTTTTTATTATCATTATTCCTCCCCTTAAACAACAACAGTCTAAAACAACAGAGATACACGCTTTTGCCGCCCAAAATATGTATTTTAACAAACACATGGACAAGCGTTGGGAATCCGGGACTAAATTAAGCCCCTTCCCCAGGTGTCGACACACGCTCGGATATCACTTTCGTACAGTAAATTTACGATGTTATTTTTTTCATAAATATCCTTCAGGGTTCGTGCCGTACAGAGATAAAAAGGATAAAAAAAAATTGTAAAAAAAAGAAAAAGTAAAACAAAAATGAAATGAGATAAAAAAAATCAAGAAAAAAAGTAATAACAACAATAACAAAAAAAAGAACCTCCATAGCATCGTCGTCACCTACTGCAGACGAGATATTTGTATTTGTTTTTCGAATCATTTCATAGCATTTACGCTACTTACCACTATTTTTATACTTAAAATAAAACACAAACACATACGCAAGTAACTCCTCCTCCACCGCGTCTCGTGTACCCGACGTGCTCAACTGTAGACACAGACAAACGCCATAAATGAACTCTTTCTGCGCACACTCTCTTGGACGTGGGCGCCTCGTCGTGGTGTAATAATGGCTGGCAAATTGGTCTCACAAAAGAGTTCAATCTCCACTAGGTGGCCTATGCTTGTGGACTTGTGCGAAAAACTGAGCCAAGTAAGAAAATGAACTCGCTGTGCACGCACTCTCTCGTACGAAAACATGCATGTAGATGATCTCGCAGGTTATTAGTACAGAATTATGAATCCGATCCTGACTGGGTACCCTATGCTTGTGGCCCTGTGCCAAAACCAAGCTAAGCTTAGTAAATAACTGCATGCATATACAACACACCGGGAAACAGTTAATTCACCCCGAATGAGAGACAGACAAATATCTACGTTATTTTTCTAAATGTGATTTGATAAGATGAGAGACGAAATCGTCGACATACAGATCCAACTTTCTTTCGATCAGTGTGGTATTTCTTATAGCCCTATGATTTGACGGTCATTTTTTTCCCAAAATTTCGATCCAGGTAAATGAAACCGTCTCTTTTCTTTCCTAAACAAGCAGTACAAAATCATCGTACTATCAATATTTTCATTTGATTTCCTACCAAGAGCACTCATGAAATCCAATCTAGTTTTAATTGAACAAAAGAGGTTTCTGAACATTCATTTGTTGTTCACTTTAGATTCCCTCAAACTTTGCCAATAACCTGCGTTAAACACGGTTAAGAACGCTGCTATTCATCTTTTCGGGGAAAAATCAAGCGTTTTCAAAGTGTGCATAGCTTTGTATGCAGTCCACAAAATCCGTTTTTTTTTTTTGCTAGACAGTCGGTCATCGATTTCCACAAAAAGGCAAATATTGATGATTATGAACGCCAGGACAATCAAAGAAGACCATGTGTAAGATTGTCAATACTGTTAGATCCCCCAAGAGTACTATGCACGCTTCTTTCGAGGTGAAACACCCAGTTGCAAAAAAAAAAAAAAAAAGGAAAAAAATTAAGAAAAAAAAAGTTCGTTTGTCCGTTTATTACATTCATTTATATGCTGGGACATTTGCATTGCTAAGAATCTCAACTAATACAACTGATATAATAAAAAAAGGGGGGGGTAACAATTACAACCTAATATTTTTCCTGAAAGAAACATCACGTGACAAGATTCACATTCTGCCGAGCGACCCTTTGCAAGGAAGAGTCTCAAAGATGGTAATAGTCAAATATAAAGGAACACGCTTTGCCAAGAAGAATTCTTGGATTATGGTTAGATAACTCAACTCTTTAACAGTAGAACGATTATTAGCAGGACCAATTTGCTTGTATAGTTAGTTCTACCCTCACTTTGGCAACCTCGTGTCAGACTTGGCTAGTATTGGCGAATAACTATATAGCATTTGGAATTGAGTATCTTGACCTTTGTCCTTGTCTTCAACTAAGTACCAACACGCACATACACATATATGTATAAATACACATGTATCATACAAATCTTGTTTTATCGTTTAATATCCCAATGAGTAATGCTAAGCCGTAGAATTTATTTTCTCTTTTGCTTTCTTTGCCTCTCTGACATATGTCGAAGAGTTACTTATTAGCAAGGGGACGTCCAGTTACATAACAACTGAACAAACAACATATGCCTTTCTGAATCGCTAAACTGACACATTTCCACTCGCCGTCTGTTGACTTATGGATATCGTGATAATTTATCTTGCTTGTGCGGGGCGAACAGGGGAGTGGCGAACACAAATTTTGGTGGCTTCTTCGGTCAAGGGGTGCGTCATTTTCGTATCAGTGAAAACAGTCGGGACACGAGACGTTTACGACCCGGCAGAATTGCTGTTCCTGTCGGCCTTCCTACCAAATCTACACAACGGAGTCCATTTTGAGACTTCACAGTTGTGCTGTGATTAGCGGGTCAGTCTCAAGAGATATTCAAATTGAGTGCATCATTTTTGCCTGCATATCACTGTCAGAATAGAAAAACGTACACGACCGAACAGGATTCCTGAGAGCCTCCCTATCTAATCTATTACACCCGCTATCTGATAGTAGAGCGTATCAATAAAAAAAACCCTTTGAAAGCCGAATAGGCGTTATTACAATTAATTTACTTGAAAAGTTTCAGCTTTCCCAGACCCTCAAATTGGCGGTGTTGGTATGCAAGGCTGAGTTGGTGGAGGTTACTGTGGAGGTACAGTAAAGTGGTGTGTGTGTGTGAGAGATAGATAGATAGATAGATAGATAGATAGATAGATAGAGAGAGAGAGAGAGAGAGAGAGAGAGAGAGAGAGAGAGAGTATGCTGCCTCTACAACAGGTCACTGAAACAGCTTTCAATTTTTACAACTGCCCAGGCAGATAAGGTAGTTTGGGAGACAGAAGTTTCCCAAGTGCTCCCCCACTCTATCTCTTTTCCCAAATGAGTTTTTAGTGGTGGGTTCAGTTTGCAATGTAAGATTATGCTAAATTGGCCTCTTAGTATGTATCCAACAGTGTTCACGCTTGCTTTCTGAAGATTCGGACTTTTTTCTCTTGGAGAGTACCGCTTAACAAAAGTATAGAAATGGACTGACAGCAAGGAATCACGTAGAGAGATTGCGCACCGCTCTGTTTCCAAATACAGTAATACCACGGTGAGCGCTCCGGATAGGTTCCCAAAATCTAGCGCTGAACGACACAGAGCCATACGGAGTCATTATAACATACAATAAATAGAGATCATGCCAGCGATCATTAAAAAATACATGATGTTATTGAGCCCCAACAAGATGGAATGGATTAGTGTTGTGTACCTCATAATTCCTGGAGCTGGCAAATGTCACTAGTTGTCGATATATATCGCTACATGATAAATTATTGTGTATGTGTACGTGTTTATTCTCATACACATGGCACATTAACTGGGTTGTATATTATACACTTAGATTGGGTCTTTTATCATTATTCAAAATAATAGTATTACTAGATTTATTTTAAAAAAATGGCGCTGTTGCTAAACAGCGCACAATGAAGTGGCTTTAGGTAATACCTTATGAACTGCTTGCTTATACTGGAAAATTCTGGCCTTCAGCTGAACTTGAATATCGATTTGAGGTGCTGCACGAAATCTCGTTGTCGTTGTCAATTAGCGGAAAGGCTCTAAGATGAATCGGTTGGGATACGGAGATTCCATAGGCACCCCGATAAATAGCCGGGATTTCGAACGCCGAACTTCCCGTCGAGCAAGCAGCCAAGCCTCTTCAACGAGGAGCGTTGGTGCAGCTCAATCTTCCTACCCGACCACATCTGGCCTTGTGCCACACTAAACCAAGCTTAGTAAATATATCCATATCTTTCGTTTACTTTCTTTCTACATATATATATATATATATATATATATATATATATATATATATATTCTGCTTTTAAACATTTATCGTAGCCTCTACCACCCGTCCTTTCCCGCATTTAATCTGCCTCGCCCACATATAATCTCTTTCGGTTCAAAGCCCTTTTAGCCCCCTCTCTACCCCCCAAAACCCCTGTTGTCTATCTGCATAGCCCAACGCCACCTCCCAGTTCTCACATCTCTTTGCACTCGCGGAACTTTCCACTTGGGTGGACAATATAACACCTTTATCCAAGCAAATTAACAAACACACATCTTGCATTTATTTGCATGTGTATCCATGATTTTGCTCGCAGCTAATAACACTTTACTGTTCGTCTGGTCGGACACTCATCAAGCCGGGGGTGAGGTCTCGGCTCAGACGGCCGAAACGTTGCCAATAAACTCCACTAAATCTCCTGTCCGAGTAATCATTTTATTTATTCGTTTGTAACTGGCCCCCTTACCCCCAACCCTGCCACATTGTCACTATTGCCTGGACAGTAATGTAGTTATGGGAGAGAGGTTTTTTTTTCTCCAAGCGTTCATTCACTTACTTTCTTTTCGGTCGTTTAGAGAAAAATATATCTGTCGATGGGACTGCGTACAGATGGAAGTGGATTCGTACCTTTCCCAAAGACTTTAGCACTGATTGAACACGAGCAGCCTCAGTTGATTGACAATGAGACAAAGCGAAGGGATGTGGATTCGTGCCTTTCCCAAGGGCATTAGTGCTTAGTGAATATGAGTTGCCCCGGCTGACTGGTAATGGGACGGAGCGTATCTTCCACAACAGTTCTAGTTCTTTATGAACAGAGGTAGCCTAAGCTGATTAACAATGGGAGAAAGCGCAGGGATCTGGATTCATACCTTTCTCAAGGGTATTAATGACTATGAGCAGCCTCATTCGAAATTCGAACCCGGTTTGCCGATTCCGTTTTCCATTACGCTAATTCACTGCTTGCAATCAACTGGCTGGCAAAATCTCTGTTGGGGTTCAAGCCTAGAAGCGGATAAGTATCCCTCAACACCATGATAACGGTTAAAGACGGACTGCAACTGTTGCTGTTCGTCTTCAAAATATTGACCAATGTATGAATGACATCACAATCAATAAAGGCCTTACTATCAAATATATCAGCCATTTCATATCTATCTATCTATCTATCTATCTATCTATCTATATATCTATCCCTGTCTGTTCTTATGTATTGAGCAATTCAAAGGAAGATTTTCAAGGCAAACAGTGAAGCCGGAGGACAATTCCTACCCTAATTTCCCTTATTTGACTCGGGGTTTACTAAGCTGAGCTTAGTATCAATCTTAGTGCACATGTGGTCTTCTTTGTAGATGGGAAGTTATGTACAACACATCAGAACTGGTGATCGGTGTTCGAACCCAGGAAAAACCTAGGATTTTGAGTGCCGTTTTACTAGACAGGCTGACATTTCCCGCTAAGAAGACTGGTGTAACATGATCTCTCAAGTACTACTTCCCCTATTAACTTGGGCTGTACTAAGCTAAATTTCATATAATAGATCAGGTAAAATCCACGATATCGAGTGCTGATTTTCAAGGTAAGTAAGCCTTCTCTATCTGTGAGACAGGTCCAACATAATCTTCTTAATTCTACTTCCCCCTGGTATTATGACTTTCCAAGCTAAGCTTAATAAACATCTCTCTCTCTCTATTTATGATATAGATATATAATCCGATAGAAATAATTATAAATGCGTTATATTACTTTGATACTGTATTTGAAATGATCTCTCGTCATTACATTTGGCCTATACGACATAAATAGAATGAACATTTAAAGAAAATGCAACAGGAATTGAACCTGCGACCGATAGGGTAGCTGCTTCAACGTAGCAATGCTTCTTACCATTGAGCTAAACAGCCAAACAACTGCAAACAACTGCTTCGACTCCAAATTCTCATTTTGCTCATTCGCTCTCTACATCTGCTTTATTTGTCTCCAAAGGCGGGCCATTATATCATTAAAGAATGGATATATAATCCCACAGAAATAATTTTGAATGCGTTATATTACCTTGAAATGACCTCCCGTTATTATACGGTGAATGTATCATTTATCCCAGATGGCGTCAATATGTACACACACACACACACACACACAGACATATATATATATAGATGAAATAAATCATTTCACATGAAATGATGAAAGATCACTTCATATCCACAAAGATATATATATATATATATATATGTTTATATATATATATGTTTATATATATATATGTATATATATATATATATATATATATATATATATATATATATATATATATATATATATATATCAATAATAAGTTGCGTTATATTATATTGAAACTTATTTGAAATGATCTCCCGTCATTACACGGTTAATATATCACTCAATTCAAAATGAACAGTAAAAGAAAATGGTGCTGGTACAGGAATCAAATCGCATTACCGGCGGCTGTTCAGCTCAATGGTAAGAGCATTGCTACGTTGAAGCGGCTTCCTGCAGCAGTTTTCTTCAATTGTTTATTCTATTTACGTTGTCTAAATTGAGTGATTTTTAGTCATGGTTTTGAAGTATGAGAGTTTTAGAGAAGCCTTGACCGGTTTCATACATATCTTCAGAAGGCTGATGTGATTGTGTTCCCTGGTCATTATTTTCCACTGTCACTTACACACGCATATATATATATATATATATATATATATATATATATATATATATATATATATATATATATATAGAGAGAGAGAGAGAGAGAGAGAGAGAGAGAGAGAGAGAAAGATTCGCTTTCAATGTGTTCGTAAATCAATTGCGAAGCAAATTTAGAAAAATATAAGTATGGAAACTCTTTATTTAACATGTATCAAGCTTACCTTAGTTTCATTCATAACCAAATGGAAAGAAATGAGGATAGAGAGATTGTATTGTGTCAGTCAACAAAGTGAGGATGGTTTGCCGGTTCATGTGCAGTTTGTCTAAATCAGAATTGACTAAACCCATAATGCCTCAACCCAGATTGTCTAAACCAAGATTGTCTAAACTAATATGATAAGTAGTAAATCTTATTTTGTCAGCAATTTTGTTTAAGAATGTTGGAAATAGCAGAATTATTAGATTTCCTTTTCAAAATACCCAGGATACAATCATTGTTTGATTCTTTTACAGTATCTTATTAAGACACTAAAACTCGCAAAATCAACAAAATCGAATTTAAAAAAATATATATCTTGTATTTCTAAGCACTGTTAGTATATAAAAATATTTTTCATAACAGAAATATAAGATCTTCGAATGCGTCATTTTGATGTTTACAAATCGATAGCTTTTCACAGTTTATTCTCTGTAAACCTCCGATTCTATAGATTCATCCCAGAGAAAGATTATATCAGTTTTTGCAATCTTTCTTCTTAATAATAAAAAATATGATTAGGTGATAGAATAATATTTTATCCACGTAAGAGGCATTTTTCCCTGATCACAAATAAAATCTTTGGTCATAAGGCAATAAAAAGGTCTCATTTTTTTTCGTTTTCCAACTTAATAACAAAAACTAAATAATGAGTTTTAACAATTTATTCTACAATTTTTGAATATTTTGACACAAAATTGTCGACAAATTCTGATTTAGTAATTATCATTGTAATAGTTTGCGCACACTTTTCTGTTTTTATCGATTAAATCTCGTCAGAGACTGATTTTGTTTTAATGTGGAAATTTTTTTCAATATATTAAAAGAAAGGAATATAACGAGTCTGCAACAACGTACAACGAAAACGGTCAGAGTTTTTAAATCCACTGAACTTTTTAAAGTCTGTTCTTCATCATTTTTACTCATTTTCTGTGCCATCTTTGCAACTATTTGGTAAATACTGGCAACTATCAGTCTGTGGACGCTTGTAAGATTTCACAGATTATGAGATGAAAGAGGGTAGTGTTGAGAGGAGAACTAAGCGTCGGGGGAAGAGGAATATGTAAACGTCCAGGGATATTCATTAACCCTTTGGAGATTTGATTGGATAGTTCTCTTTAATCTCGTGGAAGAAACAGGTAGAATATGCGCAAAGTATGAATCTTTGAAATTCTCTTGAAAACATTTACTAAGCCTAGTCTAGGATATATTCCTTTTCGATCTGCTATAAAAATTAATTTGTCCATGTAACTGTCGGAAAAATCTGACCAACAGATTGGATATTTATTTTTCTAATTTAATGTATTTGATATCAATCACGAACTCAAGAAGATTCGAACGATTGGTGATCCAAATTGCCCCCCGTATTCTAAAAGAAATGTTTAATAGTGGGCTGTAGGTAGTTGAAACAAAATTCTGGACAAGGAAATCCTCAAATGTCTCAAATGTTGACAATGGAAAAAACATATTTTGATACCACTGGGACAAATCGGAATTTTATAAAAATCAAAAAAATCAAAAGGAGGAAGGAAAAAAAAAAAAAAGAAAAGAAAAGAAAAGAAAAACACTGAACGAATTCTATATAGAATAATGAAAACATTTCATAACTTCAGAAAACAACTGCAATCACAATGTTTTGGGACTATCTCTGATCTTTCTTAACTGAGGTTTGGACCATATATATATATATATGTGTATATATATATATATATATATATATATATATATATATATATATATATATATATATATATATATATATATATATATATATGTTTATATAAATACATATTATTTACTAATTGTCTATCGTGATAGTGGGAACAAAACATTTGTAGTACAAATTTAGAAGAAATTCCAATTATTTTACACGTAAAAACTCGCATTCTAAATAATTAAGAAAAGAACAACTACTTTTTAAATTTTACTAAAATTTTCTGTACTTATTTCTTAAAGGACAAATAAAAAAAAAGAAGTCTACATTCCAACTTTTGGAAAAAAATTCCATTGTGATTATAGTACCCCCTTTTCTTTCATGATTTATTTTACTTATAACTTTGGCCCAATCATGATGTTTACATATATGAAAGGTAAGGCCATGGAAATATAAATTCTGTTTACCTTTTTGAAAAAAAATCTGAGGGGGTTCCATAAAAATGCCTCACTTACAAAGTAAAAAAACTGAAAAATAAAGTAAAATATTGCTTTTTTGGCAACTTTCTAAAAACTTATATTTCAGGATTATTTTCGGTGAAAATCAAAAAACAACCTTATTAATTCTTTCAGAGATTTTCGACTGATTCGATTATCTTTGAAAATTCTTGTTTTATTCTCGCTCTGTTTGCCCAACTCTGAGATTTTGTTAATCATAATGCAAGGATGTTGTTTGATCAAATATAATCATGGAAAAATACCGGTAAACTATTTTTTGTGCTTTTATTTTCAATAAATGTTTTTTTTTGTCACTATGGAAGGCCAGAGGTTAAATCAAAGACTCCTCTGTTCATTTAAAAATTCTTTTGTGTGTTCATTTTTGTACTAATTGAAAGAGACTTTCTGGACCCGATTCGGGTATAAGCCTTATCAAGTGTTTCAATTGTTCATTATGCTTTCTTCAATTAGAGTTGAAATCTAATTTCAAGTTTAATTACACTTTCGACCGCTATTTTCTGAAAGATCTTGATCTCCCATTTGTCAATAAGCAGTCAACATCCATGCTCTACGTTAATATTAATGAAAACGTGTTTTTGTTTTTTAGGCTAATACTTGGCTTCTTTTCTTTCTAAAAAAAAAGAAAAACTACAGAACAAACTTTTTAGAATTTTAATTCCGTTTTTAAAATAGGGTATCAAATGCAGCGTAAGGGCGTACTTGCTCTCCATCGCACAAAGGTGAAAATTAAAAAAAACACTTATTTTAGAGATGTAAAAAAAGGCAGACTCCCCATGTGCTCGGATCTATGAAACTGTTCGGATAGACAGAATTTGGGTAAAGTGTTAGGATCGGCAAAATTTCGTAGGACAGGGATGGGTGTTTTTTCATCTATCGACCTCTATTTGGGATTATTAAGACTTAATTAGAACCTCACCGTTCTGATTGACATTGAAGTAATCGACCTAAACATGGAAGATTCTGGCTATGAGAAGTGGCAAGAATCGTCTAAAGAAAAAAAAACGGAATTAATTGATCTTTCGTTTCGTTTCTATCTACCAACTCTGTCAGCGTACACTTTATTAGTGTAAATCAGATAAACATCGTCCCGTGCTTATATTGCAGACCAAGACTCTCCCTTTCCTGTGCCACTCGCCTTGCACACACATCTGAACTTTGCCTTTTCTTTCTCTCCTCAAATTCGTTTTGCATTCTTCCGCTGATTGATTGGTTTTGTTTATTTACCCAACTTCTACTGATGAGTTTCAAACACAGTAATGGCTGCTTCTTTTATTTTGACGTGACAACAGACAACCCATTCCTAATAGTTTCCCATGAAGATGCGCGAGTGGCGTAGCATTTAACGGCGCGAACATTGGGAAGACGAACCGATATCAAAATCCAGTCGAGGCTGTTCACGTTCACTTCCCACTAAGGCATGAACTCATCTCTTCTCCCACCAACTATAGGCACAATAGCAGGGAAGACAGAGCTTTCTGGCCTTTGAAAGGCAACCAGTCTTCGAGAAAAGCAGTTCTGATTTCAAAACTAAGGAGTGGAGTCCCCTTAAGACGGTTGTTAGCCAACTTTGACGTCCAACAGCCAATCTAAACGTATCCTGCTTTGCTTTCCTTTTTAACTATATCAGCGAGGCCGAGATGGAGATTGCCATCAACCAGCGTTTATTCAAACGGCATATTTAATCCATGGCTATAAATATTCACTAAGCTTAGCTCAGTACGCTACGAGGCCACAATAATAGGTCACCCTCTGTGGACAGAACTCAGTGCTCTACAGTATTGATCTATGAACGCAACTTGCGAATCATTACTGCGAGATGCCAAAGAAATATCAATGAAGTTATTCATTAAACTTAGTCCAGTCTGACACAGAGCTACAATTATGAAGCTCCCCGCGTGATTCGAACTCATTACATAGTTGTTGTTATATGTGGACTCAGACGTTAATTATCACCTAACGACAAGGTGCACAAAAAATACCAATGTCCTAATTTACCAAGCTCAGCTTCGTACGAGATAAAGCCACGAATATGGGACGCGTACGGAGAATCGAAATCTCCACCCAGGTATAATAACTTGTGAACACGACTTGCTAATCATTACCCTTGGTGCTTTTAACCTGTGTTTATGGGTATTTGCTATGCTTAGCTTTGTCTGATACACGGCAACAACTTTGGGGTACCTAGTGAGAATCGAATTCACTTCTCAGTGTAATTTATGTGTTCCCATCTACGTCACTACGACTACTGTATATTTGAATAGTTAATCCCTATATATATATATATATATATATATATATATATATATATATATATATATATATATATATATATATATATATATATATATATATATATATATATATATATATATATATATATAAACTATCATTTTTTCAGGTACTATGATAGAACATTTAGATTTCTGCACATCCATTGTTGACCCAAAGTCCACCGATGCTACATTTGGATTAGTCGCATCATTCAGGGGCACCCGGCGTTGCGTGTCACTTAGAAAGATCGTCTTGCAAATCTAATGTTCTGAGTTCGATCCTAGTGGATGTCACGCTACTATGGCCTTGTGCTAGGATTGAACGAAATTTAATAAATAGCATGATCAAAGCGATTTTAGATGAGTCATATCATTTAGGGGCACCAAACAAGGCGCGATTGTTGGCAATCGTGTTTCTGCAGATCAACATTCAACACAGGTCGATGAAACCTGGGAGAATAAGTGGAAGAAATATTAGATATTGGGTAACTGGAAAAAAAGCTCGTTTGGTTTATAAAGCAAATATTACAGACATTTTCTTTTTGTCATTAACTCTATGGAACAACATATTTTCTGTTTTGTTCAACTATTCTCTTTTAATCTTTCAGGTAACATAAGTCCATCCTCCAAGAGTTATTTTTCTTTCTAAGCAGAGAACTGCTCGAGATGCTTTTTGTAGCATTCCAGAAATTATTTTTCAGGCGAGAGAATTCTGTAAAGGCCGGAATAAATGGTTACCTGAAGGTCCAATACCTGATGAATATGGCGAATGATTAGAATTTGCATCTAAGAAAAAGTTACAAATTTAGCCTGGTCTCCAAAGAAACATGCAGTTAAACGTAATCCTGGTGGAATATTTCGACGTTTCTGTGAACTAATTCCGGAATGAAGGTTTTTTTTGTCGATTGAAGCCTTTGATTAATCTAACTTGGAGCAGTATCTGTTGGATTTAATAGTTTGGTTCTCCAGAAGGAAAAAGGAATCCTTTCCGGTCTCATCATCTACACAGCATCTTTGAGTGGAAGCCAGACTCTAGCTCAGTTCGTCAATTTCACTTGTCCTACGATATTTTGGTTTCCACGTAATTGTGAATAACCCACTCTTCATCGCCAGTCAATTTCTCCCTAAAAACTCAACATTTCCGTATGCTCAATTGACGAATCTCGCACGGAAACACAGTCAATTATTTTTTTGCTTATGTGGAAGCCATTCATCAAAGCTAGTGAAAATAATTTTCAACACAAGATCAGGATATTTTCTGTTTGTTGGCTGCATTCGGCATCATATAATGTTATTTATTCTCAAGTAACGCCTTGATCGTTTATCGACCTCAACTGGTTTATCCAACCGGTAAGCATCGTTCAGGGAGATATCTTCAGCACAAAACTTTGCAAACCACTTGTGATACGTTCGATCATTTACAGCAACTTCTCCATGAACTGCATCAATCTTTTTTTCTTCCGTTTCAAGGCACTTTCGACCTTTCTTAAATAAAAGAGCATAACATAAAAATAACCAAAAATATAGTTTTTATTTCCTCTCACCCTCAAAGTTAAAATCAATAAACAGAAATAGGGCACTTTTGTCAAAACTAATCAGAAGATTCATGTTGATATGACAGCTATCACAACATGATCGAAAGTGACCTTTTCGAATGAAGTTAGTTAAAACTAAATGCTCCTAATGCAATCAAACAACAAAAACGGAACGAACTTTTTAGGTCACTTAATTCATGTAAGAGAGCAACGATTCCGGGTGATATTGTCTATCTTTTTCATTATTTTTGTTGTCGTTGATAGCGTAATAGATTACTCTGCGAAACCATCATCATTTTTCGTATGTTAGCAAAATGAGGATGAAGATTCTGGGGACACTTCGCCGTGCAGTACTGGTTAAAGAGTTGCCATGATCTCGATTCTTGTGGCGTTATGTCAGTCAAGCTTGATATACATGCATATCGAGTTCTAAGCTACTAAGTTCAAGACGGGGTCATACAAATATTGTCCAAATAGTCAGTTTCTACATACGTAAACTTGTAAAAGCTGTACCGGTTTTCTACACACGGCAGTCAAATGACCTATCGCAGATAAGGTTTTGGCGTTTTTCTTCTGGGCGTTGGATAGAAATGCATACCAAAAATGTTGAATCATCGGTACCTTTTGTTTTTAAGGCTCATTCTAGCCCTAATCATACGAAAGAGATGGAAAAAATGAATAAATATAAGAAAAAAAAAAAAAAAAAGAGTTCTTTGATAAAACATAGGTCTAAGAGCACATAACTCTTACAAAACATGAGACCTATGTTTACGTAAAGGGAAACGAAATATAAAAGAAACTTATAGAGCAAACTGATGGGGAGTAAGAGGAAGGAAGAGAGGGAGGGAGAGAGGGGGGAGAAGTGAAGAGAAGCAAAGTAATCGAGAAAGTAGAGTAAAAAAAAATGCAAATCAAATTAGTGTCGTAAAGAGAGAAGTTGGGAAAAAACGTTGAAACTTGAAGAGAGGGTTGTTAAATTATGAATGGAAAAAACAGACGAGAACGTAGAACCAAGAGAGTAGAAATGATATGGAAAGAAAAATGAAATTAACGACGGAGAAGAGAGAGAGAGAAAAAGAGAGAGAGAGAAAAAGAGAGAGAGAGAGAGAGAGAGAGAGAGAGAGAGAGAGATGGCAGTCGAAGTAAGAAATAAAGATTAAACTCTGCTTTTGTCGGATCCAAGGCCACAAGTTGCCGACACTACCTGATGTTCTTAAGAGGTCATCCATTCGAGTATTGATCAAGTTTATTTCATTCATTAACCTTTGTACGAGGCCACAAATTGCTGATATTACTTAGCGTTCCAAAGCAATTAAAAAACCCCCAGCTTAGTTTAGTCTAGTACACTGCGACAAATTGCTTATACTATCTACTTATCAATTAGTTCCTAAGTAGTCACTCTTCTAGGTGTTGATCAAGTTTAGTTTATGCACTTAGTTTTGTTTAGTCTGGCACAAGACCACATTTTACTGATAATACCTAGTGTTCGTAAGCAGTACTAATCAGATTCTGTTCCAGCGAAAAAAAAAGATAAAAGATAAAAGAAGAAATGGCAAAAATGAGGAAGGAAAGGTACAAAAAGAAAGAAAGAGACAAGAGAAAGCGATTGGGTAGCAGAGTTCAATAAACGAAAAAGAAAAAAAGGGGGGGGGTTCTCTCTAATGCTGGAGATTTTGCGAGTGAAAAGCCCATACTTCCAAGTAGAAGGAAAAGCAGGTTAAATGTTGAGGTTGGAGGGCGGAAGACAGAGAGTAAGGGTGAGAGGAAATGCTCAAATTAGAGAGAACCTACGTGAAATAGAACGTGAAAGGTAGATAGATATAAATAGACTGAGAGAGAGAGAGAGAGAGAGAGAGAGAGAGAGAGAGAGAGAGAGAGAGAGAGAGAGAGAGAGAGAGGGAGAGAGAGAGAGAGAGACAACGCGAAAAAAGAAAACAGGATTAGCGATCTGGTATTGCAGTTAATGGCAGATTACTGATTCTAATTTGCTATTTGATCCTTCTTTCGTCCAGGTGGGGAGGTGATAACCAATCTGGACGACCAGTGCAGATCTGCCGAGAGACCTCCGAACAGCCAGCGTTTCACACGATCATTCAAAGAGGACGTGTTCAACTCGAAGACCTGTTACAGTGCCGACAGGTCATTTATTTATCAAGCAACATTTCTTTGAAATGTCAACAATTCGTTAGGTATTATATACGCATAGATACATAGGTAGGAATATATATATATATATATATATATATATATATATGTGTGTGTGCGTGTGTGTGTGTGTGTGTGTGTGTGTGTGTGGCTATAAAGGTTGGACTAAGATGATAGGTAGAATCTGACGGAGAGAAGTGGTGGGGTCAAAATAAGTAAATAAGAAAGAGTAGGAGGGAACAAGCCAGAGCAAGAGAGAGAAAGTGTGGGGGAAGAAAGAGAGAGAGAGGGGGGGGAATGAGAGAGACTGAGAAAAACAGAGAGAGGGGGTAAAAGTAAATAAATGAAAGGGTAGACAAAGAATGGTGTGAGAAAAAGGAAATAAATGAGTGAGAAGGGTGTCTCACTCTAGTCACGCAGATCATTATCACTACAGTGACTTCGATTCTCACTAGATGCCACACACGTGTGGTCTTGTAATGTAAGCCTAACAAAAGGTATTGATTCTCACTAGGATCCCAACTTGTACAGCCTTGTGCCAAACTTAACCGTAATAACCTTTTAAGTTAATAACTTGGCGCCTCGCCGCGAAGCATTAGTCAGGTTACTTCTCACTGAGTGCCTTACACTCGTGGCGTTGAGCCAGATTCAGCTAAGTTGAATAAATATCAACATCCTTGGATATCTTGGCGTGGAAATGTGGTAAGCAAGTGATTGAATCAGACCATTGCTACTGTAGAGAGTTCCATCCTCGCCGAGTTCTCTACGCATGTGGCCTTGAGCCAAACTTAGCTAACCTCTATGCAGCAGGAAAAAAGACAAAACATGAACCGAAAGAGAAAAAATTAAGGAAGTAAAATGGAAAGAAGAAAAAAAGAAGAGATGGTAGTATCCGAAAAGGGGTGTTTCGAGAACAGAAAAACTCATAGAAACGTTAGAAGAAAACGAAGAAATACGAAATTTGGAGGGAGATTGTAAGAAAGAAGAAACAAGAAGCAGAGAAAGGAGAAAGAGAAGTAGAAAACGGTGAGGGCAAAGAAAAGAGAGGTGAGAAAAACGGGTGGAAAAGGTAAAGAGCGGCGAGAGAAAAAAGAAAAAAAGGAAAACCAAATAAGATGGGATCAAGAAAGAAAAGAGCGGAACAAAAAAAAAAAAAAAAAAATGAAAGAGAATCAATAAGGCAGACGTGTTGGATCGGGTTGAGAGGATGTTGGTCGAAAAGGGAAATATCTTTTAACGCTATCAGACGCTTTCTAAACATGAAAGTGAAATGATATTGCGATGTTGTTAAGGGTTTTCCACATCTAATGACGGCAAAAAAGAGCAGGCAAAAGCAAGTGATGACATCAGATGGTCGTAGAGTTAGGGCGTGGTTGCAGTGTGTATTGGGCATAGGCAGATGACGGTAAGAGGCAAAAAACCAAATACACAAGGAGAGGAGAACCGGAAGAGATAGAGAGAGAGAGAGAGAGAGAGAGAGAGAGAGAGAGACTCAAAGAAAGAGAGAGAGAGAGAGGGGGGATAGGCAAGAAATAAGACCTCTTTGTCGCGATTTGACCGATTGACTCCAACCGTTCGGGTTGCAGTGCCCCGGGTGCTAGGAAAACTGGAAATGAGTGAAAAGCATATAATTAGGGTTCGCCTCTCTCTATATATATATATCTATATATATTATTGAGTCATCCGCGGACACAATTTTCGCTGTTTCGATGTATTACATCTCTTCAATGTGACTATAGACTTTCTTTTCCCATCCAGTACCGCAAGGCAGGACTGACACCTTCACTTCGGACGCGGAGGCCGGTATCCTACCTCTAAACTACGGAATTGAACAGTCAGTAAGGCTGAATTTAAGCGATATATCCATTTATGCAGAAATCCCTCATCCACCAGAGTGCTCTATTCCTATGGAAGAGCATTGTATATATATATATATATATATATATATATATATATATATATATATATATATGTATATATATATATATATATATATGTATATATGTATATATATATATATATATATATATATATATATATATATATATATATATATATATATATATGTATATATGAGTGTGTGTATATATATACTTTGCCTTCGTATTTTGGCAGATGTAAAGTCAGCCACGACGTGTCCGTCTTCGGTCACGTCATATGACTGCATATATTACAGTTGTCAGTTGGAATCGCAACATAACTGAGTTAGGGCTTACGCTGAGTGAAATAATTGACGTAATCGGAGAGCAAGTTTCCTAGTTCTTCCTCTTCAGATTTTACAAGTAATATACATATATTGAGTAACCGGTTATTTGTGACAGAACATCTTGAAAAAAACCCAAACAAGACAAATCTAGGGTGCTTGTAATAATTTTTCTCGGTTATTTGGGCCACCAAGCTGTTTAGCTGGTTTATCGAGAGCAAACTAAAATAACTTTTTTTTAGTTGATCATCGCCGAATTCCTTACCGCTTAGTCTGTCTTAGTCAATCAGTTTCTTCTGTGAATTTGTTGCGAGCATCATTTTATGAGTATGGATACAATTATGTGTGTCATTAAGTGTATGCCGAATTCCAAACACATAAAACGTAACTAACCAGAAAGCAATGAAATACGTTGGTGGACTACGACGTTATTTTATACTAGTTGCGGGGACTGGTGAAATTTTTGTTGAGCTCCCGAACTGGGATCCCACATTAACAACGACCCTTTGTCACATATTACTCTTGTGGGAGTGCAAGTGAATAGGATGCAAAAAGGTGATGAAGGCAAGGCAGACCGTTATATTCACAAGAGAACTGCACCGGTTTTGTTCATGTGCAGTTACTTATGAGATTACAGCAGGGTACCCTTGATGAATTCTTCAAATATCAATCAGTTACTACTGTAAGTCAGTGTATTTTTAACACGTTCACTGCTACCTTGGGTAGGCAAAATACATCGAACAAACAACAAAATAAGCACGTTCTCTTCGTAGTGCCGCAAGGCAGAAACTGAGTCCGGCACGTTACTGTAGTTATTTATATTACCTTAATTAAAATGCACATAAGCATCAGAGGCAATACACGACATTCCACGAGACACATACACATATGTGCGCTGTGTTTAGGAGATTTTCTATCTAAAACTGTACTGAATTTGGTTTAGTTTTTTGTTTAATGATATTTTTTTAACCAATAAAACGGGAAAAAATACGTGGTAAAGGTTTGTTACTGGCTTGCTAACTAGAATATCAATGGGAGGTAACAAATAACAGTGACTTACGCGGCTACTGCCGCTACCAAGGTATTAAAAAACATATGGAAGCAGAAAACTTCACCATTTAAAATTGAATTTTATTAGATTCAGATATATAAGACTTATTTTAATTTTAGGGTTAGTTTTAGGGTTGTTTAACGAATTTTTATTATTAGTTACTTGAGTATATTCTTTCTAAATTTTATAATTCTGCAAAAAATGTTTAATCGTTTTTTGTTGTTACTTGCAATCCTAACCCTGACTCTTAATCTTAAAACTACATTATATCCTTCATAATTGAATTAGATAAAATACAGTTCTATATGGTCACATTTTTTGCTTTAATCTATTCCTTTTATAAGTTAGTAGTGGCAGCAGCAGCCGCATAAGTCAGCGTTATTCATTACCCCCTTCGTTATTTCAATTTGGGAACCAGTTACTAACCTTCGTAAAAAAAAAGTTATTTTATGTTCCTTACTACACACACTTTTTAGATACCTCGTCGTAGTGTAATGTTTACGGACTTAATCTCGCTGATAGTTTTGAGTTCGACCCTCGCTGGGTGACCCATGCGATTTGCATTGTGCCCCAAACGAAGCCATGTTTGTAAATAACTACTACACTACGTGCTTTATAAAATGAGAACACACGAATTGACATTGTTTCTACACGAAGGAAATCACCAATTTCCCGAGCCAACAAAAGTCAGTTCAACTTGAAAGTCCACATTTGAAATCCTGGCTTTTTACCCGAGGCATGAACACCGACCCCTGGCATGCACCAGCGGGAAATATGCAACGACGAAGCACATGCTTATGAGATGATAATTCGTTAAGGTTAGCTTAGTACAGCTCAAAGCCAATTCGGGCGATTTTGGATTGAAAGACTGTGTTGTATCATTCTTTCAAGAGGAAAACCCTATCTACCTTTGGAACAGCGTAGAAAAATTTGGGTCTCATCTGGGCTCGAACATTTACTTTTGGCATCGGTGGAAAATAAAACTGAACACGCTAAAACTCATTGGCTGTGGTCTTTGCGTTGATTCTAAAGAGTTTAGTTGTCGATGCAACAAACGGTGTATTTGTACGAGTATTGGCCTTGTGCCAGGCTAGCATAAATACCATTAAATACAGTAATCCCTTTTATCGTTGGGGGATATGTTCAAAGACTCCCAGCAGATAGTACCGAACCTTATATATACTCTGAATTGTTAATTTCTGAAGTTGATCATGGAAATCGAAACCGCGGATACGGAGGAGAACACTGCATGCTTATTTAAGTCAGTGCTTCTTAAGCTATTTCAGTATTATTCATCCTCGATTCTTTATCACAGAGCTTCATTCATCTGTGACTAAATTTCTTTATGTCTGTTGTATCAATTTCATCTTATTCTCCGTTAGGTATAATTTTATACATATTTCATTTTGTATCATGAGCAAAAAGCATAAATTAACTCATTTCTTATTTGTTTCTTTTAATCATATTATACTTAATAACCGAAAACATGTAAAGAAAACTTTGAGCGACAAAAAATCAACGAAGAAAAATTGATAACATTCTTCTACATAAAATTAGCAAACAACAGCCTTAGAACTGAGAATTAGATGTTTGCAATCAATGTTCCCTCATTGTATTTTTTGATATAAAATTTTCTCTTTTAAAGCATAGGTAAATATGAATATATAAGTAAATCTAATCATCCACCCTTCATTCATCCCAATAGCTCCGTTCACCCCCAAAATAATTTTATTCACCCTTGGGTGGATCATTCACCAGTTCAAGAAGATCTTATTCAAGCTATACGGACCTCACTTTTTATTTATTTAATTAGTCCTTGCCTCGAATCAGTCATCAAAATCTATTTTCACTTCCCTAGTTTGTCGAGGCAGGCTCGGTTTTGAATCGTAACTTACAAACCACGACAACTCAGAGACCAGCGGATTTTGATACCTACAGTACAAGTCTATCATCTCTCATTCTTGATGAAACAGACCCCATATGTATGGTCGACGAAATGGTTATATGTCTCCACACAACTCTCACAGGCAAGCAGGCTCATGCAAGTTATGCACGTTTCATCGCCACCGGCTCAGCACTGCCGATCAAGCGACGCCGTTTCAACACAGGCCTTTTCATCACCAGACCATTCAGCCCCAACACCTCCTAGTGCAAGTATAATAGTTTCGAGACTACTTATAAATTACCGAAAACTTACTCTGTCCACCTTTGAACACCATGTGAGTAATTCACGCTAAATGATATGTTTTGCTATCATAAAAAAAAATAACAATAGATTTGAGAAAAAATAAACAAAAGATCAAAAAAATTCTGTAAGAATTTTTTTGGAATATCAAAAACAATGACATATACAAAAATTGTCCTAAAATTTAGGAATAACAAATTTATCATTCTAATTTCTATAAGGTAGTTCTGAAATTCTTCAGAAATCTGTACGGAAAATTATCGTAAGATTAAAAAATTTATATTGTAGAATTAAGTAGAAAAAGAGAAATAAAACAAATCGATCTTGCAAAAAAGCAAACAAGCCCAATATCACATTTATCAATGAAGGTTTAAAAAACGATATTTTTTTAGCATTTTTGTGATTAATCAATTGATATACTTAATTTATCATTTTAACTAATTTTTATTTGCTTGTATGAGTAAAAAGAAATAGAAGGAAGATAGGTCGTCTCGCTATAAAGGAATAAAACAATCAAAATTAACCAACTTAATGCTAATTCAACCAAACGGTTCATAAAAATAAACGAAGATCAGTCATTATCATTAATTTTTGATTACTATATACCTTCATCAAATTTTTTGAACTTTTTTTTTCTCACATCTTAACTCAGGCTATCGATCCACGGCACGAATAAAACATTCTACAGATACTGCTGCTACAGAGAGGAACCGAAATAAGAACAGGTTTTGAAGTTTAAGGGGTAATTTTAGGCTTATTTTATTTTCTTTATTTTTCACACTGCTTGCTCAAATTATTTTCAAAGATCACATTAATATTTTCAATGATTTTTTCTCGTGTATACTGGACTTGACTACGACGACTAAGTTGCAATTCATCGTAAAATGAGAAAATACCTACAACAATGGTAAAACACTAGTATAAACGAAAATCAACAAAAAAACTATCCAACTCATTCTTATGAAATTTGTATTAAAAAGAAACATTAAAAAAAATAGTATTGATTCAATTTTTTGTTGATAAAAGGAGTATTGTTCCTCAGACGGGTTCAACAAATTTCTCCCTTTCGGTGCTGGACCTGGGTACAGCGTTTTAACGGCGTCGCTGAACTGGTAGCGATGAAATGGGTCTTCCCGGGCTCACGCATATAAATGTTAAATGTAAGCTGGTAGGGCGATTAAGTGACACGTTTATCAGTGCTGTCAGGATTCAAGTCATTCTAGAATCCATGATTTTAATACTTAATTCCATGGTCGGAACATTGTCCTCTGCTTTTAGGACTGGTGCAAAACAATCTCATGAAATTCAAGATTTTATCCATTGTGAATAGATTAGTTAGAGTTGATATCTTTGTCTTTGTTTGATCCATCATATCGTTTTGTCTGTGTAGCCTGGCCTTCCTTGGATATTTGATGTTTTCTGGTACGTGAAATCTTGTTCTGAAGACACATGCACTTTACATATACGCCACATCCCGAGCCTACTCTGTGGGTTCTTGGAATAGTAATTTCCAAACCTACGCGCTGAACCTGTGACCTTTAAATGAACCTGTTGAACTTCGCCAATAACCAATTCTTATATCATGCTCGCAGAAAAGAATGTGTTGGTTTGGAAAAAAAGGGAGGAAAAATATTGATTGGCGTATTGTTTCACGTAAACATATACACATTTCCAATGCTGGGTGCACTGGGACAATCTCAGCGGACACCCTTGCTATTCAAACCCAAGCCAGGTTTGTGTCCCGAGGTCACCTGAACAAAAAAGACTGGATGCAGAGACTGTTTCAAAATTGAACTCTTTAATCATTACCCTAGTCCATTACAAGATCATCACATTTAGTTGAAGTTCGATTGCAGCAGTAAATGAAAGACTGATGTATTTGTAAGTTTTCAATTGTAAGAGTACCACTCACTGCGTTTCTTAGACTATTGTATTTACAATGTAAGTGCTTTAAAATGATTTTACTATAGTAATATATCGCATAATAACTGATTTTATCATAGAAGTGAATTGAAAATGATTATACTACAGAAATACATTATAAATGATTTTTTATCACAGAAATGCATTGGAAATGATATTACTACTGAAACGTATTGAGGATTAATTCACTTTTGCAGTGCATTGAAAATTATTTCACGAAATTTTTCGAAAATCAAGATAAAAGAATTGCCAGGGGTACAGGCATTGCAGATACACAGAATAGAATCATTATGATTTTCGAACCATAGCGCTCATTCTGCACACCCGTATGTGAAATCTGGGATTGTCATTGTTTCCTGTCTACAGGTTCTGTTTTCGCGTAATTAAAAAAGAAGTTTCAACGTCGGCGATTCTCACCGTGCTTGCCATGGAGAGTAAATCGTAGATTTTGAGTTTACCGGTTCACTGCCTCAATAATTGAAATATCATGCCGTTTCGCTGGGAGAAAAAGCGGGCGAGTTGTTGCCCCCTAGTTCAAAGGTGCAATCCCCCTCTGAGCAGTCAGATGCCTCCGCTGAGAAGCTTTTCAATACTGCATTGAATAAGAAGGGTTAAAACGCGGTCAGAAGTGAAAAATTCCCTTGATGCCGAAAGTGGCTCTCGCCATCAAGGGAATCTCTATATTCCTTAACATTTTTTTTTTCGACAGAGGCGACAATCGAGCAGTTTTAATTACGCTTACGGGGCCAGCTTTAAACCGATTGGACCAATTGCTCCAAATTGGGCATCGTGCCTTAGGGGACTACTCTAGTCTTGTCAAATACAATAACACATTGCAACATCTAGCACCACACTGCAGATTTCACAGAGAACAGCAGTTTTCCCCTGAATTCTTAAAAAGTCAGTTGTACTTACGTGTACTGTTTAAATCAGAAACTGTCAACGTCTACATAGTCGGCGTCGACATATGTTTATTCAGTTTTCGAGTTGGGCTGGCTCGCTATGTATGTATCACGCCTACAGGCCGTAGCAATTGAAACATTTATTCTTTATTATGTCTAGGAATTATCTTTTTTAAAAAAATATCTCCCAAATGTTTTCAGTGGGAAGGGCCTACAGTTTGCGGTGTGAGTTTATGCTAATTTGATCCGTTTGTGCCCTGCAGCATTCACGCTTGCTTTTGAAAATTCAGACTTTTTGATTCGATGATCACTGCGCAACAAAAGGCGAGAAAAGTAACTCATTCATTGATCACTTTTAAAAAAAATATTTTAATTGATCACCCCTAATACGGCATGCTACCAATAGACATTGGTCAAGTGACGGTTTCCGTTGGGTGACTAACCAGACCTGTTTTGAATTTATTTTACTTTACTGGAATTGTATAATATGATAATGAATTGTAGTAAAAATTTATCTCACCGAAATATTCAAGCGCACAAAGTGATGGCTTTCTATTCTACTAGAGAAATATTGAGTCTGTGATGAACTTTATTCTTAGAGAGAGAGAGAGGGGGTGCTATGACGTTTCAACTTGGAGCCATAGTTTGAAACCTCACAAGGTGTCCCATATTATGACCATGTTCTCTCTCTCTCTCTCTCTCTCTCTCTCTCTCTATATATATATATATATATATATATATATATATATATATATATACACACACATATACGTCCTTTATATATATATATATATATATGTGTGTGTGTGTGTGTGTGTGTGTGTTCTTTCATTTGTTTGTATGTATCTAAATCTGTTTATATCTATCTCTTTATGCGTCTTAGATGCATCTTCTCGATCTTTCTCCGTCTGTTAATATCTATCACATACACTAGAATTAATTATCAAAAAATGATCTAAAATCATCTTTAAAAAAATTGTCTTTTCATCTAATATTATCTAAAAATTACCAGCACAAGATTCGGTTACTATTGACCCCAAAATGACCATAGAGACCACCAAGGGAACTTTTTTTTTTTTTTGAAAGAACGAAAAACAAACATTTTAGATGGTGCTCAATAGTTTACTCATGCAAATTTTCAAAGCTGAGGCCCTCAAAATCTTTTACCAAGAGCGCCCAGACAAACACACAAGCGTGTGTGCATACACACACGCATACACACAGAGAGACGAGCAAAGATATAAGAATCTGTAACCCACTTGACTGGTTGGTCGGATGGGTCATTTATGGGGCTACGATGATTCGATATTAAATATCATAACAAAAGTTTTTATATTTCTTGAGGTGATGCAGACATTATATGTTTTGACATTCCACTCAATGTCAGCCATGAATTCGATTAGCATAAATTCGCTAGGCACCTCTTTTCTTTTTGAGATGGCTGAGAAATTTAGTCTGTTTATACCATGCATTAGAAGTAGTTACTATCCCGCACTTTTGACAGTCGAACAACATGCGTCGATGAAAACATCCGAAACTTGTATCCTATCAGTTTTATCGCAATAATCTTTGTGTTATTACTGATGATAAAGATTGTAGAAAATTCTCATATAAAAATTGTGTAAACAATATTAACCCCGAGATAAATTTGTTTGAAAATTTGTTTACTGTTGGCGAACTGTTGAGCTGTAAGAATTAGGACTTGGAAAATGTTGCCCAAAATATTCACAGATTTTTATTTTTTGATAAAAATTGAGAAATCAACCGAGTCCAAGGAAATTCATTTATTCTTTTGCAATATTTTTTATGAAATGGGTATTTCGTTGAAAAATTCAATGGAAATATTTTCTAGTTAATTACTCTTTTAATTTCATGAAAACTCAATAAGATATCTGTTGGTTTCTAACAAGACTAGCATTCCTATAAAGATAAGTCCTTGGAGAAATCTGGAGGAATCAGTTGAAATTATGCATAACTGTGGACTATTTCTTTCAAAAAATTAATCCTGAAGTGGGAAAAAAGAAATGCAATGAAACTAAAATATTTTCTGTTTGGAAAGTTTTTCCAGCGCACATTTTTGGGTTTTATAAAGAAATATATCTGCTAGATCTTTTTTAATGCCTTCTAGCGAAAATTCGATTAAATCAATAACGTTTATACTACATGGATGCGTCTGAAACATTGATATTAAGAAGAATTTTGATTATTTCTTGTTTTACTTCATACAATACATCTCGTCAAGTACGGTAGCACATATTTCAGAATTTTGAATTACCTCCCCTTGGATTTATCAGTATGTGTTGAAAGAAGTAGCTATCGAAAATTTGATGAGATATTGACATTTCCTGTCATCTATTAAGAAATTTCAAATTCAAAACGGGCGCATGGTGTCAGTAGATATAGTAAAGGGAGTATACAAACTCAGTTACTTGACCTTTGGATACTGTTTACTCGCAAACAATACTGCTGGACAATACATGAAGTTTCCTTGAGACAATAAGATATATTTTCCCAAAATCCAGTCAATTATTCATTGAATTAACTATTTTTTCAAATAATTTTTTTTCTTGCATTTCAATTGTATTTTTTAAATAATTTTAAAAGTATGCTTAATTTTTTTTCTGATGACAGATAAGGTGGGCTCGATATCAAGTCATGAACTTAAACATGGCCTTTATGCGCTCAGAAATTCACTGTGAGTACGCAAAAGTATTATTCTTTTTTCACGACAAATATTATACTTTTTTTTTTTGTAAATATAATCAAAGGAGATATTTACTAACTGCAAAACGTTTAAAGAGAGCGTTAAAGAAAGTGCATGATAGTATCTATTAGAGGAGTCTTATATATAGAAAATTCAGAGCTGTGGTAACCTTTCGTTACACAAAAGAAGTTTAGAAAAAATAATCCGGTGTTAGTATTGAAGGCTAGTTTATTTCAAGTGTATTGAATTTAAAAAAAAATGTTTTTTATCTCGTCATAAACTGTGTGTACAATCTGTTAATAAAAGGTACAAAGGTTCATCAAAAGTTTGACACGTAATTATCAGCTTAATTTTGATCCGAAATTTTCTCTGAATACTATTCGATCTATGTGATTTATATTCAACGCTGAATTGAGTGCATTGACAAGAAAGGAGATCATGCTAAAAAATGAATATCTGTTGTGTAAAATAAATGCTTTTTCATCATCAGACTACTGAGTTATATCCACACAATCAATCAATCAATCAATCAATCAATATATATATATATATATATATATATATATATATATATATATATATATATATACACACATACATATATATGCCCAGGGATCGAATTCTTGCACACCCTGGCCTGCCCACGTATGCTCCAGCATAGAATTGAACATTATTTCCTTGCTAATGTTGTCAAATTCGAGATTTGTTTTTCCCTGTCAACGCTGAAACTCCATGCTAGTACTTTTATATAAATATTTGCTGTCGGTATGCAGCAGGAATCCCAAATATTCCTGTGACCGTTATAAAAATGTTTGAAAGCTGAAGTTTGGGCCTAAGCTTCCGATGATTCAGAAAAAAAAATATTTCAATGTTTGATATTTGTCAATTCTTCGTTTTGAGAAAGCAAACATTTCAACCATTCAAAACCGAAATCGGCAACGGATGCAGAATTAACGCCCAAATTCGTTTTAAATTGTAACGTTCCACCCACTCAATCATTCGTTGTAAAAAACGGTGCATAATTTTAATGCATCGAAAGATTGTCTGATATTTTTTCAACAAAAAAGGGAAGTGACTGGGAGGAACTAATGGAAGTAATCGAATAATTTGAAGGTGTAATTACTTATGACGAATAGAAAATAATGGCCCAGTTTAGCATTGTAGTTACAATGTAAATACAACTCTGTTCTAAATGTTTAGAAAATAACTTTTCTAAATACTGAACATGACCTTCACTTTTTCGGTTTGTGAGAAAAATTAGTGTTCAAAAATTTCGAATGAGACTAATTATCTGGAAAAGATCGTTTGGAAAATTTTGCTAAATATGGTTATTTGAAAAAATCTGATTATTGACGATGGCACCAAGATTGCAGCTAGGATTTTTTATCGTACGTAACAAGAATGTCTGTAAGGCGCAATCATTACAGTGTCCTGTTGCCAGCAGGTAGGTTACACGTTGAAATCCGAGTCCGGTCACTCAAAAAATTCAAATATTTCTTTGCTCCTAATTCGATCGTGTGTGCACACAAACAGTGTTACGTTATATATATATATATATATATATATATATATATATATATATATATATATATATATATATATATATATATAGCTAGCTATTGAATTATTCAGACCACTCACCTTCAGATTATCAATTGCTTCGCTCCTAGTTTAGTCAGCTTTTCCAACTTCAAATCAAAACTGACATCGTTCTTTTATAATGGAATGCACAATTTATTTGAATGGTGGCATAAGGACATAGAAAGCCAAAGAAAATACTTAGATAACTGAATTTATATGAACAAGAGGTTTTGTTAAAAACATGTTGGAAACCTTCACATCAACCTAATAAGATGGAATGCATGATTAAGATAAAAGGTGACATAAAATCCTAAAAAAGCCAGCAGAAACATACGTTGATGACTGAAATAATAAACTATGAATTTTTTTGAATAATATTTTTTTTCAAAAAATGCTAGAAACCTTTTCATCAATCTATCAACGTGGAATACATAATTTAGCAGAAAGGTGACGTTAGGTGATAGAAAGTTAGAGAAAAGTAAGTATATATATATATATATATATATATATATATACGAATTAGATTTTATAAAACTGCTGGAAACCTTAACATCAATCTAATGAATATATGGTCTGTCAGCCTCTCTTTCTCTCTCTCTCTATATATATTCGTATATTTGTGCGTGTATCTGTATGTGAGAGATATCTATCTTTTAATATATTGATACGGATGTAATATCAGTCTTTTTATCTATCTACACACACTAATATATCATCAAGAAATGTATACATGATCCGACGTAAATTATTATAGATTGCGTTATATTACATCGAAACTATTTGAAATGATATCCTGTTATTACTCAGCGAATGTATCACTTGGCCTAGGCAACAGAAATTGAATATATATATATATATATATATATATATATGATAATGTGATTATACATGTGTATGTGTGTGTGTGTTTGTGTGGCCGTGGGAAAGTGTAAGTGTTCTCGCGAAAAAAAAGTGAGAGAGATAGAGAGAGAAAGATTAAGGGAAGTGATGGATGGAGTCAAAATCTGTCACCGCGTTTTCACAGAAAGTTCTTGCTTTTTATCTTGAACCCGATGACAGATCTAGCAGCCAGCCCAGATATAACGATCAATCTTCTGACTAATAATAACTACTTAGGCCAAATTATATCAACATATTACAAGTCGCAACCACTCCGGTCTCGTCGTCTAATTCTTTCCTCTTTACCTGTAAACGCCCAAGTATACACACTAACAAACAAAATTATGTAACTGTGTTTATAAGTTCTCTGTCTCTGTCTGTCTGTCTGGCTAGCTGGCTTACCTCGTAGCCCTATGAAAGGGGATGCAGGGATGGGTCGTACTCATGTGGCTAAGCGATACCACAGTAATTTACCACTGGTGCAAGAGATCTGAGTTCGAGCCCTGGTGAAACGCCATCTTGAAAATTACACAAACCAGACCATAGAAAAAATGGCGACATATTTTTCAAAGTTCTTCTATTGAGGGTTCAAAAAAAACCCCCAAAAACTTTATTTCACAGTTCTAATAAAAAAAAAGTTCCCACGGGACCCTAATAGAGCTACATTCCAGTCCACACTATTAATTTTATGGAACATGACCATGGCGCAAGATGAAGAGAATTAAATATGAAAATACTTTAGGTACTCCCATCACTGTTATGAAAAACGAATGGCAGTATCGTTTTTACGCCGTTTTAAAGAATGAGTCGGGAGATTCTACCCCGTCTTTGAAATCTGGCGACCCCCTAGGGTAAAAGGAGCCCAAGATTGAAATAATTTACTTTGGTGAAAGATGTACATGATCAAAATTATTTGAAATATATTCAATTTATTTTTCTGTTTCAAGTGAGATCGGAGCGTGTTTTCATCTAATTTCATTCCATTTTTTTTACTTTCCAATAATTTCAATCATCATGAAAAATGTAGTCAATTTCATACGAGGGGAAAACTAGTATTTATGTTAGTGACTGATTATCGAAATATTAGAGGCCATAATTCCCAGATACAGATTATTAGTGTTTATAATGAAGACAACCGAAAAACCATTACCGGATACAAAGAATCACATAATATCACACACACACACACACACACACACACACACGTGCACGCACACACACACACACATACATGCGCACGCATGCATGCATGCACACACGCATGCATACACGCACACACACTTACACACACAGAAATACAGTTCTAGGTGGATTTGTTAACAACAATTCATCTTCAGCAATTTATCTACGATTACAATTCATCTTCAATAATTCATTTACAGATACAATTCATCTATAATAAATTGTCCACAAATATACATTACCTGCAAGGGTGTGTAAAAATGATTCAACGAACATATACACCACATACACGCATACATACTCATACTCACATATACACATATATAAACCATTTCAGTTAATGCGTGGTTAGCAGGAAAAAAAAAACTTTTTCGCAAGCCAACTGGTTATTTAAACCCAGAAAACGGCAGGAGACGTTAAGCGAGGGAAAGATAGGTTGAAAAGAGTTAAGACACACAAAAGCTCTACACGCAGAAACCATCGGGACTGGACGACCTTAAAACGATGCTCCCTGTCAACCGGAACATTGGCTGTTCATATTTACCCAGATTTTCTCCATATTGCAGTGGTGAGAAAAAGCTGTGTGAGCAAACGGTTTCAGATAACAGGAGAATTACATTCGTCGTATTTATCGAATGCATAAATGCATGTCATACCTCATAGATAGTATAAAAATGTCAATGTCATTCTGGAAAACATGCTTGTAAATCATATTCAAATACTGACTACCGGTAACGGTGAGAAATACAAAACTATCTCATCTGGGGTGTCTTAGCGTTAGTCCCCATCAAAAGCTAATGTCCATAATTTCGAAGTATGGAAGTCTAAAATGTAAGAAAAAAATTTGAGTTGCATTTTCTTTTTCTCGGTGAAAATAACCCGAAATGCTGGGTAACCTTTACCCAAAATTTTAGTGTGTAGGGGGGGGGACTAACGCTAGTCAGTAAAGGAAGAAAATTGATCAATCTTTTATTTTCTTTTTAGGCCTCGGTACATTAAAAATATAGACGTTAGCTCCTGGTGGCAACGGGCGAAAAACGAGAACGTCTCGAGTTATGGTATGCGCTCCAGGAAAATGCATCAAACTAAATTATATTTATTGTTCTTAAATGACCAAAGAGTCGCTGTTAAAAGCAGTTCAGATTATTCTTCTGGTCTTCATAACTCGTCAACTCAGGGAGCTAAAATCACCAAATTTGTTGATTTATAATGTTTTCGTTCACACTCTATTTTGACGATCCAGCATTTCACAGAACCTTTATTTACCAGACTATCGACAGCAGTCACATTCGAATGTGAAAAATTCATATCTCTAGAGCAACCAAAATTCTACAGTTACGACTGTAATAACGATTGTTGGTTGCCGAGTTGCAGTTCCTTAGGGATCCGCGATTGTCTGGATTTTTTGGCGTAAGGAACAATAACAGCATAAAAAAAGAGAGAAAAAAAAGAGACACACGATACCAGACTTAACAACAAAACAAACTTTATTCTGTAAAACTGGACAATAGAATTTCCACCAGAGAATTGTAAATGCACTTTTCCGAGGCCAGAGTTCAGTTTACAGGACAGTTGGTAGAAGTGCGTCCGTTGAATTGAAAATTATTAGTCTCTTAAATAAGGAATCTGCTAGGACTTCGTCACTTCCGACGGAAGAATCTTCGTATTTCTTCGTGTCTATCTAGTGAAAACAGGACCACCAGTCATTGAATACATTCAAAACAAAATAAAGTTCTTTTAATCGCAAAATCATTTTAAGCACTTCGCGAAAATCTCTGTCGATAAAATGTCAAGAATTCGTTTTTACGACATTTTCTTTACGTTTTGATTACAAGACCTACCACATTCAGACCACCATAGTATCATACAAGACAATATTGTTCAAAAAGAAATTCACCATTTAAATTCGAAGTCTCGGCGTTGAGCTAAATTTTGTTCATTGTATCCGTTGTATATATTTTTCATTTACTTTTGTCGCTTACACTACCGAGAGGAGTATTGATGGTTTTACCCTTGATAAGGATGAGATAGAAAGGGGAAAATAAACATTTATTATAAGTATTTTATTCTGTTACTTTCTGCTTACTAAAGTAGGTCCCTGTATACTCTAGCACTGACTGAATCCACATGGTCCCCAAAACTTATCTGGCATGATTTACAGCTTGTAGGAAACGCCTGCCATTTCAACATGGACAATTTATGAGAGCAACTCTTTCCTAGGCACGCTTCAACAGAAGTGACCTGGAAGCAACGGTTTTCCATTATCGTTAAACACTGGGACATTATCCTTAAACGTTAAGACAGACTAGTCCCACAACAGTGGCGTCATCTGGCGGTCTGTGTATTTCTTTCTCTAAACGTCTGCGTTTTCCATTTTGCCTACTCTTCGGGAAACGGTTTTGGCTATCTTGTTAGAATTCTGTTGAATTGAAAATCTGAATCTTTTCGTGTGAATTAGAATGAAAGACAAAGAGAGGAATGCAATAGGGGCTGAAGTGACAAGAAGCAAGGGTTTAGAGAAGTGAGGAAAGAGATGTAAACAATGCCAGATTAAGGCATGGACTTCGGGGGGTGCAGTCCAGGGGCTTTCGCCAACTGGAGGGCCTTCAGAGATAGAGTGAAAAATTATTCTGTCTGTAAATGCTGAATCGAAGTATAAGTACCCAAAATCATCTATTAAAAAAAAACAAAAACGGTTCGATTTATATACTGAATATATTTGTGGTAAATATACTACGGCTAGAGGAAACACTGTACTGCACACAGATAGATTGTATGACGGTTTGTGGCGTCTGAGAACGCCTGCAACAGATTTACTCTCATGGCAATTGAAAATAAAGTTCTCAAGAACTTATAATTACCGATTGAGAAATTTGTTTCGAAGAAATTATGCAAAGCAAATGTTTGAATTTTAATTGTTGTGCGTTTAAAAGAAATAAATTTCTGGGGCAGAAAGTGTAGTTGTCGGGAGAAAAAAGTCACTCAGTCTTTTCGTTTATGTGTAGGTGCGTGTGAACATTACAACGTTGCTTTCCCGCGTGGACGAAGCTCACCCCAGGCGAGTCAAACTGTCTCTTTCGTTTAGAGCTCTCAACCGTTCAAATATATATGGTCTCTTCATCTGACCCAACACTTTATCTTGTAACATTTCTCAGGTGTCTATCACATTTGGAAACCTTTCTGGAATGTAGACCGGGGCCATTTATTTGATCCAAGGGGTTATATACTAGTCTCATTTCTTAACCCGGCATGTCCAGTCTCATTCCAAGAAAATTTCTCAACTTGTTACCGTCAATTCTGCTTTATGAGACTGTCCCAGGAATTGGACTTACAAATTCCAGGAAACCAAATATACTTTACTATCACGTTTATGCACTGGACCGTTTCAAAATGAATTTACCTGCAAACCTCGCTATACTCTTCTTCGATGAACGCTAAATTCGGTCAACTGCAACCATTTCATGTTTTACACGTTAAATTATTCAGTTACCGCGACCTGAAAGGACGGGGACTTATTGTAATAATTTCCATTGATTCTATTGATTGCTCAACGCAAATTCGTCTTACGCAAATAAAAATTGGGACAAATCAATCGCGTAAAGCGATGTTTGCCTATATAACAGTATACAGCGCCGTCTTAAAATATAAGGATATTTAATAAACTAACGACATTAGTTGTATCCTTTCAGGTTAGCACGGCAAAACGAAACTGGTTTAAAATGTATGATAATGGTTAATAGGTGGTCATTTATCGTTCATCTTTTACATCAGTCATTTTATCTTCTATGTCGGCTAGACATATGTCTTCGCAGATATCCGGATGTTTATGTCTTTGGAATAAACCCTGTACGCCCAAACCAGCCATGTCAGAAGCCAACTTCTCGAAGAAAAAAAAATTTTGATATCAACCAGAGAATTCACTACTAATTTTGATTAATATAGTTTACATGGCGCGACGCGGACGCAATAAAGCATACGATGTCAGACGAAGAATCGCGGGAAATATCTGACGGGGATATTTATCAAAGTGATACAGAATTGTCTTCAGTTATGCACAGACATCCGGGATAATACTCACGAAAATCTGAACGATTCAAGCAAGATGGAAGGTTTTCAGTGCATCCGGTCAATTGATAATCGGTCAATGAGGTCAATTCACCGATAAGACTACTTATCATGAACTCCCTTAAAATGTTCAAGATTAAAGAAAACAAGTGAAGTTCAATGCTTTAGATATTGAAATCTAAAAAAAAGAATCAAGATTATGGGAAACTGTTTTGGGAAATTAAAGTATTAAAATTTAATAAGAGCTGAAGTTTAATACATTGGATATCGAATTATCAAAATTCAAGATTATATGCAACTACTTTTTAACGAATTCAACTTTTTGTTCAGATCAGTATTCTTCAATTACATTCGACTAAATCCAAATATGCTAAATTGCTATAATCTCGTTTGTCCAATGATTATAGTTCAAATCAACAAACGCAAATAAAAGACAACGGAGACAAATTGTCCTATCGACTAATTTACTTCACGGTAAATTGACCGGCGACTAATTGCCCGATGACCAATTTAATGTTGACAGTTTTACCGAGAACGAATTGACCTAACAATTTTCAATACAAATTTGTTTAACTTTTAATTCTACGAAGAATCAGCTCAAAGTCGTCGGGTATTCAGTACGGATCATCCTTACTAGGAGCGAATTTAATTTTGCTTCAATTTAGAGAAGAGGTATCAATCTAAAAGCTTCAAAAACCACAGGACGGGCTTTCTAGATAAAAACGCTAGAATATCTCACCTACTTCCCTTGTCGTTATCATAAGGAAGAATTGACAGTTACAAGTTATGAAATAACCTCGAACATCGGACGTGACAGGCTAAGGTATAAGAACAGTGATGGTCAAATAAAGTTTTCCACACACACACATACACACTTATGTTGTACAATTTTAGTACCCTTGTCGTTGTCAGTGAATGCATTGCCATATATGTATAGAATTGTCTAGATTCATGTAAATGAAATACTATTAATTATGACAATATCTATATTGATGTGAACGTGTCGTCATCTGGGTATATTTTTATTGTACGTTTATTTTATAAGAGTATATGTATTGCGAGTATATTCGTTCGCATTTATTAGATGCTCAGATAGGTCTCGGACAGGCCACGGTTGTTGGACACCCGTGAGGATCGAACTCACTATTCAGTATATATGATCTTCGTGACTAATGTGCTGACCATTATTCCCCATCGAGTTACTAAGAGTGGTATACACACACACACACACACACACACACACACACACACACACATATATATATATACACACACACACACACACACATATATATATATATATATATATATATATATATATATATATATATATATATATATATATATATATACATATATATATGTGCGTGTGTGTGTGTGTGTGTATGTAAAGTGCTAAAAGATTAGAGACAGCAACCAAATAAAGTGTAGCTCTCTATTTAGCCTGAATAACGGTAGCTACGCGACGTGGTATTCAGTCTACGAGATGCTGGAGTCGTTGTCCATAGCTGAGTTGTGTTTATTTGGTGTGGCTGCAGGAAATTCAGCGAGGTCTGCAACATGTCTCAATGGGGTTTCAATCTGGTTAACGTGGGGGCCAATGAGGTACCTAGAATTCAGCCAAGTGTTCCCAGAATAAGTTTCGTGCCACCCACGCACGATGTGGGGTCACGTTATCTTGTTGGACGATGACCTAACAGAGACACATGGCAAGCTTAAAGATGTAGGGTCAAATGGACTGCAAAATGATGTCGAGACAGACTCGAGTTTCAGTAATGATTCTCTCGAACTCCGTGATATAGCCCACATCATTACTGAGCAACCACCAGCTTATATAACACCCTAATGACAGACTGGATCCATAGTCACATGAAGCCTGCCCCGCACACGAGCTCGACCGTCTGCCAGAAAGAGCAGTAAGCGTGACTCCTCTGACCAAGCAACACAGCACCAGTCTTCAACTGTGTAATAGTGATATTTTCTAGCCCCTGTGAGGCACTGTAACCGATACCACAGGGTCAATATTGGTATCCTCATTGGTCAACGACTACGAAACCACATGGGATGCAATGCACGCAATACAATGTGTTGGCTGATTGGTTGAGCGGGAGCAGTGTCGAATTAGAAATTGATTTGATGTAATGTTCCCCTTCGTTGGGTGCTTATCATCCTTGTCAGTTGCTGGAGCCCCTCCCCCTTCTTGAATCGTCTGTGGCCACCTGCAGTTTTTCGCTTACGGTCGTCCGTCCAGCATTCACATATTCCTGGGTATACTTTTTTGTCCGAGGAAAATCTAGAGCAATTGCCATCTTGGAGATAGAATGCCCCATATTCCTGGCCCCAACAATCATTCCACAGTGAAAGGGTGTTACATCCTGTCTGTGTCCTGTGACTGCCACCACTACTCTACTTACCTATAACGTCACATATACATCATCCTGCCGAGTCAATTTCGACAATTGGGGAAGGGGTAAGCTATCCAGTGTTCTGCCGTATCTGAATTTTTGACACTTCACATACACACACACACATATATATATATATATATATATATATATATATATATATATATATATATATATATAGTACTTGTCAAATATTTGAACAAAGGAACATTTTTCTTCTAATCCCATGGTTTTGAGAGTTGAAAACGGGAACATTTTGCAAGAAGAACCGATTTCTTTTTGTAATCAGTATAACAAGGCATCCTTTATGATTCTGAATGTCAACTTTGTTGGAAATGCCTTTTTTTATAGAATCAAATTGTTAAATGAAAGAAAAAAAATGAGTTTTTTCATTCCTCCTAAAATCTTGTTCAGAATCGATCAAGAACATTGAAAATGCGAACTTGCTTGGCTATACAGAAGAGTTGCCAAACAAATAAGATACATTGGACCCTCTACCTGCTAAAAATCCTTAATTACCCCGGCAATCTTAGATATAAAATAGATTTTGTTTTTGTTTATGTACTTATGAGCAGTCCTTTCTATATAAATAGATTATCGTTTTTATATAAAAATAAGTATAATAATAATAATGTATTACAATTTTGAAAATGAGTGTTTGTAGATTACTTACGAGCAGTACTTTTTTATACATAAAACCGATAATTTATTTTTATAAGCACAACTATCAATTACTACATTATTTTGGGTAACTAACCTCTTGGGCTGCAATAGAGGGGAGTTATGATTCTTGTCCTTCTTGTTTTTATCGCTATGTTACGCCTATTTTGTTTTTTTCAGACTGACCACTGGATTACTGCTGCCCGCAAGAATCTTAGACACACAGGTATAGAAATTAGGACCATCACAAGAAGTAGAAAACAACGAACAAGAGCAATCAACAGATTTACAAAAGTTCGCTTGGCGCTACGTCACTTTGTGAAAGTCTTCAAGCTGTCATAGCTTTGAATTGTGTCTGGCAGGCATATGTGTTCATTTTGTGCACCCGTTAGCTAGATGTGTCTTAGGATATCAGAAAAGCCCAAGAGGGCCCGTAAGAGTGTTACACTAAGCGGAAAACTAGCAGTCTTAGAATAAGGTCATTTTAGGGTTCTGGGGACGCTCAATAATTTTCCCCATATAAATCAATGGTAATTGCTTCTTCGACTTACCTAATTTCAACATACGAAAGGCTTCACAGAAACACTTCACTTTTGGAGAGTGGGATAAACCTGAAATGAATTAAACACCAGAGGAAAGCTAGGATGAGAATACTGGCCAAAGTTATTAGTGGAATAATGACAATAACACGTTCCAGAATTTCCAACAAGATTTAATCAGACGTTTGTGAAAATGTTTGTATCTGATCAATCAGTTCCAATACGGATCAAATCCACTCAGAAGTATCCATGTCCAGTTCGATAGGCTTGTGTCCGGACTTAGAGATGAAATTTTGTTTGAGCAGACTCGGTCCGAATACATGCAATGATAATAAAAATCTGATCTAGCTTGAAGCGTTCAATCGTCACTTTACTGTTTTTCCTCTCTTTCGTCTTCATTTTTTTTATTCTTTTTTATTTTTTATTTTTCGTTTTGCAAACTCTGAAATCGAGAACGAGGCGAGCGCATTCACGTTTTATTACAATATGGAGGAGGTGCAGGGTGGCCAAGCGGTTAACGGAGAATGGACTCGGCGAGCCGAGTTCAAACCCCGGCTGAGACAGTTTGTGTTCATTTCGCACTAATGGCTTTGGGAAAGGCATGAATCCACCCCACCCCCAGCTATAGGTAATAGCTTAGGGTGGAGTGAGTGACGCCACTTCGGGTGCTTGTCACCATCAAGTCTATTTCGCATATCACAAAACAGGGCCAATTAAGTAGTGATGTGATATGGGGAGCCCAAGCAGGGACAGCTGAACCCGTAGCCTGCGTAAGGGCACTACAAAAATATGAAATCGCCAAGTTGACTTTCATTCCAATTTTCTTTGCTTCGTCTTCCTCAATGTTTCTCTCTCACACTATCCTTGCTTAGTATAGGTATTTACTAAACTGGCACAAGGCCACATATATAGGGCACCCACTGAGGATGAAACTCACTTGCTTGCTATCCGTTACACCATGGTGAGGCACCCTATCGCTGTTCATTATCTTTCTGTTTAATGAAAAAACGTCAATCAAGGAGTGATTTTAATTGGCTGCTTTTTCAATTTTACAACAAAGAAAAAAATGTGTTTACGACAAGTTTGGCCAACTGTCCGGCTCACAATATACAGTAAACTCCCGTTGTTAGGATACCCTTGGGGAGTACCGTTATAACGAATATGTCGTTATAACGGGGGGATCAAATTGTTTACTTTTAGATTTGCTTGGGAAAAGGTATGAACTCCATTTGTCTTGCAAGAAAATAAAAACAAACGTGCCGTTAGAACGCGAGTGTCATTAAATAGTGCCGTTAGAACAAGTGCCATTACAACGAGAGTTTACCGTAACAAGTTCCATCAAACCTCGGAGATTCTCGTCTCTTGACCGAGGCTGATATTTTATGACATAGAAAATTTTATATTAAAAATGATTCGAGAATCTTCCTTTGTTGGAGAAAAAATACAAACAAAAAGAATATCCTTGACTTTAAATAAATATTTTTTATGAAGTCGTTGTCGTTGTCATAGGTATGCTGATATTGTTGTTGTCGTTTTAAAATTGGATATGAAATTTTTCTGGTTTAAATTCAATATCTTTTCCACCATTTTTTTTTCTCGCGTTGTATTTTTTTGCGTCGTCGTATTTTTATCAATTTGTTTTTGCTTTTCTGTTTTCTAGTTTGTTTTCTCGTTAATCGTTGTAGGAGGAAGGAATTTTGATGTTGCATCGACATTATTTTATTTTGCTGTATTTTTTTTTAGTTCTTTTTTTTAAGGCTTTTTTTTCCCATTCATTGTCATTATCATTCGACCTTAAGTGGAAGAGGAAAATAAATAATTCAGTTTGAGAAATTGACGTTTTTTTTTTTTCATTCTGCAATTGTCCAGGAACAGACAGAGAGAAATTCTACATCAAATAATTGAAACTGAAAAAAAAGTGGAAGAATAAAAATAGCGGGAGGGGTGTATTTGTTCGAACGTGCCCCTGCAGAATTTCAGTACGTTAGGAGTATTAGACGACCAAATGATGTTGCAGTCCCGTTTGAAGTTGACAATTTTTTTCGACTCCGATAAAACGTGGTTAACTCAAATAGAACGTAAAAAGACAGAAAAATAAATGAACAAAATAGAAGATAAATAGAGCTGTGTTGTGAAAAATTGTGCGTTCCTTTGAGTTTAAACTATAAAATTGTTCCTCGCAATCCGAATCATTGAAATCTCGATAGAGAAAAAAAAAAGGGTTGATTTCTGTTGCACTGAATGCTTCAGAGGTTGGAGTATTTTTTGTACCTAATCAAGAAGAGAGAGAGAGACTCTTAATGCTTAAGAATTTAAAAGAAAAGGGTCAATCTTCATGCGCCATTATATTGCGAAAAGCCCTTATTTTATAACTTCAAATAACTTCCATCGTTCGACGTCGTGGAACGAATCCACTATTTACATTCAAGAAAACTTCATTCTAAGTGAGTTCGATTCTCACCGGAAGTTTACTCTGTATTTCCGACAGCGTTGTTTGCCAGTAGCTGTCGAGTGACGTCCCGATTTGGATTTGTGATAAAAACAACTAAAAATTAAGATGAAAGTAGTCAAAATTATTGAAATATATATATAAAAAAAAAGAGAGAATAAGTAATAAGATTTCACTGTAAGAACTTCACAAACGTATCAAATATGTCGCAGCCTTCTAAGAGTTGTCAGGAAATCAGAAAATCAGAGGGAAATTATGGTTACTCGAGTGAACACGAAATCACAAGAAACTTTCAAGTCAATTTACACTGCTAATGTTTCAATCTACGAAAAGAGAGAAAGTAAATCCGGAGAAAATCAGTGAAGGTAATCAATATTGGACTAACAACACAGAAAAACAAATAAATATCTAAGTATCAACAAGAATCACCCAAAGTTCTTTGTTAATTCAATATTAGTTTCAACCTGTTTCTTTCAAGTTGAATTTTCTATCAAGTTGAAGACACTAATGATTTTAATGTCTGTAACTTTGAGAAGAGCCATTAACATTCCAAATTTTGTTCGGAGAATTTTTTTTCGTGTTCTCGGCGTTGTTGAATAATGACACGGCCGATCTATTCTTCAGCCTTCGTCAGGAGTATAACCCACAAGAGAAGAAAAAAAAAGAAGGAAATACTCACATTTACAGAAATAATAAGGATTTCCTTCTTTTTTTTTTCAAAGTATCATAGACCAAACAAAGGCTGAAGAATGGTTCGACCGAAACAAGGTCGAGAACACGGAGAAGGAGTTCAATTGACCGAACAAAATGTGGAATACTAATATTTTATGTTGTCCGTATTTCTCAAATGGAAGGCATTGTCATAATCATTAAGTTTTGACTAGTTTTTCTTTCTTCCTATTTTGTGGCTTTTTTTAGCGGCAGTAGTAGTTGTTGTAGTAGACTTAATAGTCCTAAGTTGTTCTAATCTCTTAGATGAAGCATTCGCATTAATGATCTTTTAAACTCATTTTTCTTTCATCCTGTTTTCTATAGCCTTTTTATGGCTATGCTCATATCGATTTCATATTCCAAAGTCGTTAAGTTAGCTATATGAATCGCCAATAAAGAAGTAGCCTCCTATGGGATTTGTACTCGCAGCTCGTATCTGTGATAGCCAGTTCAACACGGATTACACCTTATCGATCTCTTGTGATACAGACACGTTCTTCTTTATCGGATAAGGAAGAAGATATGTGATTGAGTTAGAATTTCGTGCATGCTAAACGGGCACCCACAAATATAGGATGCGAGTTCAAATCTAGTCGGATGCTATTTCCTTATTTTTTTTTTGTATCCA
The DNA here is from genome assembly GCA_963457665.1 of Thysanoteuthis rhombus. Classification (NCBI taxonomy): domain Eukaryota; kingdom Metazoa; phylum Mollusca; class Cephalopoda; order Oegopsida; family Thysanoteuthidae; genus Thysanoteuthis; species Thysanoteuthis major. The sequence goes on from OY735217.1 coordinate 26,577,561, forward strand.
TGCTGTTTATTTAATGGCCATAAGATTTAAAAAAGATCGAGTGTTGCAATAAAAAGCAATAAAAAATAAGATGAAAGAACAACTAGTAAACCATTGAGAATGGCAATGCTGCTTCAAAGAAATTGGGACAAGTTAAGATTATAACGTTTACTACGACCAATACAGCGAAAAACTATTCATGAATTAATGATAAGGTCAATATTTAATCGAAGAAATTTGGTTGACGTGTGAATATTGCGTAATAAAATTAAAGAAAAATTAGTAAAAATTGATAATGGAGAGATTATATTTTATTTTTGAATATTGGTTTGAAATTCTTCTCCTTAATTGAAAACGGGTAGTGAAATGCAGCACAGTCCTTTTTATCATGTATTCAAGGTTTGATAAGAAGGTTTGCCGTATAATTAAGATGATTTGATCGTATTATATTGATGCTGAGGATCGATATCTTTTCCAAGTAATGCTTCTGTTCTTTGCCAAGAGACTGGTAAAAAGAATCAATGCCGGATATGCCAACCCTTAATATTTTCCCGATGATTAACCGTCTGAAACGGAATGGGTTGATCGGTTATGAATCCATATTGGATAGCGATGACTGCAGAATACTACGCTACCTTACTAAAGTGCAGTGAAACCGAACAGGTAGGAAATTTCCCAATTAAGGATCGTTTGAAGATGTTGTAAAATTATAAAGTACAAGCGACTAGTTCAGTGAAGCTAGACCAAAACAGAGGGTGGGCCAGGTGGGTCAGTTTGCACGGCCCTGCAATTGTGAAGGGGCCTACTTCTCCGGGTAGAGGCAGAAATCATTGTAATTACTGACTTCTATTATATTAATGTGCTCTATTGTCTTATATACATTTTGAATAAAAATGCTTGTCGCTGTCTTCTTTTAATAAATCGTCATAGTTTTTCTATTCTGTTTTGTTACTTGTAAATACATCATGTACGCCATGAGGACATGTATACGTATACCGATACACAAGTCATAAGTATTTAGCACTGATCACAAAAATACAAGACGAGCAGTTTGAAATGGGGTATACGTTCCCTACCAAAGGATAGAGTTTATTTCAAGTTTTGCAAGGCACTGCAAATCCAAAACGGACTGCGAATGATTGCAGAAACCTACACTTCCTTACTAAAATGAAGTGGAACTGAACATTTTGAGATTCTCGGGATCTTAGGTAGAACATTTCCCTCTTATATATCGTCGGAATACGTAGTAGAATTATAAAATTCTATCGACTATATCATAAAATAAACGAGTAACGTTATGAGATTTTCATTTGATTTTTGTCTTATACACACTCAAAAGATACAAGTTAAACCAGAAACCTCACAATTTCATGTCGTGTTCCAAGATCTTATGTTTGGTCACGACCTTGATAATCATTTATTGCATTCCGGACTTTTCTTGAGCCCATTTTGTTTTTAATCATAATATTTTACCAATGTTAGAATGGCATAACGTTTAGCGTCAAGGAAAACCGAATCGGTGAAATGAGCTCGAATTGAAGATTG
>OY735217.1:26584084-26589084 GCA_963457665.1 Thysanoteuthis rhombus
AACCTTTGTCTTCCTCTTTTTGTGTGATTTCGAACAAGATAATCACTGGCGATGGGCATCTAAAAAGGAGGAAAAGATCCAGAACAACATTTATTATTTCAACCTAAACGGCAACTGCTGGGGAAAAAGATATTCTTCTTCGCTCATTGGTGAAATCTGAACAAAATTTTACTCAAAATGCTACAGCGGGCAATTGGATCCTTTGAATGACGCATTGGGAGACAAAAGATCATTTTTCTGGGTAAGGAAGTCGATTGGAGATTTTGCTTTATGACCACGCCCTTGCTTATTTTTGCAAAGGCGATGCAGCAAACAGCCATTGAATTGTATTCCATAGTCCTGACACATTCAGACTATCACATGTTTCGTTCCATGCAACTTTCCTCTTTTGGTAAGCGGTTTTAAAGTTCTTGAAAAAATTAATCGAAGAATTAATTGATCAAAAACCGGATTTTCAAATTATGGAATACCCACTTCATCTGGAAGTTGTAAACTCAGGAAACAGTTTGATGGCTGAATGATATTGCTACGAATTTATATGAATAAAATATCATGCTAAAATTAATGGAAACTCTTGCATCAACTTGATATATATATATATATATATATATATATATATATATATATATATATATATTATCATTTTTGTATTGTATGATGGTTTTGATCAGTGAATGGAAATCTGGGTGAGGTTTCCTCGTCTTTTCAGGTTTTAAGTCGGTGGGGCTTTTACGTGAATAGCCCAAAGGCCTGCGAAATAGAGTTCTAAGGAGAAACGCGACATGGTATGTCAATATAGTTTATATATTCATATTTTCCATGAGGTGTATTTTGATGTTTAAAGAGAATCCTTTAAAGAGATAATAAGATAAGGGGCTTTTTGCAATATTTGAAGACCAGAAGACTGACTTGAAGAAAAACAAAAACAAAACAAAACAAAAACAAAAACAAATGCTAAATAAAATAAAAAGATAACGGAATATGATAAGCCTTTTTTTTCATTCGTTTTGGTGAGTCCCCTCTCTAATTATTTTTAGTTCGAGCCTCATAAGCAGTAAAACTCTTCGATTACTACAGGACACATAAGGCACTCAACTACACAGCACCAATTGAACTTGCAGTTACATCTCTCGCTAGTAATCCTTTGCCTGTGATTGAAACCGCGCCCGCAGCACATGAGTTCACATCCGTCGATAGCCTTCGACGTCAAGTTGCAGAGTCGCCCGTGAGTGCCGGGAATACCTGTCTTATTATCTGGTTCGCAAAAATCAGGTGACACCAACAAATAAACCAGGTCGTTCGGGGTGTGGTGTTTGAATTTTGGGTTTAGCGGTATAAGGACTCTTTTGGAGCCTTTGCGTTTTGGCCTCACTTCGGTGGCTCCGTCGAATTTTTCCTTGAGAAGGTTACCGATTTTCCGGAAGGAAAGGATGGCACGCCAGCAAGTGCGCATTTCGCAAGCCCCCGACACACCGTGGCACTTACACATGGTTTTCATGTGGTCCTCGATTGCCTGTTTGAGAAGACAGAAAAAAAGAAAAATAATTAAATTCATAAAATTAATAATTTTGCAACGACAGTCTGGCATTTATTCTTGAACACACACTCTAAAACTGAATCTTACTCAACATCAATCTTAGATCTGAGGGTTCGTATCATCGACATTTAGTATTCAGTAATGGCGGTGTCCAGGAGGTTCGGATCCTCTCCTGTTTCTCAGGCTATGCACTATGATACGTTTTTTTTTTTGTTTTTGTCAAAGAGTATATGGAAAGAAGTTTTATCAATAAAGTACCCCAAATAACCCCCAGTTATCATAAATTAACCTTAGAGACAAAAAGTTAATTCGTTCATTTTTTTATCAAATAAAAGTAAGACATCTTCTGTCTTGTTCTTTTTTCATTTATTGCTTCTGCTAAAAATTTCTTTGATTATATATTTTCACTCTACTGTTTGCCAATGCTATCACAGAAAAAGTTGCGACTCAAGTTTAAGTGAAAAATGACGGACCTCGTATACATCTCACAATAAATATTTATTTTTTTTCTTCCTTGTCAATGCACTTAATTCAGTGGAGAATATTAATCGCACTGATTGAACATCAAACAACCAAAATTTCTGATAAAAATTCAGCTAAAAATTACGTGTTAACCTGTATACTTATTGATACACACTCTGATGTAAATCGGCCATGTATCACACTTCGCTTTCAAGCTTCATCGCAGCGACCGGAGAGATATTCTGCGCATAAGCCCTGCTGTCAAAGGTGGAAAACCCTTCTAAAATCTTCCTTTTTCCCAGACAATTCATTAACACACACACACACACACACATATATATATATATATATATATATATATATATATATATATATATATATATATATATATATATATATAAATACTAGTTGAATTCAGCAAGTATATATATATATATATATATATATATATTGAACGGAAAGTAAGGGGCCAGATTTGCATAACTACATATGAATATTTTTCTCGAAACTTTCCATTTTAAATCCTCCCCCAGGTTTATTTAGTAGGCATGCCGAACTTGGTTGAGCAGCACCTATGTTTATGTACTTTCAATAGTGTGACGGATACAGATTCCTCTCACTTATACATTTGCAAACACGTACCTCTCCCTCATATATTTAATAGGTATATATATATATATATATATATATATATATATATATATATATATATATATATATATATATATATATATATATATGTTTGTGTGTGTGTGTCTTTGTGTGTATGTGTATGACCCAAGAGGGCTGTGAGATATTTGATGCAAACTTAAAACTAATTATAAGGGTACATTACGTCTAGTCCCTCTACATCGGTACACGACTGCTATATTCATCACATACCGACAAAAAGATGTCAATACTCAGGAAGTATGCATCAACCTGAAAGATAAATGGCAATACAATATTCTAATGCGTTGCTCCGCTTGTTGACGACGATTTCATGCTGTGGGGGGCAGGGAAAATTGTATTCATGAAAAAAGTGGAGACAAATATCCCAGCAATTTTTTTTTTAACACGTTCACTCTCAATCCTCTATCTCTAGCAATGAAGTGTCTGTCTGTCATTCGGGCCGCCTGTCCACACGATATCTCCAAAAGTTCCTCATGAATTTAGTGGGTAGTTTGGGTCATGGGATATGAGAAGTGTGATTAAAATCTATCTGGATAATAAACAGTGACTTTTTTCAGTTTGTTTCTCTGTCTGTAATACATGATGAAAGAAAAAAAAAATTTGCTGATAAAATCATTTTCTACCCATCATTCGGAACAATCAGTCATTTTTCGATAAAACCTGGGATAAAATTGATGAGACGTAAACATTTATTTGCACTATTAACTGCTCTGAAGCAAGGAACTATTAAATCCTAAAGTATGCAAAAGAATGTTAAGAAACCCCCCGAACTCCATAGAAATATGGGTTGATATTTTTACCAAACGCATTATGTCTGTGGTTTCTTTTAAAAAATATCATCTCATAGAAATTCGATATATCTGTAAAATTTATTCAAGTGAAATAACTAGTTGGACAATAAAGTAGATTAGTTAACGCCTTGTGTATCAATGTTTGCTTGTATAGGGTGGGTCATGAGTTGTATAGAAGTTAAAACATTCAATATTTTTTCTAATGGTGTTTATTACAAAATCCGGATTATAATATAAAATATGAGGTTTAAATTCATTTTAGAGCAAGATTTACTTACCTTCCGATACTTGATTCCTCCTAAAAAATCCAAACCATAAATTATGCATTGTATTTCAAATTTTGTAATATACACAAAAAGAAAACAATTATGGAATGTTTTAACTCCAATGCAACTTATTACCCACCCTATATTCTGTTCTATTTGTAGAATGAAAGGAATTTTGAATCTGTGTTCAATTCAGATACCAGTTTCTTCCCTGTTTTCTTATTCCTGTTGAATTTTTTGTTAAAATCTTGATTGTTTCCATCGTTACCAAGCCAGGAATTCGGCTTCGTGCCAATGTTTAAAATCTCCACGTATTTCAAATTAGGTGTAAATATTCAGGAGAAAAAAAACCCCAAAGAACATTCTGACTGAGAAATGATAATGGATGGGCAGACGATAAAAAGACAAAGAGAGATAAGAGAGTAAAGCAGGAGAAAAGTGATAATTGAAAGAGAGGGGTAGAGAATATGGAGTCAGTCGGGGAGAATGTTGTAAGAGCTGGAAAGAAAAGAAAGAAAAAAAAGAATTTAGAGGGAGCAAATCTAGTTAGTCACTCAATATGAAACTGTTACAACGTGACCAACGACTTTTGGCTGAATGCCATGTTAGGAATGATCGATTAATAGATTGGATAAAAGATAAGTTACTTCTTCCAGTTTTCGTTGTGCAGTGATCACAAAAAAATCCGAATTTTCAAAAAACAAGCGTGAATACTGCCCGACATGAACTAAGGAACCAATTTATTATGACCTTACATTGCAAATTGAACCCCTACCATAAACCTATTTACAGACGAGGGAAGAAAACGGGTGTCAGAGACATCATAGAATCTATTAGAAAACTTGAATGGCAATGGGCGGGCCATGTTGCAAGAACGACAAACAACCGATGGACATCACGACTCACAACACGTATCCCCAGAGATCACATGCGAAATCGAGGCTGACAAAATACAAGATGGAGAGATGAACAAGACAAATTTAGAAAATACTGGCCCACTATAGAGAAATGTAGTCAATCCTGGGGTAGATCTATGTCCAACTAAAAAAAAAATCCAAAATTTGTTCTAGTTAGTATCAACACAATCTGTACGTTGAGAATTGAACATCCGGAGAATAGGAGAATGTCAGTTATCAGGAATTAAGGTTATAATACATTCAGGTCATTAAAAAAATTGTGTAGTTTCAGATTTTTATAACTGCCGTATTATACATGATAAAATCAATGTATAAATAGAGTGAATGAAATGATTCATTATACTTTTAGATGATC
>OY735217.1:26594084-26606584 GCA_963457665.1 Thysanoteuthis rhombus
TTAAAAACGAACAAATACAGAGGTATTTTAGCATCAACAGGATTTGAACCCCAGTGTCCGTAGCCGCTCACTGACGTTTTTACTACTCTCTTGCTTAGTTTTAATCCTTTTTTAGCAGCAAGGAAAACATTTGATGATTTAGCTCCGAATTTTGTAAACTTTCGCCTAAAATTTGGTCAGCAAGTTTCAGCACTTAATCTGAATCTTGTGCATTGAAAAATAGAGCGCAAAATGATTGTCTGTTGCCGAGAATTCGTACGAGCTTTACTGACAATTTAGAGAGCTTATATGTATAATTATTATACTGTTGTAGTACTTCACTATAAAAACACTCTATAAATAATTTCAATACATTATAGATAGTTTTACCATAGAAATGTATTAAAAACGAAGAAGAAAGAATTGTCAGTAGCAAGGAATTAATACAAGCATTGATGACAGAATAAGTTTATTATAAGTGAAAAATGCATTGATAATGCTTTCAATATATGAATGCGTTAGAAATCATGAAAAAAAGGCTTGTCATTATCCAAGAACCAACGTAAGCATAAAAATAGAATGGGACTATCGTAGGTATGATGTAAATGCATTTTATGGCAGCGTAATAATGATTATAGTACTTTCCTGTCGTTCTTCATGTTGCAGCTTCGAATCACAGCAGAGTTTCGTTAATTTATATATTGGTTCCTTTAGCGTGACCGGAAATAGATATGTGCACATTTACACCACAAACAAAAAAAGTGACATGGACTTTTATATGCAAATAAAATGATAAGCTAAAGATAAAATAAATAAACGAAATAATGATAATTACAATAATAACAATGATTCCAGAAGTGATTTTCCGGGTAAATTGAAATAGTGACATTTTTGAAATCCACACATGTGAAACCCGTTTCCTTTTCTCTTTCATCCATCTTTTATTTTCATTTGTTTCCTCCATTTGAAAAAAAATCTTTCGTCAAATTGTAAATAATAACTTGATTTACTGTCGACCGTTTCCAGATAGGCACCAAAAAATCTATCGTTCTTCGTTCGTTCGTTCGTTCCCCGCCCTCCCATTAAGGCTAGAGGCGGGCGAGAGATTGACAATATCAAGAAATATGGACCGCTTTTCTGAACATGCCATCGCCAACAACACCATTTACTCAGGGTCGCATGTGGCATTGGAATTAAAGACGGAATGGTGGAGATGACTCGGCCCCTGGTCTGTCTCTCCCATCTCCACGCCACCGACCGTCTTCGCGACATCTAGATCTCTTGCTGTTTTACGGCGATCTGTCATTTCCCCAGATTTGGCGTAGGGGTAGTAGTGATAGGTTCTGGTGTGTTACCCGTATGAATAGAGGTTCAGGCATTAGTGCGAGGGTGGAGAAATATCTGCCTCGCTATCACACTCAGGACGAAGGTTCGTAAGACGGAAAAAGGCTCGGGGCGGCTCGAGGTAAGTGAAGACTTAGACGAAGATGGGGGAGGCGAGTCAAGTTTAACGGGAGCATTAATACGTAACTGTCAGCCATAAACGATATAACAGAAATGGTGTTATGTGGACAAATAGTGTTAAAGAAGAGTTCGGGGGTAAGAAAACAGAAAGAGTAACACCTGACTCAGCGTACGGAATACATACATACATGCATACATACATTTTAGAAAAATGGATATAGATCCGATAAGATTATGTGTAGAAAGTTGACAATTTGGAAAAGAAAGAAAAAACAAACTTGGGACTGGAAAGCTAACGTTTCCTCAGAAATTTGGACTTCTTCAGAGTTTCTTTTTCTCTCACCACAATTCGCCAAAAGTTTTGAAGACGTCGGACGAAACGTTAGCTATCCAGCTTCAAGTCTTTTCATTTTCAAATTGTCAACTTTCTTCATATATATATGCTCGTGCGCGAGTGTTTGTGATGTACACATATAAGGTCTGTCAGGAAAGTATCCAGCTATTTGATAAGTAGCCTATGTGAAGAAATAGAGTCTTAGTCTTTTTCAAACTACTTCCCTTAGGACCTCACAAACTTATCCCAGGGTCCACTCCACTTTTCAGAACAGTCTGTCGTATTCTCCTTAATCTCGCCCATGGTCCGAAATCTTTATATATATATATTTCATCTCTCTCTCTCTATGCATTTTTTTATTATCTCGCCTCTTACAGACCCTTCTCATTTCAAACCAAATATTGCTCTCACCTACGTAGATACAAATACCTCTCCTCCAGCTCCTACTAAACAACCAAACAGCATAAAATACCCCTATTTCCTTCTATAGTCTCAGATATGTAAACAGTAAAATTTTCTGTGAACCGTTGTAAAAATTTTCTTTGAAAAAGATGGCTGGCACCCGTCGAAATACATCGGAACATGCCCACAGAATAATAAAAAAAAATTAAGATGTAACACCTACATTTGTTTTTCTCTCCTACTTCCAATTGTCACTTTCATCAACATTCTGTCGGGTCACTTAACATTCACAATACAAATTTATATATATATATATATATAGAGAGAGAGAGAGAGAAAGTGAAATGCGACATTCAAGTCCATGTTCAAGTAAGTTTACTTTTAAATAGGCAAGACATCAATTTCTTATAGCCTGTAATTGACGATTTACAGGTTTTTGATAGATTATTGGCAAATGTTACTTTCATATACAAGTTTTGTTTTTCTTTCGATTTTCCTGCCGGAAATCTTTTGATCATTCCTATAATAGATGAAAGATTTTTGTTTTTGTTTTTTTACCAACGCATTTTAAATTTTTTTTTTCTTCCAATTTTAGATGCTTTCAATCTATTAGATTCAAGAACCATCCGGAAATTTGTTGTTTTTTTTTTCCAGGTTTTTCTTTCATTTACAATACAACTATCATGATATAGTCGGCAAAAATCACTTTAAAAAACACCTAACAAATTTCTGGGTGGTCCTAGGGTTTAATGGATTGAAAGTACCTAAAATTGAAAGAAAAATATTCTTTTCTGGAACTGCGTATGTAAAAAAAAACGTATCTTTACCGCTGTTCTTCGTTCATTTAGATACAAATTCGGGATGTTTTCTTTCTAGTAAATCTAAGAAAAACTCAAAAAATGAAATTTTAAAATTTTAATTAATTGAATTTTAATTTTGATTAATTGCACTGCATTTTAAAAATATCGTCTGCATGACGAAACGGCTGTTGCAGCTGCGTGACGGAGGAACGTTATTCTGCAAAAAGTCCGAGAGTCGATGGACCATTAAACTAAATTGTAACTACACAACTGATTGAATGAAGCTTTGAAAAGCAGCCACTGGGTTTTCCAGTTTTATTACAAAAAACAATAATAATGTAACCAAAGAGGGTGTGAAGGTTCCTGAAGAAACTAATAAGTAACATACATAACTAAAATAAAACAAATGAAAAACGTTTAATTTGAAAACGGGAAAAGGTAAACTTTTTTCGACTTTTACTGGCATAACATTGGTACATACATATCTCCATGTAGAAATTATTTGTGCGAACAATATCGATCGGTACCGTAAGAATTTGGATAAAAAGATTTTAGACCCAAAATACACCCAAGTTATGAAATTTTTCTACTGAAGATATTCGTTGTTTTGATTTCGAACCGCAGTCTGTAATTTAAGAAAAATTTCTTTATGACAGTGCGTACATAAGTATGAGTTGTTCGTAAGTACAGATATATTCAAGGTAATCTAACGTATTTATAAACACACACGCACACAAAAATTATGCAATGCTCTTTCATTGGAATGGAGCACTATGGTGGATGGGGAATATATATGCTAAATAAATATAACGCTTATATTCAACCTTACTGACTGTTCAGTTCCGTGGCCGAGATGTAGGATACCGGTCTCTGGGTCTGAAGCGAAGTTTTCAATCCTACCTCGATAGTCTATAGCTACACTGAAGAGTTGTAATACAACGAAACAGCTGTCCGTGGATGACACATTATATATATATATATATATATATATATATATATATATATATATATATATTATATATATAGATAGATATAGATATAGGATATGTAATCGAAAATGCGTTTATTGTACAGTGAATGGCCAAGACAACCACTTTGGGTGGGTGCAAAAATACATATTCGGGTTATATTTAATTTTCAACTCTGTAACTAGGGATTAATAATATGATCTCTTTATATGAGAGCATTAAGTAGGGGTTGCATAAAACAAATGTACTGCATATCCTCCTATATTGACAACAATCCAAACCACAAAGTGCCTCGACCTCGTTGAGAAGGTCAGATCCAGGGGGTGTCTAATATCCCGTTTGACCCCCAGCGGATATCCATTATCGTTGCACCATGGCACCAATGACTAAGCTGAATATAGCGCGGTTATTTTATGAAATTATACTATACATTGCAAATGTTTTTAGGGCTATTTTATGTTAAATGTAAATGCATTACTAACGATTTTATCATCGGAATTTATACAAGTGTTACCGGCAGAATAGGACTATTATATCCATAATGAATAAACGCATCGAGCAATTTTTGTCCGCTGTGAGCATAATGACCATTCCCTAAATGAACACAAACATATAAGAGAGAGAGAGAGTGAGAGATTCCTGAATCTTATTAATATTAAAACTTTAAGATTTATTCCTTTTAAAACACAAGATAAAAAAATACTCCACATATTGGATTTTATGCAACAGTCATTTTCTTTATTAATTTCTTTTTTTTAAAAAATGACGTGACTTAGAAACGAACCCTGACGTTGATGCCACGAATACATTCCGAATATCGAGAAGACCTTCGTCTAAAACTTCCTAAATCTTTGACATATCCTTTACCAAAACCCGATCCTTATAAACGAGCAAATAAAACAGGAAAAATCTTTCAAATCAAAAGTCAAAGTTGTTTATGGCGGAAATTAATGTCTACAAAGCAAAGTTCTACACAAAATAAATATGGCGGAAGAACAATAAAAATAAACCGGAAGATATAATCTACTTCTCTTCTCTTCTCTTCTGTCCTGCGACTTTCACTTCCGCTTTGATTTTTATCGCTGGTTTTACTGTTGTAATCCCTGTTATCCGTGCCGAAATCTTTATGGCAAGACATTAAACAAACAGAAGATCAATAAATACATTCTTTCGCGCATCATCATCTTCTTCTTCTTCTTCTTCTTCTTCTTCTTCTTCTTCTTCTTCTTCTTCTTCTTCTTCTTTTTTTTTTCTTCTTCTTCTTCAGTACAAAATACTCATGCAAACGTGACTAGGGATATGTATTTAGTACTCGCATAGTTTACGTACGGATTAGCACAAGTACCTAGGATCATAGTGTATGTCCGCTATGCCTAAGATCATAGCGTTGCTCGCCGAATCTCCGCTTAGGATCAGTGTAGTATCTGTGCACCCATATATATATATATATATATATATATATATATATATATATATATATATATATATATATATGTATATATATATGTATATATATATATATATATATATATATATGTATATGTGTATATATATATATATTATAATCATAAGATATACAGGGATACATATTCACAAACACTCACACACGCACACACACACTAAAATGAGAGCACACGACTATGAGGATTCTGTACACACAAACATACACACAATCGTATATGTATAGTGTATGATGACAAAGCAATTAAACAAGTGAATGCATTACGAAGACGTTTTGGGCTAGAAGGTAATGAATAATCTTCACGGGATTCCTGCACTGATTTGTTCACCAGCTATTACTCAAGAGATTACTGTAATGTTCACTTAATATATTAATCAAGTATCAATCTGCATTAACGATTAGAGTTGTCTAATAAATCATTAAATCTTTGTATTACAAAATTAATGTTTTCAAGTTCTTGAATAAAAATTTACCGAATTGGTTTTAGTATTTGTAAAATCATAGAAGTTTGCTTTTAACTGATTCAAAGGGCGAATTTGTTTGTTCTTTTCTATACATCTACATAAAGTATCAATATGTACGTTTGTACATCTTAAAGTTGGGAACTACACTTCACGGAGGAAAACAAAGGTATATTAGTATCACCCAGGGGAAGTTTTTTCTATTTATTTGAACCTCCACACATGTGAAGGGACAACGCTTTTTGAGAAGATACCCCCCCCCCCCTATCTGATTTCATGGAATATCTTTAAAACGAATGTCATTTTCTAGTGTTGTTGAATTTGGAGTATTTTTTCCTGGACAACACCGAATACCACAGCTTGTACATCTTAGTAAAACTGAAAAAAATTGAATTATTTATATACCTCTCTTGCATAACCGGGTCATTGAGACAAGTAACTCTATTCCTATTGTGTTCCAATTGACCAGAAATGTTCTGTTATATATATATATATATATATATATATATATATATATATATATATATATATATATATATATATATATATATATATATATATATATATATATATATATATATATATATATATATATATATATATATATATATATATATATATATATATATATATATATATATATATTTACACGGTGAATGTAAGGTTCGGCCCAGACAGCGTAAACAGCCACTGGTAATGCAAAGGCGCGCTGATTGGTCGATTAATCATTTCGCTTAGTCATCACTGTGGGTAATTTTGAATTCCCTGAAAAACAAAGGGAGACAATTCGAAGCCTCTTTTTTATACTTCATTATTTACAAAGATACCGGTTGACCTTTTTTTCTAAAATCAGAGCGATGGTGTATGTTTACAATTTTGGGGAAAAAAGCATCTTTCGTAAAGTTTCCAAATGTACCATTAAGTCACAATTTAAGATTTTATTTACAACACACACATACACACACACACACACACACACACACTCACGCATATATATATATATATATATATATATATATATATATATATATATAGTGTGTAAGATTTATGAGGAAAATAAATAAATGATTTTATGAACAATTGTGTGTGTACAGACTTATTGGAGCGTTTGTCAATTGAGTATCATTATCTAAAATTATATTAATTTTCATTAGGCACATTAAGGCATAAGCAAATGTAACTAATAATGAATATAACAATTATAATGATATACTAGATTAAAAGTTGTGACGGATAGAGGATTCGTTCTTATCGTAGATATTGGCAACCACACCATGGGATATTTCCCTTCCTTATTATCTCAAGGACTTTCACATTTTCAACGAAAGGAAGCACTTTACGGCTTCTGTATGGGCATATATGATTGTCAACATCGCTATTCTTGTGCCTTGTGACCATCGTCAAGTAAAACTTATGAATCGTTTCTTTCTAGAGTTCACCATAGAAAGCAAAACTGCTGCTAAGGGAGAGGGCATTATACAGTTGACGGAGAAGACTGTGGGTGAGTGAACACTCGGACAAACCACTCTCCCGTAACTACTTTACAAGCCAGTGCAGTAACAGCTGGAGACTTATCCCCGTAGTCAGCCCTGAAAAGGTCCAGTTATATTTAAGGCGTATATGATCTTCTACTCTTATTTGTGTACCCCAGAAAGGGCGGGGAGGAGTAGCGAAGAGGCTTCTGGGTATGTGGGTGTATCGTAACCCTCAATGCTCTCTGTTTCTGTCGGTGTGCCAACCACGATGAAAATCATTAGGTAGGTTGATTGTATGATGTGTTGAGTGTAAAGAACTTCCTCCAACCCTTGTTGCCTCACTTGAAATTAGAGCTACAATGTTCATACAAACACAACGGAATAATTTCTGAAGAAAATTGGGGGTGGGGATCGTGTGTCTCCGCGTATGTGTTTTTGATGGCGTTAGTGCAAACATGTACGTATTTCCGTCCATATACGTACGTGGTCTGTCCTAAAAGTATCCAACCATTCATTAAATGAATGAAAAAAAAAAAAAAGAAAAAAAAAGCTGTCTAGGGCAATTACGTATAAGTCGCCGACAGGGTGCTCCCCTTGGGACCTCACACGCTTATTCCAGTGTCCGTTCTTCTTTTCAAAATAGTTAGGAAAGTCTTATTTTGGGATTTCTATTTACTACCTAGTTGCGTCCTCCTTAATCTCACCCACAATCTGAAATATTGTTGGGAAACACCAGAAGTTGCAAGGAGCCAAATCTGGACAGCAGTCGAGGGTGCAGACAGACCCCAGGGTAATGAAATGTTTAACCAATTGACCCAGCACAAGTCGTGAAGAATAAGCCTGCCCAGTAATAGTGAATGCGACAGTCATGCAGCAACACAAGCTCATTCAATGACCTTTCACAACGGACTCAGTAACCCCCCACCACAAGAGAATGTCTGTTCACGCATGCACAGTAAGGTCCCCCTGATTGCTTGCCAAATTACATCAAGCTACCGGTTCTCGAGATATTCAAAATGGCTGGATACTTTCTGGACAGACGTCGTATGCATGCATGTTTGTATGTACGTATGTATGAATGTAAAAATAAATCTTGGAATGGTTTGATAATTCTATCATGGCGCCGGGAAACTGTTCGAGATGTCTGCGTAAAAGCAAGTTATGACCTGAAGAATGGAAAGTGAGGAGCAGACAACGTATTCGGCCAAGCGTTACTTGTTTCAATTCACCTACTCCCCCCACCTTACCGGCGTCGTCGCTGCTTGCACACATTTCATTCCGAATGGCTAAACTTGCCAACCCGTTCCTGTTCCAATGTTGTCTCACCCGAATTCTACCAGGCTGCATTCTCTCGCATTTTATCGTCGGAGAGGAGATAAAATGGTCGATTTGTCTCTGCGGACCATTCGTGGATTTGCCACCTACATTGGCATCCTTCCATATCAACCCGTTTATCTCTGAAATTATTTTTCTTGTGCATTTTCTTTGCGTCCGACAATAAACGTTGCAAATGAATTGGGAGTAGCAACAAAATACATGCAGCCGTTATCGACAAAACGTTTAATTCTGCATTTAATCGACAACTTGGGACCTTGACGCCCCCAAAACAGAGAGTCTTTGCACACTCACCCGCAGACACTGACATATACGTAGGAGAGAGAGAGAGAGAGAGAGAGAGAGAGAGAGAGAGAGAGAGAGAGAGAGAGAGAGAGAGAGAGAGAGAGAGAGAGAATATGTATCAGGTCATCCCATAAATTATGTCCGAAATTAGGGTTAAAAACTTACGAAAATTCTTGTTTAATGACAATTCATTCATGATTATAGATAACGCTATTATCGATAGCATTCTTTCAAGCTTCATAATACCATTTTTGTAAAAGTTTTTGGGATTGTTGAGAAAAAACCGCTTGTGTTTTAAGAACGAGTCTATCAAGATGGTAATGTAAACTCCAGTATGGTTGGTAACCAATGGCAAAAGATCCAAAGAATAAGAAGGGTGTGGGTTTTTCTTCTCAGTCGAAGCCTTCGATCTTTTCAGATGTGATCTTTGCTGTATTTACAAACGTAATATCATGCTGGGACACTACACCTTTGTTACTGATCAGACTGGGCCTCTGTTTCTTCAAATCAGTATTTAAACCCTCTAACTGCTGGCAATAGATGTCAGCGGTAATCGTAACATTGTGAATCAAACCAAGTGAATCCCATCAGAAACTATCCAAATTTTCCAGAGATAGAAGTCCATTATGGCTTGTTGACCTTCACTGTTATTTTCTTCGTCGCTACTTATACATGATAGATTTGCTTAACCACTTTTTCACAACGTTTCTCCCTGACAATCATGTTTTGCCCCTCCCCCCAAACGGATGTAGTCTTTAGATATTTCACTCAAGATGGTTTTAGACTACAATTTCCAAAGAAATATGTGATTTTAGGAGAGCTGAACAAAAAGTATCGTTTAGAATAGAAGAACGGAAACTTAAAACGGCTATCGTTATCATATCGTATAATTTTTGTTTACATAACTAAAACTAAGCAAGTCCAAATTATCATTTTTTTCCTTTATTCACTGCATTTATTTCAATTTTGTTTTACTATTCATATAATTTTACATAAAAGATGAATAAAGAAAAGCTTTTTTGACTAAAACTGTCATGCACGTAGACTGAACCATTTATTGACCAAGACCCATTGTATCAATTTTAAATACTATTTAACTTGATAAAGCACATAAAATTACTTATCCTCTATTCAAATATCACGATGCATGTCTTTAAAGAATTAACAGACACATAAAAAAGTTTAAACCTAATCTTAATTGTTGGTTTTCTTGAAAAAAAAAGTTTACATTAAATCTGCGAAACAAATGTAAACAATAGTGCTGCTAACACGAACTAAAAAAGTTACTCTCATTATAACTACGTTTTTTTTTCATTTAAATTTTGTCATTCTTTTCAATTTATCTGTAGTAAAGAAAACCAAAAGTTAAATAAGGGAAAAACAAAACAACGACGATTTTATTAAAACTAGCTGGCGTTGGGCGGTTATCCCCGCCTATACGGAGCCTTTGGCTGTAAAACATTAAATCATAACTCAACGAGGTTTTACAACTGTCGGCTCTATATCCATTTTTCATCAACAGACTAATCTGGGGAAAATGGTGAAATGCATTCAGGAGGGTGCAGAGAAGTGCAATGGTTCTATTTTACCTCCAAAAGAATTAGCAAAAACATAAGATAAAAATAAACATATGCAAAACGTATTTTCTGGGAAAATTCTTCTTTTTCTTAATTCTTTTCTGATTCCCATAATTGCCGCGTGAAAGTTCTTTTGAATCAATAACTTTTTTCAGTATCGGTTGCAACATTCTTTCCTGTTCATGCCTTTTCCAAGGGCATTAGTGCGAAGCGAACGCAGATTATCTCAGTCGGCTCGTCGATTTCATTTTTAGTGCTATTTGCTGCTCCATCGCTTATATTTTTAGATAAGGGCGAATCCAGGGAAAAAAAACACACAGAAAGGGTCTCGAATTGAGCGCATTGTCCGAAAACAAGTAACAGGAGATCAACGATGCGTCCACAACGAAGTGTGAACGGCATTATCGCCAGATCACAGAGATGTTCCTTACCTAACATTATGTCCTACACCGGGGAGTAGGTGATAACTCTAGGTAAGAAGTATCTCATCTCATCAAGGATTACATTTCTATCAAATTTCGAGTAAATCTGACTTGAAACAGCTGAGAAAATCGATTTTGAATAGCCATTATTGACAGATCACGTGATCTAATATGGAAGATTTTTTAAAAGTAAGAAGCAGCGCCTTACTTTTGGGTTACAAGTAAATATGACTTAAAACAGCTGAGAAACAATGTGGGGACAGACCAATCTACCGACCGACCAAATATCTACTTGAGGATGTTGATCGCAGTAAGGTGCCAAAATCATCTCGATGCCGAATCATCCGCTTTGAAAGCCCCGACCCAAAATGAAACCTGGAATGGACTAAAAAAGTATTTGAAAACTGACTTCAGCGCAGACTGGGTTGTTAAAGGAAGAGCGGCGTCCTATGCAACTACAGAGTCAGCAAGATGGTGGATGGGGTTATGTTTCGAGCTGGAATTGTCGGAGAGGAGTTGGTTGGACCTTGGCTTGTACTGGATGGGTAATAATGACTTTACAGCGAATTTTTAAGAACATTTTTCAGCCCGGGTTAAGGAACAAGTTTCTTGGCCCACGTACGAAACTTATCTCCATGAAGGACAACACCCCTTCCCTCAGTGTGTATTCGACTAACTGACGACAATGGGTTCAAGAAATGATAAATTAATGGAGTGTCCACCATTTTCTCAAAATCTCAACCTAATTGAAAGTCTCTGGTGCATCTCCAAGAAGAAGGTATGTGAAGATGAGAGTCAGTTTGCAACCATTTAATGATTCAATCACCGTATAATTAGTATCTTACAGTATTTTTCTACCCATGCTTAATTATTTGGCACCTTAAAAAGGAATTGAAATAAATACTTTGTATTTTTGACCACCTGTACATTTAGGTTCAATATTTTCTTGCATTGCATAATAATACTACGCAAATACTTGTGTAAGGAATTATTAGAATTCTTCCACTGTAACAGAATTAAGGTGGAGAAAACGTATTTGTATATTGCATGCATTGTAGACGCCTAAAATTAGGGCACTTCCGGTTTGATCGGTGCTGCCTTAAAATATGCACCTTTTTGCAGTTCGGCCGGAAATAACATATTTGATACAAAATGGACTTATGGCGAACTCTAGTGACCTTTGAGACCAGCGTCACCCATCTCAGGATCATCCTCGAGCCAAGGTACCCTTGAAGACTAATTTTCAGATCCTACGTTCCAGCTGTTTGGCCGACCATAAGACGCATACAACCAAGAAAATACCCGTTGGCATTATATTAATAGAAGTGTGTATATGTGTGTGTCCGTGCCCGTGTGTGTTTCCAAATCATTAAATAGCATATTACTTCTCATAAGCTCTCGTAGAGCAATGGACAGTCACATAGTCTTACAGACCATTAGTAGTGAGTTAAATCCTCACTGGATCGAGTTACACTTTTGCCAGACCAAGTCGAGTTCAGTAAATACCTGTTTCTCCTCCTAAATGTGACATTCGTG
>OY735217.1:26621584-26631149 GCA_963457665.1 Thysanoteuthis rhombus
TAATAGATAAATAAATGAAGGAAAATACTCTATAATTTGCATATAATGGTTATCTCCCTTGACAAATCCGTCATTATACTACAGATAAGAATGAGCACGAATCCTGACGCCACACTATTAGTGCACGGTTTACGCATTTTAGGGTTACCTTGATTGAATGCATCTACCAAAAAAGCATCGTTTCGATTCCTTAGAGGTCACAAACGGTTAAACAAAATCCGACATATTAGTATTATAACGATAAATAGATAGAAATCAAATCATCAGTGTCGGGTTGCGTGCGAACGCAGACCCCACACAATCATCATGAGGTTTCGAATGAAATAGGTTTTTTTTTTTTTCGCATTCTTCAAGCTAACCTATTTGAGAGTTACCTTAAGTTAATACCTCTGGCTACAATGTAACTGTTGGGCTACTTAAGATCACAAACAGACATCAGAATCAGACATCAGAATCAGATATTACGTAGATTGGTGTCCCCGTTTCTTTCTTCCCTCCAATATGTTTGTGTTCCTTCCTCCTTAAGGCCTGCACGTGTCTGTCTTCTCCTGACAGTCATTTTCTCTCCACAAAATCCAACTTTTTGCTCTTGATCCTGTCAATATTCTCCTTTCTCTTCCACTTACAGCATTCATTATTTTAAAGGCCCCCCTTCTCGTGGGATAATAGTTAGCGAGTTAGTACTAGTAGGCTTCCACCAATGCTACTGTGTAGTGAGTTCGATCCCCACTTGAAAGCCCTATACTTGTGACCTTGCGCCCGGCTAAGCTAAGCCTATAGTCTTCACCGTTTTCCTTGTATCTTATTCTCATCTCTTTGATTTTTTCTCTGGCTTGTTCTCCAACTCGGTCGTCTCTTCATTTCACTCTCTCTTTCCTTATTCAACGCCTCTTGAAATTCACCGCACAACTAACTTTTACTATTTGAGTAATCATTAAACGGTTACAAAGTACCGGCAGACTGGGGGTGATTAGAAACGCAGGGTTAAAGTTTGGAACATTCAGTCCGGATTTTCAAACACAAGATATGGAAGACCCATTACAGACGTCATTTTATTGGCTGTGTCGCAGTTAGGATTCTGAAATAGTTTAAACAGCAATGCGCGAAAAAAAAAATCTCCAATGTCAGCATAGATCCTGGGGTGATCGTAACCATTATACAGTTATGTCTACGTAAAGAGTGAGAAAGAGGTCACTTTACGTCGTCGGATTTTTGCAGTAGCGCATGCGCCAGACAGAAAATGTGTACGCAAATCTGTCACAAAGCTCATAATGAGCGAAGATTTTGCCACGAGGCTATCAGAGATTTTTTCTGACAAGAGAATGATTGCTGGGTTGGAAAGAAGGCACTATCACGTTGGTATGAAGAAGGAGTTTCTCAAGTCATCAATGATCCTGTGGCAATGATTTCCTCTGATCTGTAACTTTTAAGCCTTACTCCCTGATGACACAGCTTTATAACCACTGTCATTTGTATATGTAGGTATCATAGATTTCACAAATTCTGTCTGCTGAGCCAGTCATCATATTATTTAAAATCAATACGTATTGTAAAGCTGCAACCATCTAAACACCTGAAGAGGATTTTAAATTCCATGAATTGGGGTACATTTTTCACCTCATAAGGTTATTGTTAATGTCAGAATTGCTCCAATGATGGTAAGAAAAACTAGTTGGTCACACGATTTATGTATACGTATGAAAAATGAGGCTTTAGCCATGAGTGAAGATGATCTCTTAGGTGGAGGGGACTAGCAAGCGGAAGCAGATGAAGTCAGATTTTGCTTCTGTCGTACTATCGAACCGAAAAGAAGAAAAAAAAAAACTCCATTCCTAACTCATTATTTCTTCAACGAAGTTCGAATAAAGCAAGCATTCACTAATCATAGCGAAATCTGAGGGCAAAGATCAAACAAATTGTACAATATCCACGGCTGGTTGTTCCCCTGACGTTGTACAGTTTCAAGCTTCGCTAATATGAAGACAATGATAATAAGCAAACGCAGCAAGGTAGCTCAAAAAGACACAAATAGGTATGACTGGGTAGGAAGGGTGATCCAGTAGGGTGGGTTCAAATGACTACGATTTGACCGTACATACCAACAGTGTATGCAACTTACAGTATTTGTCTCAAACCTTGGAAAGCTCAAAATCCTCTGGGACTGAGAGATTCAAGCGATCACTCAATCCATGTCAGAAGACCGGATCTAATTACTCTGAACGAGGATAAAAATGCTTCGGATAGTGGATCTTACTGTTCTAGCAGTGCACAGATATTTCCACTCATTTCTGATCACACAATATCGCCCAAAAGTTTTCAATGAATTTCAATGACGTTTTGTGGAAAGATGGGCCATAGGCTGAAGAAGAATTAGTTGAATTTGGGGTGAGGTCCAGGAATGTTTTACAGTTACACCCTGTAACATGGCTATGAATGAACTGAGTTAATTAACGGTCACGCTAAACCAAAAAGATATGTAAAATTAAATGAATCCTGTTTGAATGTCTGACTAAGAGATAAGCAAAATAAAAAAAGAAAGAAAAAGATACATCCGTGAGGCCTCCACTACGTTCTTGGAATATCGGGTAAAATCAAGTTACAGATACCAAGTTAAGCGGTTTTTTAATGTTTATAATTACTCGAATGAGTCACACATATTTTCCTAAATAATACTGGCGCGTTAAAAAACAACGGAAACTAACTGTAACATATTCTTCGAATTTTCCGTACACTTTAACAAGGCATCCACCTGATATCTATTACCATTACGTTGATTATTTTCAACTAATCATTGATTTTCGTTATCATTTTGATATTTAAGCGAAAATAACTTTTTATTCCTGCATTAGTAATGACAATAAACACATATCAAGGACAGTATTTTAATAAAGTAAATTTGCTCCTCCAGTGACTTGTATTCAACCATGGCCAACTGAATGTTACTCTGGATAGAACAAGGAATAGTTAAAAGTACAAATGGAAGATAGTCAGGACTCACTCTTAAAATCACGCTTCATTACAAAGAATGTCTCCTTCAAAGAAGTAATTGCCATAAATACACTTATACTAAAATATATTTGTATAATATATCCATACATAAATCACTAATTTTGACGAGAACCGTTCTAGTAGGATAATGATAGCGTGCCTGAAATTCATGTAAACCAAAGCAAGGGCAGACAACTTCGTTTGTATTCTCGTGAAATACAGTACACGTCTCAAGTGCTTGTGCTTTGGACTGAAAAGCTGCATGTCAGTTTTTGTCTGATGTGACGGTTCGTTGAAAATGTTAAGGTTTTCCAGGTTGTTCAAAAGATGGGATAATCTAATAAACTCCAAAAATTAGTTTGGTGAGGTTTAATCAACCAAAGAGATAACCCAGTCTCATGGAGATAAACTACACAAACTCTTTCTAGACTCGAGGCTTCTATAGCTTTTATAATTAATGGGTTTAGCTTAGCCTGACACAAGGCCAACGGTTCGGGGTACTCAGCTATTGTCGTAATTATCTGCAAGGCTAGATTATTTGCCATTCCACAATAGTAAAATGTTCTTAGGACTAATGCTGCAGACCATAGGGTATACTCCTGACTCTATCATTCTTGATGAAATGGGGAGTTGCCCTCTCGGGGGGTCCTCCCCGGTCACCAGTCAAGCATTGTTCTTCGAAATCTTTTGTGGGCGTGACCGAAATTATGACATAAGCTCGTGGTTTGAATAAAAGGTTCTGTTTGATGATTCTAGAAGGTTGCTGGATGCGACTTACACCCGAGGAAGATCAGAAGGTACAACAGCCGGAACATTTCGTTCAAGACGAGGAGATTAGACCGACATAATCAATAAACGAGGAATGATTGTGTTAAATATGTTGAAACACTCGTTGCTCGTTAATTAAGCAAAACTGGATTGGACAAATATAGTTTTACATCTCAGACGCATATATATGTATATGTGTTTGTGTGTGTGTGTGTATATTTACATGTATACAGACACACTGTATATAAATGATCTGATTTGCACTTGTGATACAGAGCTATATATCCGAATATATCAACGCTTTATCCCTCAACCATTGAGAAAGGAGTAGGGTGTGAAGCGCAAATATACCAAGACTACGGCTGTGTGAATTTTACTACCGCTATGAACTATTTCATTGACAGAAGTTACGAGAAGAAAAAAACTTGTTCAAGGATTGATTTTATCGTAAGAAATCTGTGTCATTCGCGACAAGAATGACTGACAAAAATTCTGATATAAAAATCATTTGCTTCTAATGTTTAGAACCGAAGAATGATAGAAATGATCTGTGGTTACATCAAATGAATTCCTGGGTCAACCTCATATAGCCTATGTCACAATTTGATCTTCTGAGATTGCACATGCCGAATGCTAGGTTGATGGTTCTTGCAGAAAAGTTGCACGGACAAACAAGCAGATGGCTCAAATATTACTATATAGATATATTCAAGGAACTAACACCGCCTGCCCGACCTGCAGCAAGCTGTGAGCATCTAACTTTGGCCTGATAAGCCACCAACGAAGTCATGGACGCCGAGGACAAATGCAAAAACAGAACAATGATGTAAACAATAAGGCAAACCAAAGATAAATCAATCTTGGTACAAAAAATTGATACCAACAAGAGGAACAGAGTATGCCATTGTCGATATCGACAGCACGCCTCAAGTAAGTGTGTATATATATATATATATATATATATATATATATATATATAACTATGCTATAAAAATATATACATGTATAACTATACTATAAAGATATATACATATATCTGTGTACGTGTGTGCCTGTGTTATATATATATATATATATATATATATATATATATATATATATATATATATATATATATATATATATATGGATATGCGTGTGCATGTGCGTGCTATATATATATATATCTATAAGTACGTATGTGTGTGTAATATATCGCCCGTGGGCGTTTTCAAAGGCGAGGCGATGACATCTACAGCTGCCGGCAGCGTATTGAGACGGCCACAGCTGAAATTGTGGACGTAAATCTTCATCTTTACGACAAAGCTTTTTTTAAGATGAAAACGGATGGATTTGAGTTAGTTATTGACGCCATTGGACCAGCTCACTTTTCAGGAAAAGACACAAACCCGAAAAATGGCCACCTGAAATTACTTTTGTTACATTTTTTGCTTTCAGTCATTGAAACATCTGCAATCCTTCACAACCTGTTTCTCCTCCCCCCTTCTCTCTCTCTCTCAATCTCACACTCAAACACTCTTCCTCTCTTAGTTGCCTTTGCTTCTTACCCCACTGGCTCGGCCACTCTGTCTCTGCTCTCTCACTTTCAATATATATATATATATATATATATATATATATATATATATATATATATATATATATATATATATATATATATATATATATATTCAGACATAAACATTTGACGTGTAAGCATATTGTAATGTGTCAGATAGAGAAATATTTATTCCTTCTTCATACCTATCTTTGATGAAATGTTTGTTTTTTGCTTCTATCCTCTCTCTGTCTACCTCCCCTCTTTCTCTCTCTCTCTCTCTCTCTCTATATATATATATATATATATATATATATATAATATATATATATATATATATATATATATATATATATATATAGTAAACCTTTGCGACAACGAACTAAATGGCGGTGGTTTTTTTCGTTAAATCCAAGAATTCGTTGTACTGATGGTTGCCCCTCATCCTGTAATCGAGAAGTCTAAGTAGTTCGCTGTATTCAACGAACGTTGTTCGGTAAATCCAAAGGCAGTTCGGTTGCCTCTTGTTCATTTACGATCCTACCTAAGATGAGGGTTCGGTACTTTCTGATTTCGTGGATTGGGACAAAACAAGAAAAAATATAACGCCAGCATTACTCGTAGCAATGATCAAGCTGAACAATAATGACACGGAGTTTCCGATTTTAATTTCAATTTCATAATTTCATCTTTTAAAATTTGAAGTCTGAATTTAAATTTCAATTCAGTCCACCCAAATGTCACCCGAAACAAACATTGAACCGAAAAATATTCTGTCATATTTTTTTTTATCGATTTTGCTAAATTTTTCTTCAAGTCACAAAACTAAAAGCTGTTATGAAGTCTCTTCTTTGAAATTTAAAGTCTGAATTTAAGATATAATCCTATTCACCGAAAAAAAGTATCCATACCAGTTGTGGAAATCGTAAGTACTCTATTCATTTCATAAATATATAAAATTTCGTACAACTATTTACGTTCATCTTGATATTCTACTCGATTTTGTACCGAATTTCATTTTAATTTATTCGCAATTTCAATTCAAGTTTTTGCAACATAGATGTTGATGAGATTGTAGATAAGTATAGCACACACAAAGCTGCTGAGATTTCCTACGCTTTGAATTTGTTTGGCTTGATAATTAAATAAAAATAAAACATTAAAGTTAATAGAATATTGTTAATTGATCATTTTGTATCAAAATAAATTATTGATTACTATGTATTTTTGGTAAAATTATCATGTGTTTCCTAGGTATTCTTTGTTTTGAGAAAAATTGAAGATGAAAGAGAATATAATGTATATGACGGAAATTTCTTCAGTGCAGTTATTGTGTTGAGTAAGTGCAACAAAGGATTTTTTTTCCATGTTTGTTCCAATTCATGAAATAGGAAAGTATCGGAAGATCATTATGGTCCACGTGTTCGTCACATTTATCGAATTTAGTTCAGTAAATCCGAGAGTCCGTTCGAATGGTTCCACGAGTTCGACCAAGCCGATATTCGTCATATGGAGGTCCGTTAAAGCGGGAATTTACTATATATATATATATATATATATATATATATATATATATATATATATATATATATATATATATATATAAATTCCATAATAGAATTAGTTATTCAATGTAGTCGGTGTATATATAAAATACAATATATAAGTATTCGAACTAACTGTTCATATTGCTTGGTTTTGAGAGTGGAAAACATAATAACCAAATTTCATAGCAATCAGTAAAGCATTTACCAATGTTTTTGGTTCCGAATGCTAAATTCTTGGAAAATGTTTTTTTTTCATAGAATCAAATTGTTTAATGAATCAAAACACTCTATCTTATCAAAATTTTGTTCATTATCGATCGATTAGATTGGCAAGGCTGACTAAAAGTATAATTTGAAAAAGTTGCCAAATAAGTAATTTAGACAGCTTTCATCTAGACCAATACATGTTTTGGAAAGAATGCAATTATTTGCAAGAAATACAGACTTTGTAATTGTTCAAATATTTTGAGCTGTGGGTTTATATAAACGACAGTTGGTGTTTTAGAAAGTACTGCTTTTATATATATATATATATATATATATATATATATATATATATATATATATATATATATATATATATATATATATATATATATATATATATATATATATATATATATATATATATATATATATATATATATATATATATATATATATATATATATAAAGATTGCCGGTATGGCATGAAACAGATCAGTTATAACAAAATATAAACAACTATCCATCTACTTACGCTCTGTTTTAAATCAAATATCAAAATATTGAGCACTCTTAAAAGAAATAAAGCTACATTTACAATTAACGAAAATAGGGCTTTCCGCTGGGCTGTTCAGGACAGTGGGAAGAGCGACGTAAATGTACAGCAGCTGCCTATTGGCCATAGGTTCGATTCATTCAACGGTCCCATTTTCTTTAATTATTTTCTCTCTTTTACGCAACCTCGGTCAAATTTTACCAAATACCGACGGGAGGTCATTACAAATAGACTTTCAAAATAATGTAATGTATTTATAATCATTTCTGTCAGATTATATAAAGATTTCTTAATAAGGTATATATATACATATATAAAATTATAAATTGCGTTGTATTATATAGAAAGTCTTTTTCGAAATGATCACCTGTTATTTCTCGGAGAATGTACCATTTGATCACGACAACGTGAATATTACGAACAATTAAAGGATATGGGGTTGCTGCAGGAATCGAACCTGCAACCAATTAAGTTATATATATATATATACACACACACACATATATATATATATATATATATATATATATATATATATATATATATATATATATATATATATATATATATATATATATATATCACACAAAAATCTAGGATATTTTGGCTGAAAAAAAAGTCGACCTGGATAGTTCAACTTGAGCGAGTTGCCCCTGATCATTTTGGCCGGAAATTACTTCCTCAGTCAACTTGGCCGCTTTTCAATTTTAAAGGCAAAACTCACACAAGTGTTTCGTTGTTGTCAGTGTTGCATTCTATTTTAAACGTTTTCATCTATCTATTCATCAGACATTTGACTCAAATTCTAACTGCAAAACATTTTAAATAAAAGCAAAAACAAACAAAAACTCACAGATTTGCGTGAACGAAGCGAAATTAGATAATCAAAAAAGCCTAAATAATAGTTATACGAAAACTCACTAATTACCGTAAACGAAGTTTGATACCTGTGAAAATGAACACAGTTTACCCATAAAAAGTTGAATCCGAGATGTATAAAATTGACAACTAACACGAATTACCTTGTAAACTCCTTTAGAGCATTTTAGATTTCAACTACTTGATAATTTTTCTCCTTTAAAAACAAAACACGGCTAATTTGCCAGGGGTAGAAGATTTGCGACCAAATTGTCCGCGGGCGATTTGTCCAGGTTGAACTGTCCAGGTCGACTTGTCTGTAACCAAAATATCCGCCTTCCACGATATACATATATAAACAAAATAACTATCATATCTACAAATAGTTTAGCAAGCTTTACAGCTTTAAACACTAAATACATTGAAAACTTTTTTTTCAATTTTTTTTTTCTGTGTGTCACTTATTTACCAATATCTGTTCATGTAAATCGTGTAATTTCCTTCAGTGTTTGTGTTTGTGTGTGTATGTTTTCACACGCACTTGGACATTATGGTGCTATGTGTAAATCTATCCTAGATGGGATCGGATGTTTATCATGTACCCATTTCGGAGATTTGAAAATGAAACAATATATGTTGTTTAGATTAACATGGCAACCCAGCAGTACATGTATATATATATACGTATAAGACATGGACATATTTGGTCCGACCGAGTGAAATATAAATTGCTTTAGATTATATCAAAACTTATTTGAAATGATCCCCTGTCGTTACACGGTTAATATATCATTCAAATAAGACAACAAGAATAGAATAAACAATCAAAGAAAGTGGGGCTGCTATAGGAATCGAACCTGCCATCGATAGGTATTTAAAATAAACAATTAAACAAAATGCTGTCAGCCCAATTATGAATTTCTTGAATACATTCTGTTGAGTTGAAAGAGACGAAAAAGACCGAGAATAACTGAGATGAGGTTTTGGGTTGAAAGTAGTTATTCGGTTTCTGCATTATCGGCGGGCTGTTTAGCACAATGGTAAGTGCAACGCTACGCCGAAGCGGCTAACTATCGGTGGCAAGCTCTACTCCTGCAGCAGACCCAT
>OY735217.1:26631349-26721349 GCA_963457665.1 Thysanoteuthis rhombus
CCTTCGTTTTCCGCGTCTCTCTTCCTCTTCTAGCCTTCATCGACTCATCCTCTCGCCCAAAATCTTTCCTTTTCTTCTTCAGTCAGCCGGATTTGCCAACAGCCGCATCAACGAGCCGGCTACCCGTCTCTCTTCCCTGCCTACACCAATTCCTAAGCCTGCGGCAGACAAGTGTGTGGCAAATTTTGTATCAATTGCAAGAGTAAGCAAACAACAGCTCAAAACAGTGATACTGGCTGCGTTACCACCACACCCCTTGTTTCCAAGTTCCACCTCGGCCTGCCTCAGCTGTTACCCACC
This sequence comes from Thysanoteuthis rhombus, assembly GCA_963457665.1. NCBI lineage: Eukaryota > Metazoa > Mollusca > Cephalopoda > Oegopsida > Thysanoteuthidae > Thysanoteuthis > Thysanoteuthis major. Next base: position 26,631,650 of record OY735217.1, read on the forward strand.
GGTCTCAGTGCCCCACCACTCATTCTCTTTCTCTCTATGGGCCTCCTAACCTACGTACGTACCCATCAACTTCTCTCCGTTTTTACTGTCTTAAAAGTCGGTTGACCCAACCTCGGCTTCAAATCTTCAACACACACACGCATGCGCACCCAGAAACGCTTGCATTTCCGTACGCACACAAAAATTCATACTTCTTTGTTAGTTATATCCCATTTTTTTTAATGCTTTCCCCAATTCTTTCTCTCTTTTTTTCCCCCGTCTCAATATTTTTCAAGGACTGGCCACCACTGGTTGCTGAGAATGCAAGAAGAAAAAGGCGAAAAATTGTTGGTCGTCTGTTACGATCAGTAAACAACGACTAGTTTACCCCTCCCCCTTTTTTTGTAATCTCTGTCTGTTCTTCTTTCTACCTCACTCTCTTTGTTTACCCCCTACCCGCGTCAATACTGCTTACTTTAACTTTCTTTTTAGCTTCTTCCTCGTCCCTTTGCCTTATCCCCTCTATTTGGTTCTCTTTTTCCCTCTTTACTCTCTCTTCGATCATTGACATTCAGTTTTATAGCTTTTTATAGCGGTACAAGACTGAAAGAGGATAGGCGATGGAAGGGAGATTTTGTTTGGATAATCTTTCTTGTTTAGAAAATCAGCATTCGAAATCCTGGTCTTCATCCTGTGGGGTATGTATTTAATATGCAGAATAAAGAAAAAAACTGAAGCCAACGACTCTTAAGCGATCTTATTGTTAACAGAATAGCTTCACCCAATACAACTACACCTGATAATCACTTTGATTATAACACTTATGATTATTGGCCGAAACTTTCATGATAAATGTGCTAAGTTTATAAAGAATCATTAAATGTTTCTGTTCATAAGTCGCTTTGATTTTGATCCTTACAAAGATTAGCTTGATACGGTACCGGGGCAAATAGTGGTGGGACAATGTTGTTAAGCCTAATGTGCAGACACTGCCAGCTTTGAAAATTAGCATGCGAAATCTTTGCTTTTACCTGAGCTCGAATACCGACTACTGGCATGAATGGAAATATGTTACTATTTCAGCCACGACGCAAGCCACACATCTATTTTTTTTTCTTTTTTGTTTTCCTTTATTTTCACACAATTTTTCCTTGTTATTCCGGTTACAAGGACTCTATTTTGAATACGAATTTTCAAGGTTGGATCAGTATTCCCATAGCCTGACAGGTAGTTATTAGCTAGAGGTTGATCTGAAATTTTCATTGTATAATCATCGTTCTACGTAATTCATGCTCCAAAGAAGGGGGTTATGTTGAAAAATCATAATTTGTTGCGTGAAATAAACGCTTTTTTTTCATCATTTGGCCACGGACGTATTGAGGTACCTACATAAATGGAAAGATCATTGGAGTAAAAGTGATAAGGAAAGGTGCTAAAGGGAAACAGAAAGGAAGAACGAATGAAATCTTTATTTATTTCCGTGCGTACACAGTGCTACTGTGCGAGTGTCCGTGTGTAAGAGAGAGAACGGGGATCTTTCAAGATGAATTCAAAGCGAAGAAAAAGAACGAAGGTACATTCTCTTTTCATTCTGATACAATCCATTGACGGATACACTTTAGAAGAAAGAGACATAGCTATTAACACGACTCTCCATTTCCACAGATGCAACTCATCGCCCTTGTTGCAAAACTTTTACCGTTCCAGTTTAAATACTTGAGCTTTCATGAGAAATGATGTAGCGGGAAAGGAATGACCGACAATAAAAGCCAGTAGAATTTCACTATACGATTTTGAGTAGCCGGGAACAGATGCTCCCTGACAACGGACAACAAGAGGCAATCAAAGCTTTTCACTCCTACTCAATAAAACGCTCATCGCCTTCGTAGACGCCGGTGCCTCTCGCCGAACTTAATGATCAGAAGCTCGGCCGTCTGTCTTCGTTAATGGCGCACCAATAGTTTTTATTCATTTGCCGCTCAAACGCTATAAATGATTGCCATAGAAACCAGTAGCAAAGTGAGCGATCAAATAAGCCCTTCGGTTGCACACTGCCTTATCCCCCTATAACTAGTTATGGCGCTAGGAATGCAACAAAGCCGCTTTGTACTTGAAAGAATATCAAAAACGTTATGTTGCTCCGCATTTACTTCTTCATGTTCAACCAGAATGAAATCAGAGTTTTTACGTATTAGGAAAAAGAAAAGAAAATATAACAATGATAATAAATGAGTAAGGGTGGCTACTCTACATTTAAATGTTATAGACAAAAACAGTTCATCATGAGGCGTTTTATATAGGTAGATTCATTGCCTCTTAAGTGGATCTGTATAGAATTATGGGAAGGGGTTTAGATCTGTTGGTAATGGTGTCGATTTCTTGTTAAAGCGAGCATGAAGATGCAAGATTAACATTTCTCATTTCACCTTTAATATCTTCAAACTATATACAAATTAAATATGCTGGGTAAAGAACATAAAACCAACGGCTCTATATTGTTGACCAAATATCTCCATGTCAAAATATCTCCATCTGACTGGCTACACCTTCCATATGTGTATATATATATATATATATATATATATATATATATATATATATATATATATATATATATATATATATGTGTGTATGTATGTGTGTGTTAACAATAGGGAGTGAGAAAGACTCAGTAGTAAAAGTATATGGAGACCTTTTTTTATCAATTAATTAACCCATAAATGAACTTATTAGTATGCTATACATGTTTCGGAGGGATGCCCATCTCCAGTAACGTGTGGCATGTGTGTACCTTTTAGAGCTTAAAAGGTTTCCGTAGAAAATAGATTTAGTATCAGGTGTTTTGCTTTGGAAGCAAAAAATGGAAATCTAGGAAGAGGATTTTTTGGGGGTCATCATGATGAGTGTGACTTTGTTTTGTCTGTGTTGGTCTAAGTTGGTCTGGATATCATTGTAGCAGCGGTTGCAGGTCTAGGAGGGGACATAGACTGCCAAGGATACTTAGAAGTTGGGTGGTGGTGGCTTAGTATTAGACTGTGTAGGTGCTTGGTAGGTTGGGGATATTCCGGATAGTGTGGTAATGGGGTCAAGGAACTCCATATTCTGTATCCTTAATGGTCATTGTGGATGTTATGGAAAGTCTGATGGTTTCGATTTGTACGAATTAACTACCATACAATGGTTTTTATAGGTAGGGGTCTGTGTGACTGTGTGAAGTTCCCAATATTGGATATTCATATATAAGGGTACACACACACACACACACACACACACAGAGGTAGATAGTTGTAGTCAAATAATATACATGCAAGCAACCGTCACAAGCATTTAAAGAATCAGAATTTGAAGCCTGGAGTATTGACAGTCAGTAAGTGAAATTGAATAGAGGCGATAGCGGATATCAAAGCAGCGAAAGTCGCTAGAAAGAGAGCCTAATTAAAAAAGACTTCAGACGAAAATATGTCAATGGAAATCATTGATTATTATGATTAGCAAATTACCGATGGATTAATAAAGCATACAGTGGGCTACTATTGCAGAATATTCATCCATTCGAAATTTGATTTCATTAATTTAATCTTTAGTATTTATCACCGTATTTACTCGAGTACAATGTGACCTCGAACATAATGCAAATCCAGGTTTTTGTGGCTTAGAGTTGCAAATTTGAAGACACACGAAACATAGACATTGAAAATACTAAAACAAAAATACTAAAATTGATATGATTCCCGCTTTTGCTCAGTAACTCTTGGTTTGAATCTATGAAAAGATAGAAATTCTGGATCTTAGTTGGTTTGATACCATAATACAGCCAAAATATTACTTGTCCTTTGGACGAGTTCTATGCTACTCTCTCTCTCCCTCTCTCTCTCTCTCTCTCTCTCTCTCTATATATATATATATATATATATATATATATAGAGAGAGAGAGAGAGAGAGAGAGAAAGAGAGGGTGGAAAAGGGGTTCCAGTTAAGTGGGACATCTATTACGAGGAATAGCCGTTTAGTAGGACCAATTGCGCAAAAACAGAATCCAACATACGTAATATTTCTTTCTTTTCATCGGAATCCGTTCAAAAGTATTGACTGCTCAGAGGGACTGAAAATGTGTGTGTGTGTGTGTGAGTGTGTGTGTGTCTGCACGCGCACGGGCACGCATGTAAAACTCAATCAGACGTTTGTTAGAGCAAGTGTCAGCACTCCATCTGTATGTGGTACATTGAAAATTTTGGGGAAAAGGTGATTGTCAGAGAAATTATGCAAGCGCTGCTGATATAATGAGGCTATTAAACGTATAATGTTATTACATTGCTGATGGTTTCACAATAGAAATATATTATGAATGATTTTACTAAATAACTCTACTGTAGATGATTTTAACATACAAAATACATTGGAAATCAAGAACAAAGATATTGACGGTAGAGAAAGATTAATGCCGGCGTTACTGACAGAAAAATGGTACTATATGAGCTTTATAAATGGAATGGTCATGGATTTTCTACAGAAACGTACCGTTAAAATTTTTACAAACGAAATTCTCCAAAATCGTGTCTATAGAAATGCATTTACAGTTCTGGACTCTCATATTTATCATGTTTCTTTTCAGATGCCATAAAGGGAGTCCAGAGAGAGTCCAGAGACAAAACACTCACTTTTTCCAGATGCATATCTACCTGTTTATCTGTCTGTATATGTGTGCGTTGTCTTGTATGAAACAGTACAATAGGATATCAACTCGGGAAAATAACTTCTCCTTCATCGACTTTTAGTTCGTACTTGTAAAATCCATGTTACCTCAGCAATAGGCACAGCAACAAGGAAAGGAAAAACGTAATGAATCCCTATTGTTTACTTGCGTGACAGTCTGCTGTTGACACTGGGTGACGTTCATCAATATGTCAGTAAGTGAAAATTACTTCCATAGTAATTACGTAGAGAGAGATAGAAAGACAGAAAAAAGGAAGAGTGAAAATGAGCAGACAACTTAATGTTCTCATCACTTAGTTAAATAAATAAATAAATAAATTTTCAGTGTTCAAACAGAGGGTTGCGTCCCTTGTCAAACATTTCGAGTCACTAGGAAAGGGAGGAAGGAAGAACGGGAAAAAAGGAAGGAAAGAAAGGTGGATGGAAGGATATATATATATATATAGAACTCATCCATCGTAAGCTCATGCAATGCTCTTCCATAGGCATAGAGTATTCTGGTGGATGAGGAATTTCTGTGTAAATAGATATATCGCTTAAATTCAGCCTTACTGACCGTCCAGTTCCGTAGTCCAGAAGGTTTCAATTCTGTCTCGTGGTACTGGATGGGATAATGGAAAGTCTATAGCCACACTGAAGAGATGTAATACATCGAAACAGCTGTCTGTGGATGACACAATATATATATATATATATATATATATATAATTAAAAACGGTGTACAAGGGAAAATTTTGTTTTCCTATTGTTTCTGCATTAGAGAACGTATGTTTGGATCCATAAAGTATCATACATGTCCCAAAGTGTTATCATTCATAGCACTTTCGGCTTAGCAACAAGCCTACTAGTAATAAACATATAAGGTTGTTATACCCATTATTAACTTTGATAGGAGCTTTGATATCTATCCATGGAAAGAAAGAGAAAGTTTAAAAGAGAGCATTTCAAAGTCTGCGTAAAGGCTATGCATTCAAATGAAAGAAGAAGTTCCGCACTGGCTTCCAAATGACGCAACTAGTAACGAATGTAGCAAATACCTGTGTACTTGTATCGTCTTCATTCCCAATTTATATGCTCCAACGTGATAGGACAATTACAAGACACTTTTGAGAACGCTAGCGATGAATCAGAGTCCTGGGGGAATTGGGTTCGTTTTCGTCTCAATGTCAGAAGACCGAGAATTGATAGGTCAGGATCAATCCGAATTTAAATTCAGTTCGTCGATTAAATTTCTGTGTTAATGACGATTGCACCGATTTATTCTTATATACAGATATCTATATATATTAAGAGAGAGAGAGAGAGAGAGAGAGAGAGAGAGAGAGAGAGAGAGGATGCCTGTTAAATGGAACATCGGTTACTTAGTAGAACCAATTGCGCGAAAACAGAACCCAACGTATTTTTTCTTTCCCTTCAAAACAAACTATTTTCAGTTAGTCGGTTCTACGAATGAAATTTTGAAAAAAAAAATGTTTGGGCAGATGCCATTCTCGGATCTCGTCACTCTTGCGAGAAGAAAGCGAGAACGAGATCTTGCTGTGATAATGTCTGAAGTGATGAGGCTATTTCAGCAATAGTGGCATATTTGACCATCGCAGCTGATAGAAGGAAGCACGGCTCGCTGATTTTAGCAGATACGAACGAAAAGATAGATTGAGAATAGTTCTCCTCCTCCCCCACTTACTTATTTTCCTCACTCATACACACACACATGAATTCATGTACACATTTACATTATCATGTACAGGCTGTCCCCGGGTGACGAACAGGCAGTCCCTGGATGACGAGCAAGATTGGTTTCTAAGTCTGTCTTCAAGAGTTATATCTAAGAAATTCGGAACGGTTTTTATTGTGTCAGTTATTCGTTGGTCTATTGTATTGTTTATAGTATATATACTACTTGCAACAAATTAGTCGTCAGAATTGCCTTCACTCGTCGAACTTAAGGCACCAACAGGTCAGTTTGCGCTTGTTCAAACTTGAGGTGAGCGGCTGAACTCTACGGGCTGCATAGTTTTATGTTCATCTTGCAGATCACGAATGCTTTCCATATATATACCTAAAGTTACATGCATAAACATTAATACCATTTGATTATATATATATATATATATATATATATATATATATATATATATATATATATATATATATATATATATATATAAAGACAACGAATAGATTAGTATGGTCAATTTGGGCATTTTCAAATCTAACGGGGACGGCTGTAATCGAAAGGCTTCAAAATTTGTGTATAAGGATATCTTGACCTCAGGATAAACATAGGATCGGTGCTACTGACCTCTGACGATTCTAAAGGTCAATTCCAGGTTAGGACACTTTCTTCAGGTATTTTCAAATCTAACGAAGACAGATGCAACGTACAGCCTATAAGCATGGTGAAGTTGAACCGAGGATAGGTGGAACTTGCCTCCTGTGACCGCTGAAGGTTGATTACTTTTTTCTTCGGGCAACGCTAGGTACCTCAGCTAGTATATATATATACTCACACGCACACGCACACACACACACACATACACACACACACACATATATATACATATATATATGTATGTGTGTGTGTGTGTGTGTGTGTGTGAGCATGTAGAAAAAAGAAATAAACGGAGAGGTAAACTCACAGGAATGCTACAATTATACATAAATAAACAGAAATGTATGTTTCTATACGAACAATTTATACACACATGCACACACACACACACACACACACACACACATATATGTATATGTATATCATAAGCTGTATCATAGGCAGGTTTTCGGACGATTAATTTCCAAGCTGAAAGATATTTCTTATAAAAACGATTAAAAAGAAATCAAGAAAATTAACGGAAGTTGGAAAGCATTAAAACATTGCATACTGCAATCATTGGAAAAGAATAAAAAGATGTGTAACTATTTTCCTCCGCAGTTGCATTTTTTTTTTTTGAATTATTTCATTGGGGTATAAATATTTACTAGAGAAGAAAGATTCTTGTCATTATTATTTTTTGGGGCACTTCTTGTTTTCTTCAGTCGCTGAAACAGATGGTAGTTTCATTGGCCGGGTTCATCCAGTATTTTCTGTTGGAAAAAAAATGATTAAATGCAGACAGACATTTTAGTATGATATCTGGCATTAGGCCCAAACGAATTGAGTAAGTAGTACAATCGTCATGACTGGAAGTGAGTGTCTAGGGCAGTGGTTCGCAACTTATACGCTGCAGCACAATAGTATATCCCAACTAACCTCCAGTGATAAACTATCCAAATATACAAACATGCATTTCGAATCTTTAACGTGTTCAATACGGGTATTACGTCAGTCCCGCTTTCACGATTGGGTTGCCAATCTAGAGGTTTTATTACTAGATTTCAAGAAATCTCCATCTTTTCAGCGACAGATGAAAGGAAAGAGGATGATGAATATATATATATATATATATATGAATATCAAGGACGGGCTGTCCCCGTAGGCTAAGTAGACACTGCCTATTCTGAGCAAAATCATAATGGTTAATTACTAATAAAAAAAGCGAGACATTTTTAATTCATAGTAGATTGGTAACATAATGCTCTATATTCAATGTGTAGTTCTGTGAATCGTTATTTCCATCTCAGTGAAACACACATGCTGTGAACGCCAGTCTTAGCATAATGGACCAGAAAGACAGTCAAAATCAGTATTTCGCTGAAATCAGCCGTCTTGCACTTAAATAAGGGGGATTTTCTGGGGGGGGGGGGTCTGTTATTATTTTTGTCTCTGCATTAAGTGGGGATCAGAGGATTGTTTATGACGTCTCCTACTACTTCCAACTTAATTTCAAAATTTAACCCTGAATTATCTGAAATGAAAAATTCTATTTGAAAAAAAGAAAGAAAGAAAAAAAAGAACATTTATTCTTTGAAATTCGAGTTCACACTGGTAGTAAATCAATTAGAAAATTTTTAAAATTCACCTGATTAATGATAAATTTGATAAAACTCTCGGAATTCATTCGTGGATTATACAAGCTATTCATAAAAGGTTACCTAGTAAAAAAACAAAAAAACACCCCCCCAAAAAAAAACACTTCTCACGTAAGACAACCCACTTATTTAACTTCATTACACCTCAATAAATATCAAACGGAACTTAAAGGTGTTTACAATGTAAAAAAGATGAATCCCTGAAGAATTTATATCATTTTTCTTCTTAAATTAGTCCGTTAGGAGTTAGCTAATGCCCTATATCTGAATCAACTATACTGTGATATAAATTAACGATATTCCTTGTTTAGCAAAACTTTTCAGTTTTAATTGTTGAATTGTTATTGTCGATTCGAGGTGCGTAAAGGCTTTTGTTGACAATTTATTTAATAAAGGTCGACCGACTGCCTACTCTCTGTAGTTGGTTACAGCACGTGTCTAATTTGTTAAAGCTCTGTTCATTATATACTTAGATATTTCCGTTCAGTTTATTTCATTTTTACTATACGTCTTTTAGGAATCATACGTCCTCATCAGCACTTCAAAGTTTATAGCTTATGGAAACAGTAGAAAATGTCCTTCGCAATACCAGCGTATATTGGTATTTTAATGGAGTAAAGCATTGGTGTGCTGGGTAAATCAAATATATTTCTTGGTGTACCGTCGTAAAATAAAGCTTGAGATAACCACTGTACTTCAGAGGATTTTCATCGAACTCTTCGTTCTTACAAAGAAATCAAATGTATATAAACGATGACTAAATAAAAATACTAGGCAAAGGAAGAAGCAGACGATTGAAAGAGGGAATAAAAACAGAGAGAAGCTGAGATTGGAACTCCCAAAGAGAGAAATAGTAGCTGGTTAGTTTGACAAATAGAATAATGATAATAATGATAATGGAATAAGGTTCTCAGGAGAAGATCAAAGGAAAATGAAACAAAAAAAAAAAAAAAAAAAAGGGAGAGAGCAATGGGGGAAATTAAGCTCCTTGAGAGTAAACGAAAGAAAACGTACCCAAACCGAAAAGATGCCGAACAAACGAAGAATGATTTAAGGAAAATGGAAAAGTGTGGGAAAACGAATAAATAAAGACAATGATCTGAGACGGTGAGAAAAAAAAAGCAATGAAAGAAAGAAGAGATATGAAGAATGGTGGAAAAAAAGAAGGGGACATGAACGTGGGTGTGTAGAAAACAGATATTTTTGTAAAGGACGAAAGTCAGTCGTTTGAAGGAGGCCAGTTGAAAAATAAACTTGGATTTTTCGTTAATGTTCACTAAGAGCTAACGTCCATAATTTTCACGTTCAGAAGCCCGAAAAGAAAAAGAAAAGAAGATCAAATTGCATTTTCTTTTCCTTCCGATTAAATACTCAATGTGTGTTGCTACCTTGGGGTCAAATTTTTACAGCAATTTGATCTTGGTGAATCAAAACATTTCAACCTCTCCATCGAACGGTCAGTCTGGTCTATCTGTTTATTTGGTTTATAGAACAGTCAGATCATCAGAGTTTTGCAACTTGGCAAAAAAGGTTTGAAATACGAAAAAAAAAAAAAAAAAAAAGAAGCAATATAGGGTATAGCATTTTTTTTTTCGTTAGTCCCCATCAGATCAAAATTGTCAAAACTAGCTAGAATTGATGTGTTAAGTGTATTTCGTTAGTCCATAAACCAGGGTCTGGGTCAGGGTTAAGGTTTTCGTTTTCGTGGTGGGTACTAACGAAAAAGACAAAAAGACGAAAAGAAATTTTAACTTTTTTTTTCTTTTTAGGTCACCGTACTTCAAATCCATGGACGTTAACTTCTGGTATTGAAAAACGGAAAAGGCCAAAATAGCCTTTTTCACGGAGAAAAGACGAATATCATCAAAACCTCAATTCGTACTCTTTGTATTTAAATTTGTTCAATACTGGTTCTTAAATCAAACCCTTAGCAAGCGTTTTCTTCAAACATAGGTTGTGTATCCCAATCCAGACGGAAAAAACTTTTAAAAAATTGTAATCGAAATATCTGTTGCGAACCACTGAATCTGACTGTATCCCGTTGTATTCAATATTTAGAGCAGAGCTTTAATTTTTTTTTACATCGGCAACATGGACATTTTTTTGCAATTCATTTCCAGAATTTTGTTAGCCAAGCAAAATATGCGGAGTCATTCCAGCTGTTTAACTGACTCTGGAAAAAACGTTTTGAAAGATATACAAAATCATACTTAATTTTACGAGATTATCGCGGTACCAGTTTGGAAAGCTCTACTTAAGAGAGTTTCAAGAATATATTAATTCCCTACCAACACTTTCAGTATTTAACGATTTCTTGAACTTCTCAGCCTCTTTTTATTCACCTATTTCCCCATCTTTGCTTATACACCTTGCTCACATAAGCAGAGCTCCTGAAGCTTCTACGAAGTAGATCTGGGTACGAGCCCACCTGTTGTATAGTTTCAAGTAATCGCAGAACGCTCATCTCGTATAGTTTCAAATAAATGCAAAACGCTCATCTGAATAAACCGGTTCTCGTCCGATCAACGAAGTTTGAAAACGTCGTGCCAGATCATTCGATGGGTAATGGCTAGCAAAACCGGGTACTGTAAGCGAAAATGGGGAAGTAAATGACACCACTTCGGGTGCTTGTGGCCTCTAAAGTTTATTTGACACATCGTCGAAAGGAGAGAAACTTGCTGATACCATAACCAACGTAAGGGCACTCACTCGCTTGGTACGTTCATCTACGAGAAAAAAAAGATCCATTTTAAATCAGGTTAAATGAATTTCTTCTCAGGCGAATTACTGCATGTGACAGCGTACAAGACTCTTCGACACATATGACATAGCCCGATCACAGTAGAGAATATTCAGGAGAAAAAGTTGTCAGTATATTTAGGCATTTAGTATATATTGAAAGGTATATATCAAGTTGATACAATAGTTACCAGTGGCAGCTTTTGTTCAATGTTTTGAAATCTGAGAAATGTCTTTGAAGTTTACTCAGCTTTTTTTTGCTTGTGAAATCAGTCAACTGCAGTACTTACTAGGCCCAGGAAAGAGCTAAAGATTGGAAATATGAGTTTCACATGAACTTTTGAAAAAGAACATCAGTCAACGTTTAAGTACTTGTCTTTCTCTCTTTTTTTCTTGATACGGAAAAAGTAATTGTTGGCAGAGTCAATGGTGATGAAAAATGGATTTATTACAAGAATCCCAGACGAAGAAAATTGTGGCTAGATTCAGGACAGCCTTCAACTCGGAGAAACGCTTTGTAGGGTTAAAAAAAATGACAACTTATAGCTGGAACCTAAACAAACTATTACTGCGCAATGCTACAGTAAGCAATTGGCTCGTGTGGAAGATGCATTGGAACTAAATGACCTTTCTCTGGACACGGAAGTCTGGTGGTGATTTTGTAACACGACAAAGCCCATTCTCAGGTTGCAAACACGACGCAGCAAACAATCATCGAGGTTGGGTGAGAGGTTTTTCCACTTGCATCGTATTCTACCGACTTGTCACATTCATTATCACCTTTTTGATCGATGCAGTACTCATTGTGTAGTCATTTCCGATAAGTCGAGGACATCGAAAGATTCCACAAAGTATTCCAAACTAGAATTAGAAACGTTCTTTTATGATTTTGGACTCGTTCAAAAACTTATGAACCGTGCATTTATATAAATGATAATTCATTTATATAAAACGTACTGCTCATAATTATTCGAACTGGCACAAATATGTGTTTAATGTCCAAGATTGCAGGGGCCATTACCCATTTTGAGCATTAGGGAGCGTCTGAATTAATTTAAGAGCTTGGCAAATTTTCCATATAGCACTGCAAGTTCGTATTTTCAATCTCCTTGAACGATTCTGAACAAGAAGGATAAAAGCAAAAAACTCACTGTTTTTCATTTAACTATTGAACCCATTGAAAGATATTCAGCTTTTCAAATAACAAAACATGACTAAATGCATGTTTTGTTATGTTGATTGAAGAAAGATTTGGTTCCTTTTGCGGAATGTCCTTTTTAAAAGTTAAAAAACAGGCGATTCGAAATGAAATGTCTGTTCAAATACACATGACAAGTACTGCACATACACACACACACACACACACACACACACACACACATATATATATATATATATATATATATATATATATATATATATATATATATATATATATATATATTGTTATCAGGTGAGCGTAGCTTAATTTGGTACAAGACCACACTAGTGGGGCACCCGTAGAGATCAGACGCACTACATTAGCAAATAGGTCTGCAAGACGATTTTGTAAGCCATCATCCTACGGTAGACGCACAGAAGGACAGCATTACGCACCAAGACATGTTATATAAGTAAGAATTCGTAATAAACTAAGGCCTCTAGAAAGGCCACATCAAGATGAAAATATTTCCGAAGAAAGAAATATGAGCAAAAACAAATAGATACAAATCATCAACGACTTCACAACCAAGAATTGTCACTTTTCTGCTGAATCTCAACGAAAATCAGTACAGAACATATACATATACCAAACCGGCATCATGTCCAGGCCTATTTGTCACGTTTGTGCCTCTGAGTTGAAGGTGGCTTTCGGGGAGGACTTCTGGCACGAAAACCAAGTGATCGGAGGCGTCTGTTGGTGGTACTCAAATGGACTCGCATGTTCTGGTTCTTTATCCAGGGATCCCGAAGTTGTCTGATAGAAACAAGGCGGTTCTGCTATGCGATTCGAGCCAGGCGCAGGTAAGCCCTTTCTGTTTCAACACGTACACGACAAGATCGATGAAGATCGACCACAGTGTTGGTTTGGAACCATTTCTGGGTTAGCCTAATGACCTGGCTCTGAGTCACACGGAACTGTGTTGAAATCTGTTGAGTTGAGAGCCTGGCTAATTATCTTCTATCTCACAGTCACAGAAAGACATTTTCTTAGCATTTGTCACGCTTGTAGCCTTTGTGAGAGCACGTGTTTTTTTTTCCTATTGATATCCTTTCTTAACAACCGACTTGAAACTGTTTACTGTTCGGATTTGTCGACGCAGAAGTGAATCATGAAATTCTTATATCTTTTTTATTTACTAATTTTTGGATATGAGCAGTACCATAATCCTTGTTGTGTATGATGTCGTTTTAGTTGTTATCATCATTGTTGTTACTCCTACTTTTCCATTTTAATAAATCAACATAATATATATATATATATATATATATATATATATATATATATATATATATATATATATATATATATATATGACTACTTTTAATTCACACTTTCTACTTTCAAATGTTCGACGTAAATTCCAGAAAACGGGAAGGTAAAATGTGTCGCAAGGGGTGTCCGAAAGGTAGATCAATGATCTCCCATTATTACACGGTGAAAGTATCATTCGTCCTAGACAACGTAAATAGAATAAACAATTGAAGAAAATTGGTCTGCTGCAGGAATCGAACCTGCGACTGATAGCTCAATGGTAAGAGCAACGCTACGTTGAAACGACTACCCAATCGGTGGCTGGTTCGATTCCTGCAGCAGCCCCATTTTCTTTAATTGTATAGTCTATTTACGTTGTCTGAGCCAAATGATGCTTTAACCATGTAATTACGGGTGATCATTCCAAACATTATTTCAAAATAATATAACGCAATCTTTATATGTCTATATAGAAAAGGCTTTCGCCTGATCCCCCAATGACGACTGAGATTGTGCTTATTGCCACTATGTCTTACCGGCATACTTTTATTTTTCATCTTATCTCCCCAACTTGTGCTTTGTGTCTTTTCCTGTGGTCTTTGCTGTCCTTTTGGCACCAATCGGTTAACTTTTGCCCCGCTTGTCGCCTTTCTCGGTAAGTGCCAAGCCCATCTCCATTTTTCTCTTGCTTACTTGTATGATACCTTTCACCTGGTTCCGTTCTTGGATCCATGTTGATCTTTTTATACCTCTGAGTTATCCCTAGCCTTGCTCTTTCCATTGTTCACCGTAGGATTCTGGGTCGTTCTTGGTTCTTGGACATGAAATGTCGTTCAACTTCTCACTTGATAGAGAATAATGCTAAGCATAAAAGATTTGCAAATGTAATTGTATTTTTTGCAGATTCAATGCAAATAGACACATACTTATACCAATCCAGACTATAAGAATCGACTGTCAAGTCTCTAAAATAGGTACAAACAGAGGCTCAACTTCACAAAACATGGGAGTTGATTTAGTAGGATGTATATATTTTCCTGTGTGCCCGTGTGCCAGATGCCATTACACCCGTTTCGAAGGTCCATGTGTAAATTTCCATAATGATACGTTTTCTTTTCTCTCTTTGTCCATCCTTGTTATGTGGCTAGATTTTATTCATTTCTGACCTTTGCACTTGTCTTGGTAAAACAAACAGCGTTTTGAAAATTTTTGAAAATCCTCAAAGTTTGGATGATATTCAATGTTTACATAGACGGAACTCTCTCCGACGAAATTGGCTGGTTGCCTCAACCGGTGTGTCAGTAACAATCGCAGACGGGCGGCTTGAGAAGCACGCATTATAGAAGGGGAGTATTAGGGCTTGAAGCCAAGAGCTTTACACTTTTGTCATCAAGGAAAATATTTATTTTAAATCAGGAGAAAGAATATATAATCATTACAGTCAGCTCAGTAAATTAGACAAGGTACATTATTGGAGATTTATACCACCAGATGATATATATGTGTGTATGTGTGTGTTTACATTGGAGCAATGGTTAACAAGCTCATCTCGCGAAAGAATTTGCGTTTATAGAGACTCTAATCGTCACCGGGTGCCCTTTTACTGTAGCTGTGTGCTCGACTAAGCTAATCTTAATAAAAGCGCACACACCCTTACACACACACACACACACACACACAATCATATATATATATATATATATATATATATATAGTCTCACACAGCAACATCCCTAAAACCGTGATATTCTTCCAACGCAGCAACAAAAGAAATAATCTTCGCTGCAACCACCTTAAGCACACCAACACCTTCAGTAGTTCTACCACTAACAAGACTTTCTACAGATACCATAATTTAAAGTGTCGAAACAAAAATATTATCTACCCCCTAGAATACAATAAATACAATTTACAATACATAGACAAATGGCAATTCAACATTTGACCTAATAACTATAGGCACAGAATCAAATCACCCAATCAGTCAAAACTGCACTTCCGCACCCCGGTCATAATTTCGGCATAGACACGAGATTTACAATCATTGAAGAAAAAAAATACACCTCCTAATAAGACAAAAATTCCAGAACGACATAAAGATACGTGGATTAATCTTAGAACTGTCTCCCCGAACGGACTGAACTCTAAAGTTAACAACCCTACATCCTCGTTCATGTACATCCAATGTTAGGAAATTCACACAGTCAAACAGATCTCTACCTATACAAACCTATGTATGATATTTTATTTGTACAACTCAAAGCCATCAGACTTTTCAGAACATTCAGAATGACCATTAAGGATACAGAACACATTTACCTAAAGATATTCGATCATGCACAACAAGTACCCCCTTACTTCACCATCTGGACTAATACCAGAGATAACCCCATCCTCAACTTACCAAGCAACCATGCAGTCTAATACTAATCTACTATACAGATCCCCAATATCTATGAAAACCTATACTCCCTCTGAGCAGCTTAACCAATAAAATACCATCAACTGCTGCTTCTACTTCCAACAGGATATCCAAATATCCCAACACAGATTTCATCATAGAGAGAATACAATCTGAACTCACCATTATAGCCTATAAGGAATCTTCTTTGTTGATTTCCATTTTTGCTTCAAAAAACATCTGATACTAAATTTATTTTCTACGGAAACCTTTTAACACACATGCTATTGAAGATGGGAACCTTTCCTGAAACACGTATAGCATATTAATTAATTCATTTATGAATCGATTGGTTAACAAATAAAGTCTCCATATACTTTTACACCTGAGTCTTTCTCATTCCCTATTGTCGACACACACACATATATGTATAAACTGGACCTTTTCGAAAGCAACTTCATTGCTTTACCTACAAACTTATGAGACGTCTAGTACAAAATAACCACCGCTGTTGATACACCAGTCTCAGCGTTTCTGGATTTAGTTCTAAAAGTCGTTTGGAGGGATGGTGTGTAGTTCTCGTAGTGCATTTTCCTCTGTCTCTTCTATCGATGATTTTTTAGGGTGAGTTTCAGATTTTGGAGTAAAAAAAGTCGACAAGAGCCAAATCCGGGGAGTAAGTTGGCTGGGGACAAAGATTTGTTCATCTGTCGCGGCAAAGCGATAAATCATCAGTTTTTCTTTTAAAAACCATTTGACATGAAATTGCGGATTCCTACATCTTTGGAAACTTCCAGTATAGTCAGGCAACAATTCCCACAGATCACACTTTTTGGATGGGATTGACGTCCTTGGACGCAAACGATCGTCCGAATTTTTCGTCGTCTTCGGTGGACGTTTTCTCCGTTTTGAAACTGGTGCCATTGCATACAACACTGGAAATTCCGCCATAGGCCTGTTTTTTCTGATTTGAAACAGAATTCCACGCAAACACGTCGATCTTCAACGTTCTCGTTTGTTATTGGTTAAAAGACACCAAACACACGATACATACGTTCACTCTGGCCCCCAAACTAACCAACGCAGATTGATGCAGTTTCAAAGGTCAAGACCATTGCTAGATAACATTTCAGTCAGGAGAATACTTAAGTATCTCATTGGCCAACTCTTTTAAATGTACTTATGTATAAAGATCACAAATTATTTATGCTATTCTTATTAAAAGAAACAACTGACGATCAATTAAGTATATTTCGATCTAGGAGCTGGTATAAAATGTGGAACTGACGTTTATCAGTACATGACATAACGGACAGTTATTAAATGGAAAATTACTACAAACACCACGACCAGCAATAGCACAATTTTGAAAATGATCAACGATGGTTGAAGGTATTAGAAAAAGCACTTTCGTGAAGTTTTTATACAATTTATTTTGATCCTGTTTTAAAACGACTTCTTCACCAACAGAAAAAGTTGACCCCCCTCCAAAAAAAAAACTTTTTTAAACCACCCACAAATATATCGCTTAAATTTAGCCTAATTAACCGTCTAGTTCCCTAGCGCAGAGATAGGATATCGGTCTCCGGGTCTGAAGCAATGGTTTCAATCCAGCCTCGTTGGACTGAATGGGATAACGGATAGTCTATAGCCACACTGAAGAGTTGTAATACAACGAATCAGCTGTCTGTGGATGACACAATTTTTATTTATTTATTTATTTATTTTTATATATATATATATATATATATATATATATATATATATATATATATATATATATATATATATATATATATATATATATATATATATAATGAAAGATGTCTATTTCGTGTGCACACGAAATAGACATCTTTCATTCTCTATCGAATTCTGCCGAGCTATCTATGATTACTTGACAAATTGAATGAGTATTCGCTGTTCAAAGCCACGATGTGATTGGTTTTGAGATGCAACATGGAAGTTGTTTAATTCTCAAAAAATGAGATAAGTTTTTCGTTGTCAGGAAAAAATCAAATAAAATGCTTTTTGCAATTTGAACTTAGCTAGTTCAAGCAAGCAAGTTGTATAGTCGATACCGTCATTGAACTGCATGTACAAGATATGCTTAAAGCAGATCTAATTAGATTCAAACCATGCAAGATACAGGGCGGAAGTTTCATGTATAACAATTGTGATGAAAAATTTAAATGAATAAATACTAATTATGATAAATAATAGATAATAAGCAAAACAACCTATCCTATTTCAACTCCTTTATTAGTAGCTCCTACTGCAAAACAAGTCGAACTGAATTGAGAGAGTTAATTCGTGATCAGTTTTTTCCGTACATAACTCTTATTTGTACCGTTGTGATGTCACTGGTTTTTAACCTCAAATTCTCATCTCGTTTTTTTTTTTAGCTTAGAATTGGGCTAAACAGCTGCTGGTAATGCAAAGACCAAAATAACTGTTTCCATCCCAAATCCTCATCTCATTTATTCTTGGTCTATTCGTTTCTTCAACGCAACAGTTACGTATTAAGCAATGGATACATATGATCTGACAGAATGATTATAAATTTTGTTATATCATACAGTAACTCTCATTTAAATTATTTCCCGTCGTTACACAGTGAATATATCTTTCAGCCTAGACAACATAAATTGAATAAAGTATATATATGTATGTAGATGAAAATGACAATTGGAAGATTAATAGAAAAACAAAAGAGATAGTAATTACACCACGAATTTTTTCAATTATCATTCAGTGGGCGTAGTTTGATGCATTTCGACGGAGACCAGCTATCTTTTTCAGAGAAAAATTATTTATAGCGGTTCACAGAGAAATATTAGCTGCTTACATGTTGGATGCTGAAGAAGAGAATGTGAATATTTCTATAATTGGATGTTTGATTGGAGCAGAAGGGGAGATATTTGAAATTAGATGGGTCTGTGAAAGGCAGGGTCAGGGGGTGTATGTTTGCTGTCTCAGTGAAGGGCTAGAATGGTCATTTCCCAGGGAAAGGTGTGTTTTGTTTTTCTTATTATAGGATAGAGAGGTTATGTCTATCATTTAATGGATACGTGTTGGTATATGTGGGACAGGATGGAAGTAGGTATGTTGCTTTTATTTAATTTTCTTGGTTGATGGTAGGTAAGACTTCTTCTACTTTTCTCTTAATTTTTTCTCTTCACCTTGCAATTGTCATTTCCATCTACATCCTGCCACTTTACATCCACAATACAAACATATGTATATATATATATATATATATATATATATATATATATATATATATATATATATGTTTCTATTCCAGCTCCTATTACTAATAGTATTAGGAGAAGTGTACCTCAGTATCCGAAAGTATAGCGTTCCAAAGAAACCTTTTGTGATTCGAAATGAATAAAGAAAGTGTATCTTACATTCCGTCCAGCTTGGTTATTGTGTAAATTCATGAGTCCTCGTCCATTAATTTTCCGTCGCCGTTCACGAGCGTCTACAAATCTTTGAGAAAATGCTGCACCGTAGGCGACATTGTCCGAGCAACCCGACCAGATGAAACTATTCTGTACGGTGACATTTTTGTGCACAGTCCGATCACAGCCGCACCGTTCCATTTTGCCGCTACTGCAAGCTCGGGTCACGGCATGAGCCACTGCCGCCGCCGAAATAGCGTGAACAAAGGCCGCTTCTCGCGTTCCTGGTGAGAAGAAAAAAAAGGTAAAACATTTGAAAATTGATTAAATCACAGTAATACCCCACTTAACGCTAACGCGTTTAGCACTGGTGCACTCTTTTCCTAATATTTTTCTTAATACATTTAGCAATGTTGAGTTTTCGAAATAAATTATGAAAGACAGCATTACGGACAGTCCTCGAAACGACTGTCTATTGTGTACTTCAGTTAATATGCTAAGTGAATGAGAATAATCACATACACATGTACTATAGTCTATCATGTAGTGATATATGTCGAAACCTGAGAGTAGCTACACTGCACTAATACATTCCATCTTGTTGAGACTTAACAACGATATCATATCACTTAACAACGATATCATACATTTTGAAATTATCATAATGCACATGGAGCTATCTCATCGAAAATATTGTGCCAGCAATTGGCACAATATTTTCGATGACATAGCTCTATATGCATTATGATAATATTTGTATACAAATATATAAGAAAGTTTGAAACTGCTTATACTATGTTATAAACGACTCTGTAGCGCAGGGTCGTTTAGCACAGCATTTTCAGAAGCGTACCTAGAACGCAAACTGAGACATTACAGTTGATGACTCAGGTTCTGCTCTGTAAGAAATAACGTCAAAGCCTACCAAGTTAATTAATAAATAAATAATCGAAATAATATACGCACGTCCACTCGGCTGGACCTACGCGTATCCCCGGAAGCCCCGTGTGGTTCCCCAAAACCTGCTTGAACTGATTGAATTTTTTTAATTCTTTACAGAAACGGATGTTAACAATGAATTAACAAGGGAAGATAAACCACATACTTCAAAGCCTCACTTCCATTCAACAGACGAAAAATAACGGTCCAGTTTTCCATTACAGTTATATTGCAAATAGAACACCCAAGCTAAAACCTTTGAAATAGATAAAAAGAAAAACAACTTACAAATCCCTGGAAGGTGTTAGGGTCAAATTGGTTTAAAGTACAAAACATTAATGGCGAAAACATTTTTTCCGACAATCTAAAGTGAATCTTAACCGACTATTGAACAATAATAGCCATCAAGGGTGATGAAGGGTTTTTATCCTATTTTATATTTGCGCGTGTTTTGGCGTTCGTTTATGTGTCTTTTTGTTCCAGCGCTTCTAGTCTCATGATTTTGTTTACTGACTTGAAAGTTGGCATCAGAACTCCACTAAGTCCCTTCTAACAATGTATTTATGATTTTTAGAAAAAAAAAGTTGTTTTTTTTTTTTGTTCTTTTGGAGTCTTTCTTAACATGGATCCCCAGAGACCACATGCGAAATCGAGGCCGACAAAAAACAAGATGGAGAGATTGACTAGACAAATTCTGAAAATACTGGCTCCGCGACACCCATGATAGAGAAATGTGGTGGATCCTGGGGAAGGTCCATGTCAAACGACGGACATTAAGAGACGGATGATAATAATGGATTCTGAAGGGTTTACTAATAACATCTATATTCTCAAAAATCTTGATATTTGTAGATAATCTTCACTCTATTTTCACTCTGATGTCGCTCTGTGACCCGAGAAATCTATCAAAATTTCCTTCTGGAATCATCCAAAACAGACACCATCAATTGACCTCTCTACCTTGAATTTGACTGGCCAAGCAGATTCCCTTGGGAGCCATTGTTTCGATTGGACTTAGCTGACTGGATTGTGTAGGTAGATCCAAGACTTGTTACCATAAAATCGTCCTCATCTCCTCCGCTCGATGAGCTAAGTGCTTTTAGCGCAACGCTTTTGGCCCCCATCGAACCAAGACATTCTCTAAAAGATGAAAATGCCGAATTACATGAGATCCTAACTTTAGTAGCAATTGCATCAATGGTTATCCGACGGTCTTCTACCACGCGTATCTGGACTTGAACCACAGTTCTCCATCAGTCGAGATTGACGGTCTCTCCTCTCTTTGCTCATCTGTGAGGTCTTCCTGACCACATTCAAAACGCTTGATCCATCTGAAAACTGTTGTCCTGTGTTGGGCACCATCCAGTGATCCTGTTTCAAAGTTTCAATGATTTGAGAAAATGTCCAATTGAGTTTTGTTAAAGCTACAAATATCCTTTTTATGAATGTATTCCATCGAAACTGATATATTAATGAGAGAACTTCTCTGCAACCATCCATTTATCCTAAAGATATGTTTAAGCCCATTAATGTATAACTAAAACGGTAGTAGAAATACTTTCTCTTACTTACCCTCATATACGTTCTAATATATATATATATATATATATATATATATATATATATATATATATGTGTGTGTGTGTGTGTGTGTGTGTGTGTGTTTATATATATATGTGTGTGTGTGTGTCGCTCTTTTCATGGTGTACTTTTTCCTTATTACTAATTAAAAAGTTCAGTCATATTATTCTGGAGAATGTGTGAATAAAAAGCAAAGCATGACGTCTCTCAAGAGACAACCCCCAATAGAGTATGAAGGCCGATGACGAAGTCCCGGTTTCTGTTGCATTTTATTCATTCTTCATGCTTCGAAAGTATCTACATAATCTCAGGCTCTCTCTGTCTCTGTCTCTGTCTGTCTGTCCGTCTCTCTCTTTCTCTTCCGTTTTTTTATGGATGGTACCACAACAGGCTTGTTTCACACCTTGTTGGTGATTATTCAAGTGAAGTTTTTTACACCTTGTGGGTAATTTTTCAAGTGGATTCTCATTTTTTTTCTACATTATTATATATACATATATCGAAACATGCCAACGTGATAGTGGAGATTTTCGAGATGTAACACCTGCTTTTCTCTTAAATCTTTTCTCCTCACCTTGCGATAGTCACTTTCATCAACATTCTGTCGGATCACCTCACATCCACAAAACACACACACACACACACACACACACACATATATATATATATATATATATATATATATATATATATATATATATATATATATATAATAGATGATGTATCTATATCATCTATTAACTACGGAATGTTCACGTCCTGTGGTTTAACAACAAGTCAGCCTAACCGTCAGAATATTCACGAAAATGGGCGGCAGATCCCCATAGCTAGCTCAGGTATCTGCCAGGAGAAGGACACACCAGTGGAACCTATCACAGAAGTCTCCTGTTACCATTCGTGCCAGCCTGGTGGCCCTTAAGATACAAATCCTTAGTTCAAATGTTGGGGTCGGCTCTGGTTAAGTTTCACTCCACCTTAAAACTTCACTGCTCGGACTGAATGGGTATTCCGTACACAGACCCCGCCGTTAATATTCCTATATCTGTGTAAAATCCTTCCAAAAATCTTCCTTCGCAAAGCCTAGTTAAGCCATTCATTCATTCATGATATAAAGAGTTAATATGAATTTTTTACTATAAAATGCTCCATCTATGTGATTAATTTTCACCACTGAATTGAGTGTATTGACAAGGAAAAGATTATGTTGGAAGATGAATATCCATTGTGTTAAATAATATTGCATATTTTCAAATTGGATAAGAAAAACATTCATGTGGACTAAAGTCAAATTCATCTTTGAAACTCCCACTTTGTTGAAAGTACTTTACGAAAATTTAGTTGAAAGAATCCGGGATTCTGAAGGGAAAACATTTCATCATGTATATCAGAGTAAAAACTTCAACTGCCAAATGTCCAAGTAAGCAGTCGATGGAATATGGTAGGTGTCGTCTGTTATGAGCTCTTAGAACACTGGTTCTTGACCTGTGGTATATGCACCCCCAAGTGGTGCGTAAGTCAATTAGAGGGGGAGAAGAGAGTAAGAAACTCCTTTATTTTTCGTTTTATTGCTGATGTATACCACTTTTGATCTTTCTCCTTCATATCCCTAATCAGCACATGATTCTTCTATATTTTGTGGCATGAGCTAGTAAATAATTCGATGTCTTATGAACCTAGGAAATTAGATAGTAAACTGCATCTGTTTGGACATTCAGTCATTGAAATCATTCAAGATCAAGGGGTGCAAGAAAGATTTTGGAATCATTATAAGGGTGAAATCATCAGTAACGCAATTATATTATACTGATGATAGTCCTGTTCTGACAGGAACATTTCTTAATTTGTGACCATTGACAACCCCTTTCGCTGATTCCAATGCATTTCTACGGTAAATAATTAGACGTACATTTGCATTATAGAAGTATCTCTTTTTATCAGTAATTCTTGACTTAATTTCTGACCACTGACAATCCCTTTCTTTCTTATTTTTGGTGTTTTATTTAGAAGAGCATATCAATTACTCACGCCCATATATATATATATATATATATATATATATATATATATATATATATATATATATATATATATATATATATATGTATACATGCACACACACACACATATATATATATATATACGCACACATATATACATACACACACGCACACACACACACATATATATATATAATGCTATAAATGGTAATATATTTCTGTAACAATTGACAATGTTTTTACATTTTACATATTTTGGGCCCTTGATAATAATGATGATTATGTTTTCGACCAATAAATATAACTTCAGCAACATTTGAACGGGTTCTTACTGTACGAACTACCGGGTACATATCAGAGAGTATCTGCTTCAAGTGTATATATCTATCATCCCTTGATAAAAATGTTTATGCAAAAAGTGAACATTAGCGTAGGTTTGCTCATATCTCTAAGGCAGAGCCTCTTAACCTGGGGTGCACTCATCCCCAAGTGGTGCATAAGGCAATGGGGGGGGGGGAAGAAGAGGGTGACGGACTGACTTTCTTCTCTTTTTATTGCCAAGTATTTTCAAAGTTAATTGAGAAACGGCGACTGCTGTTAGACCATTAAATGGTTTTATTAGTAATATCTTGATACAGACTTTTAATTTTGACATCTGATAATTTTCAACTTTTTGTTATTTACATTTTTTTTTAATATCAACTTTGCCAATTTAGACTTTTTAAATTCAATTTTTTAGCCTTTCGGTTTCGGAAGCGAGAAATATATTTCAAATCTCGAAGGGGTGCGCGCCTTGAAAAGAAGTTAGGAATCGCTGCTCCAGGGGCAGATTTAGGTGTGCGTGAGTACATAAATGTTCATGTGGAAGGTTTTCAATCCGATTTCTACACTTGAGTGATAAAGTGAGCAGACAGTCGGCAAAATCAGCTTTTTTTCCCCCTTTTTTTTAGTGTGTGTGTGACAAAAATCGTCCGCATTTTAAGCGCGAAAAAAAGTCATAGCCCAAAATGGAGTCACTACGCTCCATTAGGTCCCTTAATCCGCTGATACAATGTCGTATTGCTCCCATTAACTGCAATTGAACAAACAGTCACGAACGCTTTTGCATATAATCGCCATATTAATAAGTCGCTTCGAAAACAGAGTTGTAGTGACAGGAAAAACATATTAACGGAAAGAACAACATGACACATCCGTTTTCGCGGCCTCGTTTTCATTTTGGGAGGGGCGTAAACGAACGTTTTGAAGAACGGATGATTGAAGAGAGTTTTCTTTTCCTTTTTATCTATAAAAAAGGCTAGTATTGCCCTTCAACTCTGTTTATCCATTTGGTTTGCGCGCACACAAACATTACAAACTATATATATATATATATATATATATATTTATATATATGTGTGTGTGTGTGTGTGCTACTTTTTGTTGTCATTTAAGAGCAAAGTGATAATTCTTACTTTTCGGGTTAGGAATAATTCCTATTTATTTGTTTTTGCTAATATTTCTTTTCCCAGGAAACATTTTTTTTCATCTTGATATTACCATTACTGGAGGCCTTATTTTTGATATGAATTACTCATACGACTTACGTCTTGATGTGGTTCACGCGTTTTTTTCTAGGGAGCCTACCAAAACGCAATAGTTAGCAAGCTCCTCTTGCAGACCAATTCATTAGTGTAGTGACTTCGATCCTCACGGGTACTCAACAGCTGCAGTTTGGTATCAGATATATATATATATATATATATATATATATATATATATATAACCTTTAATCACCATTTTGATTTCAAATGGATTACATCTATTTGAATACTAATAAATGGTTTATGGTTAGTGTATAATATTAATGTTTTTCTATAGGTGTACGAGAGATGGCGATCTTTCTCTGCCACAAGATTCGCAATGTCTATATTTGAAATGTCAATTTTCCAGTCATGGAGTCTCTCTCTCTCTCTCTTTCATATATATATATATGATTTTTTTTTTTCATTATGGATGATACCACAACAGGCTTGTTTCACACCTTGTTGTTGATTATACAAGTGATTTTTTCACACCGTGTCAATAGCTTTTCTTGTGGATTCCTATTTTTTTCCATTATATATATATATTCGGCATTCAGTCGGTTTCGTTGTTTATTTTTTGTATCATGGAGAAAGCTCGTGCACAAAGATTGGTTCTACCGTCCAATTTGGCTTCGAGCTTATAGCCGTCGCGGCCCAGTGGTAGAGTGCTCGCTCCTAGTTTCATAGACCGTGGATCAATCCACCGCCGAGTTACAACAAAACCATTAAAAATAGTACTCAATGCCTTAACTCAAGGACTAGTATTGAGGGATCCCCCTCGATGCTATGGGATCACTGCCAAATCACGATGGATACCCTGGTTCTTGTAAGATCACCGAAGTTAAACAACGTCGAGACTGATAAGTGCGTAAATGGGTGACCATCAGTGGGTACCAGATGCCGTAAGTAAAACGAAGCTTCCACAGGCTTGGCAAGCCGGAAATCGGTCTTTCTAACCATTACCCGTGTGTACATAACCTCGCTGCACCTTCGATAAAGGTATGAATGAACCAAAAGTTTTTTGAATAATGCGCTAAAATCTCCAGATGTTCTTTCAGCAAACTTATCTCTGATAAAAGTATTTCCAAAATATCAAAACGAACTGTCGTTAGAATGATATTAAATAGTGCCGTTAAAACGAGTGCCTTTAAACAAGAGTTTACAGTACCTGGAAAAAGTATTTGAATTTAGGCTGACAAGTGACGAAATTAAACCTGAAAATTGCACTCATCATCACTTGAACACTTGGAGCAGTCCCGAAGAGTTTTATAACAAGATTAAAAGAATTGGTAATCCGGAAAGAACTGGTATCATCCAGCGAAATTAAATATAGAATAGAACATGATACGTAACACATATTTTACCGATACCTGGAATTCTTACTTATTGGATTAATTGGATGGTGACGACTAGATATGTACATCAATAAGAAATGATGAAAAAATCCTTTATATTACATAACGAATATTCATTTTTCAACATAGTCTCCTTCCTTGCCAGTGCATTTAAATGCCTACTTATCACATAGATCGAACGTAACAAGCAAAGAAATAGAAAAAAATGAAAAGGTAAAAATCTGAAATCCCCGAAATTATGTTTTGAACAATACTGAAATCTGTGAACTTGATAAAAAGTTATCGCACTGAATATAACAGGCCAAGTTGTAGTACTACTCATATAATGAAATTATATACATATATCCCTAAATTAACCAAATAGATAATCAGCAGTCCCTAAACTGAGACTGCCTGTGACACATACACACAAGCACGGTAACAGACATTTACCGCCTAAATACATACACACACATACATATACATATATTTACATAAATACATGTAAACAAATCATTAAATCTGAAACCAAATATTGAAAAACATTAGACAACAATTTTTTTTCAACGTAATACCCTCCTTTCTCAATGCACTCAATTCAGTTGTGAATAATAATGACATAGATAAAATGTTTTAAAATGAACATTTTAGATAAAAATTTCACCGAGTAAGTCTCGGGCTACGGAATTATGGTTCCACAAACACTCAAAGATGACTAAAGACTTAGTTTACAATCTTTTATACCAGCATACTTTTACAAATACTTACTGAGAAATAACTCTAATAGAAAGGAGTACCTTTAGAGAGAAATGAAAGGTGACAAATAAATATATAAATCTAACTGATTCCTTACGTTGGTATAGTTGTACCCCTCCAGAAGAAAGTCTATGAGGTAAGACTTATAAAAATTACTTTTGCTGATGTTGTGCTATCGAAGATAAGGTTACACCCCGAAAGAGCTAGCCATAGAGGAACTGTTTACAAAAGAGCTTTTTGAGCTAAGGAATAGAAAATGCTAATGCAACGAGGTATATACAGGAAAGAACAAAGAACGCAATCAAGCTATTTGAAAAAAGAGCCTGAAGTTATACATATTTATACACATATTGTATTGATGTAGACTATATGGAACACGAATGAAAATTAAAATAAGCCTTAGTCAAACTGTAACCTCAATTCGAACGTGTTGCCGTTAGGAGCCAAGGCACTTTCTTTTCCTTTCTAAGCTTAGCTTAAATACAGTATCATAAATTGCAGTGGTGTAGCAAGGGTTCTCAGTGCCCAGGGGTAAAGACAGTGTAAATACACTGATTGTGACTGAAGTAGTTGTCTTTTTCCCCCTGGTGCAATAGGTCGGTTTTCGAGTCCAGGGAAAAAGAATGGATTTCACGTACTGATTTTCAAAGCTACCAGACTAGACATATTTTGGGAGATATGACACAATGAAATCTACCTCTTCACGTTCTGACCCCCAATTTTTTACTTAGGTATGTACTATGCTGGGATTATCTATCCATCTATCTATATCTATCTATCTATCTATCTCTCTCTATATACATCTATTAAAATGATATCAACAATTTGAAGAGTTTTGGTAGAATTCGTGATTTGAAAGGAAGGTCCCTACCTCTGTTCAGGATATTTCCGGGCACTGATAACTTATCGATAGAACTACAGTTCCATCGTCGATTTCTGAACTGCATCTGGCACTCTTGGATGGCCAAAATGGCACCCTGTTTCACACTGTTCATCAAATCCAGATTCTTCTTACAGATTTTCTTCTGTCGTTTGACGAGGCCTGCAAGCGTGTCGCACTCCTCTTCGGTTTTTATACTCTGCGGTGACGAAATTTTCGCTAAGGCTCTGCAATAGAAAATTACTCAATTTGAATACAAAAATCAACACACACACACACACACACACACACACACACACACACACACACAAACACACACACACACACACATGCGCGTGCAATACATCATCATTAATCCAGAAATCGTTTTCGAGGTATTTTCGGGGCACATTCCTTGTAACTCTCCGACGGCTGCATCGTCGCTTACCGCCACGTGAAGGTATCAGGTTATCAAAAAAAGAGAAGTGGATATTTGACACCAGCGACTTAACTTGGATGCCTTGCTCGAATGAATTTTGCACTGAAAGTGTGCCTTACAGAGGAGGACAACGATCAGAAAAAAAAGTTAATAAGGATTGAAAGATCAGAAAATTTAAAAAAAAAATGTAGCTGTCAGATCTCTCCGACAAGAGCCGCTCAGAACTGATTTAAGCTTAGATTTGTCTTGCACTTACGATATATTCACGAACGGGACACACGCCTACACACACACACGAATAATATGAGTCCAGTTCATAGAGTCAACGATCTTTCTTAGATCCTGATAAAATTAGCAGGCTTGAAACTGTTTTAATGATGTACTATGAAATATCTATTGCAAATAATGCATTTGTATCGCATGACATCTAATTTGCTATCAAAGTATTGCAAACTTAATTAGTATCGTATTCCCAAAAGCGTTGGGGTGCAAATGAAATGCTACACCAATATATGACAAATAATTTTCAATAGAAAATCGTAGAATATGATTGTTCCCTGAAATATATAACAAAGCATTCGCTATAAAAAAGCATAGCATAGTTTCTGTAAATATGCACAGAAAAGATTTACAATAAAAAGTATTGTGACCCGGTTTATCAACAAATGCATAACGGAACGTATACTACAAAAGAAAACTTAGTAACCTATTTTCAGTTGAAATGCATAGCGAAAAATTGACTATAAAAAGCCTAGTAAACTATTTTCCATAGAAATGTACAGTGTCGAGAAACTGTAAGAAGAATGGTAAACTACCAATTATAGATATGAATAACGAAAGATTTACTATAAAAATGAGTAGTGAACTATTTTCTGAATCGGTTCATATTAAACGGTATTTTCATTGTGATTGATATTAGCGTGGATACGCAGAATAAATCATTTTCCCCCCAAAACCTTTCGGAAAAAGTTTGTAAACTCTGTCAGACAGTACAGGATCAAATTACTTCGCAACAATAAAAACAAAAATCTTTATCGTAGATCAATGCATGGTATTGTAATTCTAACTCATTGTTTATCTAATTTTGCCAAATCTTGCGTGAAAGAAGAACAATTGGAGCTTTGTACACTGTTTCATTTAGACTAGGATTTCTCAACCTTTTTTTTTTGCCTCTATCGCCTCGTCTGGATTTTTTTTTATGCAATAGTTCTCCCAAATACTCCTAATGAAACTAAAATGACATTTTACTCACGTTGTTTATTCAATGTGATTCTTGTTCTTGGTGGTTTGCAACTAGATTCTCAATATCTAGATTGATATTTGTGAGTTTTAGTCTTATGTCTTCCTACACACACAGACACACAGACACACACACACACACACACACACACACACACAGTCACTCACATACAGAGACACAAACACGTGCATTAAAAATAAACAGTTCGTAATTCACTATGCGGAAGAAGCTTCCCCCTTATTTGTTGACTTTGCCGTCATAAAACGAAAGATCGTCTACTTTGAATAAAAATCCATTTGTATGTGACAATCTATTGCCCTACTCAGCTCGACTTTCGATCCCCTAGGGGCGATATCACCCCCGTTGAGAATGGCTGATTTAAACACGATTCTTCGTTAATATATTCACTATAACTTTTCACACACTATAGAAATGTTGAAATTAGCTTACTTCCTTTGTGAGCTTCTTGTTATAGGTTGATTCAAAATTTTCCTGGAATTTTTTTTGACAATATGTAACCTCCATATAAATTCATAGCATAAATCATTGTATTTTTGCTGAATTTCCTTGACCTCATGCCACCTCCTAACTGTATTACATCATAAAAAACAATCCTGGTTTTCAATTGCTTGATTCTCCAATGAATTTCTCTATATCTTCAACTTGTCGGGACCACTGACCGGTCAATGAGTATTACATGGAACAAATTAAGTGAGAGTCTTAATGTGACAGGCTTAGAGGATACGCTTCATTTAGAACAAGTTCAAATCTTAGCTCCATTATTGTTTGCTGCATCGTATTTGTAAATTGACGGCGGGCGTTGTCATGCAGCAAAATCGACGGTCGACTTCCTTTCCGATGCATCATTCAAACGGGTTCATTGATTCACCTTTAATTTTTCTGAAAGTTAACGTCTTGTTTGTGTTGCATCTCCCTTCAAAAGTTCTACCCATTCACCAGTTTCAAGATTCTGGGGTCTTCCAGTGCGTTCTTCGTCCGTGATTATCAGGATCTCTCTTCAGAATTTGCAAAACCCTTCCTGACCCGTGCACGCAGCTACTTTTTTGCCTAAGATGGCAGCCGGAACTTCAGCTTGAACCTAATATTTGCTGTGTCAAAATATATCGATGTATTCGATAGAAACATGATATCGGTATATATATATATATATATATATATATATATATATATATGTGTGTGTGTGTGTATGTGTGTTTGTGCATACATCTCTAGGCATGAGTACGTGAGTCTATAAGATGCATACACAAGTATGCAAGATGATAAACATTCGCCATCTTTATTGATAAGAGATGAAAGAGAGAGAGAGACCTAAGGGTCCGCAATACATATATATAGACCTGAGAGCCTGCAATATATATTTATAGTCACATCAATAAATCCGTTGATCTTAAAGCATGTGTTTATACATCGACCTCATTCCAATTTTCGCCGAAAATCTTGCGTTTGAGTGCCTAGTGAGAGGGAACTAAAGAGTGAGAGAGGATTCATGTAGAGATCTCCATTAATGTCAAAATGATATAGGCTTAAGCAAATTAAAACTCAATATTGATAGTAATAGTAGTAGTAATGTTAATGAGGGTTATGATGGTTGTAATAATGATGGATAAATATCATAACTATAAACTTTCACAGAGTATCCAGGATTTGAAATGCTCATTTAAAGGGGTGGCATACCTCTACAGCCGGCTTTGGCCAGAGAGAGAGAGGGAGACTTAAACAGAAAAACCAACGACCCCAAGATCTTACACGCATCGTCCCCGCCTCAGCGGGCCATAGCGTGTAAACCCTTGGTTTTATGAGTTGGGTTGGTCACGCTCACGGTGCAATTAGCCTTGGAATTTTATTAACGCAGACCTGGGGGCTATTCCACACGCTTGTCTCGTGGGTCCACCAGAGGGCCTGCAATGAAAGTGGAATCCTCTCCTAATTTTTCGTTCGCGAAGCCAAGCCATGATGACGTTGAAGTGATCATTTATTCAATAAATCCTTTATGTAATAAATCTATTCAATAAGATAGTAATTTCCCTTATACAGTAACTAGATATTTATGTAAGCCGTGATAACACAGACTGGATGCAACAGAGCCTTCATTCACTCTAATGATTATACTATGCACGTTTCAACGTTGCTTTGAAAATAACAACGAGGAAACACGGCTGAATTTATTTAGGTAACAATATTTCCTGTTTATTCAGAGGCTTTGGAATTATATTTGACTTGATGACATTAATTTACCTTATTTAATAAAAGAGAAAAGCATTTTTCTTTGATCTCAAACAGAAAGACGTAAAGGATTTTGTGCATCGGCATTGAGATAAACTATTAAATGAACATTCTCTTTTTTCTCTTTTATTTGTTGTTTTTACTACACGCGTTTCTGTAATGATATACAGGGAAAAGGAACCAAACCAATTAGACGTTTTAGAGAGCTTGCTGCTGTTATGTTGTATTAAAACTGCATCATGCCACGTTGGTTAGTATTTGATATTTGGGATACACGTACTATGATGCCTGCGTGTGAGTGCGTTCGGCATTTTTCTTTCCAAATCAATGGACGTGGATCGCATTGAAAAACTGCATTCTGTGATTCGTGGAAATGGTCGACTGACTTTTATATTCTTACCTCTTCGAAAACTCCACGGACAGTCAGGCGACAATTTTTACATATCAAAAAATGCTGTTTCTCAATTTGATCATCGTCCCTTGACTTGGAAGGATAAAAAAAAACAAAAACAAAAAAACAGCAAACAAACAAATGCTAAACGCACTGCACACGTTCATTCTAGCACGTGTACCTCAAATACAAACCAACGTGACATGATACAGTTTTTTTTAACACAACATAACAGCAGCAAGCTCTCAAACTTACATAGGTTCGTTTTTAGCACACCGTGGCACATAAGTGCACTGTTTTGAAAGTTCGGTTCTTTTATGGACAGTCTTAGTATCTATGTTCATGCATGTCTATAAAGATGAAAAAACTGCTCTCACTTTCATAGACATGTACATGCGGAGGCTGGAAGGGCCTGTGTCATGGCTGAGACAGTTGCACATTTCAGTTTGTGCACAGTGTTCGAGCCAAAGTAAAAAGCTAGGATTCTGAATGCTGATTTTCAAGACAAACAGCTTTCTCCACTTGGGATATTGGCGCGATACAATCTTCCTAACATTCAGCCTTGTGTTAGACTAAGGCAAACTTAGTATATATCGATAAGAACCTCTACAAGAGAGAGAGACAGACAGACAGACAGACAGACAGACATGTAAACTATTTCATATCGTAGATAATTACCAGAATGAGAGACCTTCAGGGCTCGGACAAATTCATCATAGAGATCCCAGTCAGAAATGAATTTAGTTTAGTCCTATATAAGGGCAAATTGAAGGAAATCGTATATTAGAAGAGTGTGTTGCACCAAATGTCCTACCTGCATTTAAAATCATTTCGAGATCCTGGTATTTACCTGTGCTCAGGTGTCACCATTGGTGAGTTTGAAGAGCATACAACATTATCGGCTAAAAGGGAAAATTAGATTAGGGTAATTATATTTCGCCAATCTTCCAAGTGGGTGGGGTTCTGCCTTTAAAATCAGCACTTGTTATCCTGGCTTTCATCTGAGCTAGAACAATGCTCACTGGCGCCGGTTGAAACGACGCAACTATCTCATTCACCTGGCAGGCCAAAAAGGGTCGTGCTAAAAAACGAGACGGGAAGCATCGAGAATCGAAGCAAATATATTATTTGATAACGGTTGCTCTAATCAACAAATAACCCAAACCCTAACCCTGACCCTAAATTCTTTAATCAATCCCCGCAAAACTTTGAATAAAAGCCCTTTTTAATTACATTCACTTTGCTTGTACTTACTTTCGATGTTTTGCCACAACCGAAAGAATTAATTTGCAGTAGAGTTAATACACAATAGAAATTTACTTTTGTCAAACTCCTACTGAGTTGGCTTTTTTTTTCACTAATCCAACAACAACGCTAAGTTAAGACTTCCAGTAGAGAGCGAACGGAAAAGAGAGAGACAGATCTTATTCGTACATCATCAATCAAAGAAAGGAAGAAAGAAAGAGATGAAGAGAGAAAGAAAGACAGAAAGAAAAAGAAAAAGAGAGACAGAAAAAGAAAATGGAAAGCCAGAGGCGTTAGATTGATTTGTCTGGTGTCGCTAAACAAATTCTTTTAATTGGAATTTATTACTTTTCTTTCTTTTTAAAAATCTTTACCGCAACTCATTTTTTCTTTCTTTTTTTTCTTCTCTCCTCTTCTCAATCCGTGTAGTCCACAAAAGAAAGTTGAAATTTTGCACACGCACACCTCAATGAGTAGAGAAAACATTCGGCTTAGCGGCTGAAATAGTTGCGTCCAGAGTTGGGTTCGACCCCGAAGCAGTTAGCCTTGTTCAAGTTTAGTTCGATAAGCACAAAGCTATACGGAAGGAAACGGAAGTGGGAAGATTTCGTTGCGGTTCCTCTAGAGAAATCAGCATTCGGAATCCTGGATTTTACCTGAACTTAAACACCAACCATTGGCGCTGGCGAGAACTACACATTACCACCAAATTCCACCAACAGCAAAGTTAATATAACCGCCTTGCAAGATTATATCGCTAACCATTGCACGACACTGTTGCCGCTTATCGTTTATTTATATCGTAACACTTCTTATGATGGCAGTTTCCCAATTGCTCAGATTTTTATCTCTGATTTACAGGACTCCTGGAATTTCCATTGCGCTCTTCTGCAACTAGGGAATAGAACATCAAGTTATATCTTAACTTTAATAATACAGAAAAAAGGAAAAATTCATATTATTTACACTTTTAAATAGTGGCTTATCTTTCTACTAATATATACGTTAGAGCAAAAAAATCACACACACACACACATACTCTCTAACAAACACATGCATGCACGCACACACACGCGAAACAATGTTCATACTTTTGCTCCGCTATTTTGTTTTATTGCTTGCACATCTCTATTACGGTAGCTCTGTAATTTCGTGATGCCCTGGCTACGGGGGGAAAAAACATCAAAAATTAATGGCAAGTACCTTCCAAGCATGTCGAAAATTTGGGGTTGGGCCTCAATTACAGATATTGAATGACGTGGACTAGCTTAACACACGCGCGCACGCGTGCTGAACTTTAAATAGTAGAGAGAGAGAGAGAGAGAGAGAGAGAGAGAGTGACTTTTCTCTATTCGAAGAGATTTGTTGATATTTACTGAACTTTGCTTAGTATGGCACAAGGCCACAGGTCTTCAGCCAACATCTCTTCTCTCCTTCGCCTATCATGCCAGTGCTGTGGTTCACATTTCCGCTTTCATTTTCCTTCCTCTGTTAGGCCACTGCTAACATTTAGTGTTGCAGTCCTTATATTTCTAGCACTTTCCTCAGTATCCGTGTGGTTCCTAGCAGTGCAATCTCAATCCTTCCTTTTATCCTGAGCTCCTCTAGTCTCGCCCAAAGTGTCTTTATTATTATTATTATTATTATTATTATTATTATTATTATTATTATTATTATTATTATTATTATTGAATCAAGTTCTCAGATTAGTAGCAACTGATGAATTACGCTCCAGAGTCCTTAGTATTTTTGCTGTTTTCACTTGTACCGTTATCTGCTGGATGGTCTCGAATCTTTCTTGGATTTCCGGTCCCTCCAGTCTTTCCGCTAGATAATCTGGGATAGTTCCTAGCGCTCCGACAACGATGGACACAACCGTCACCTTCATTTTTATCTTCAGTTTTAAAGCTATTATCGTTTTTGTCTTTATCGTAAAGACATAAGTGTAGCGTAAAGAGTTTTTAAAGATGGGATATATATGTATATATATATATATAGAGAGAGAGAGAGAGAGAGGGGGAGAGAGAGGGGGAGAATGTAGAGGTGTCGAGGTATTGCTGGCCATGACGCTGAAATCTGGCGTAAGGCCAAATGGGGATAGGAAGTTTATATTGTGCTAGCCTCTCAAAAGGGCAGAGCCTACCTGCTTTGAAAATCAGGATTTGAAATTCTGGCTTTTTACCTGAGCTTGAACACCGATCACTTGCACTAGGTGGAAATACTTAACAGCGAAGTTGGCCCGAAATATTTACAAAGTTCAAGTTAGACTGGTATTGTAATGGATTATACAGTAAGGATCGAAATCACAACACTAGGCAAATGGTCTTTCGACAATGAGTTTTGAACGGGGGTTAACTCTTCACTTTGAAAATTGGTGCAGCACAATTTTCCTTTGCCTACTCCCCTCGCTCGGCCTTGTGACAAACTAAAATAGGATCAAGGTCCCCTCTAGGTTCCTCTGTTTCTCTCTGTTTGTCTATCAGTCTGTCTGTTTGTCTGTCTCACCTTCTTTCTAAATATATCCACTTGTTCTCTAGATCTGCTTATACCCATATACTATCAATTTGTTTTCCTTTTATGTCAAACTATCTATCTGTCAGTCTATCTGTAGTCGGATTTTAATTACCCGTATTTCTTACCTTTCTTTCATCGTCCAACAAAAGACCCTCAATTGTTGGTGGCTCTTTTTTGTAGTTGTTATTTTTTGAAAAATCTATTTGCATTTCGCTACCTTCTATCAAACCATTGTACTACATAGATCCTTATCATGACCCCCAACGACCGTTCTCCAAGACAGTTTAAAACATCTCATTGCCTTGTCAGAAAGCATCGTTACCGACGCTTGTCTGTGATTAAAGTTTTTTTTCCCGTCCCTAACCTCGCTTGTCCTCGTCCACCTCGGGAGTCCGGTTGTGATCTGGTATCAAGTGACGGAAGCTTGGGCTATTACTGTCGATCTGGTCGGACCGTCATGACAGGCGCTGTCAAGCCTTTCGTAACCTCTGTCACGCAGATCAACCCCACCGTGTGTTGGTATAAACAGCGAGGGGGCTATGCTACCTTTCTTAGGGCCTTCGTGTGCGTACATCCCTACCCAGCCCGCACACCCCTCGGGTATTACGTTTGTGCTGAGTGAGGACACCCGAAATACTGTTACAGAAAAAAGGAATTAATACTGAGTAATCACTTGGGGACAGGTTTTTAAATAACGATAACCAGCAGATAACATTGAGAAAAGGATGTTTAAACTGGGACTATTTACATACATAGTTATGATTTTACATTCTCTGTTATAAATTCCTTGTTATATTATTTCATTCATTGTCATAAACAACTTCACGTTATGAAAAATGAATATGATAAATAAAAATATTTCAATATAATTTCCATTCATTCCAGATAGAGTGTTTAGGATTATCTAATTTTGTTAACAATAATCGTTTGATAAAATAATCCGTGATTATAATAAAGAGCTTCCTCTGTACATTGTACCATGTTCATCGGACAATTTCAAAAAATAGAAAAATAAAGATGACTGTGAGATACATTCTCGTGGGATATCATTAATTGATTAACTAGCAAAAAGTAGAGTTTATATAAATATGATTTCAGATTAAAATTCGGCTTATAGCTCCGTGTTAAGCTTCAAAAATTGGCAGAAATTGGAAGAGAAAACGTTATATGCTGTTTACGTGTTTGAGATTGAGTAGAGAAACATGTAAACAGCATACAATTTACCGCTGCAAGTTTCTATAAAAAAGATGGCTGGCCACCGTCGAAATGTATCGCAACATTTCCTCATGATAATAAAAATTTTCGAGGTGTAACACCTGCATTTCTCTTAATTTTTTTTTTTTTGCTTCACCTTCCGATTCTCATTTTAATCGATATTCTACTGGATCATCTCACATCCACATAACACACACATTATATATATATATATATATATATATATATATATATATATATATATATATATATATATATATATATATATATATATATATCTTGGGAGAGTTTGCTGAAGCAGTAAGACCATTGACGATGGCTTTCCTCCTCCAGCTTGATCGGTGAATTTTTAAAGTGTGACCAGCTTATATATATATATATATATATATATATATATATATATATGCTCGCACGTATATATATATGTGTGTGTGTGTATGTGTGTGTGTGTTTATGTTATGGGTGGAAAGTGATATATATATACACACACACACGCTTGCACACACGCACACACATATATGTATATATATATATATACTCACACGGATATCATTATAATATATATATATATATATATATATATATATATATATATATATATATATATACTGAGTATTTACGTACGTCTACATGTGTATTACCGCCTTTATTCATTTCTAAGTATCTATACATTGTTTGGTTTTATTCATTAATTCATTTATTTTTAGATAAATAAAACCAACTCAGAAAATCGAAAATGAACGAGTTTACAAGAAAGAGAAATAACATTATCGAATTTCATTCATAGTAAGAAACCTTATTATCTGAACAATATGAAAAAAAATCGGAAGGAAAGGGGAAATGGCGTTTGTAAGCAGCCGACACATTTTCCATACTTTCGTCTGACGTCCTTGCCCGACATTTTTCCTTCCTCTCGGGACATCTTCAAAAAGCGCATGATTACCAAGTTATGGATATGAGCCGAAGAGGGAAGTAACACATGCATAAG
Organism: Thysanoteuthis rhombus; assembly: GCA_963457665.1. Classification (NCBI taxonomy): domain Eukaryota; kingdom Metazoa; phylum Mollusca; class Cephalopoda; order Oegopsida; family Thysanoteuthidae; genus Thysanoteuthis; species Thysanoteuthis major. The sequence goes on from OY735217.1 coordinate 26,670,620, forward strand.
GACTTCAACAGATTAAAGGGTTTGGAATAGTCGGGCGATTCTTGTAAATGATATCTTCGTCTGTGGAAGAGTTGATGTCGAAGCCGAACAAATATTTCTGGGACAATCATTTCAAGTGGTTTAGACGTACTATTTTTCTCGTTCATATTACTCTTTTTTTTTTCTTCATAACGTTTCGACCCTGAGCCCTTCGGCCTGCTTCGGGTGTTCTTTGTTCTGGAATGTGGGATGTTGGTAAGGGAGGTAATATCCAAAATGAAAAGGATACGAAACAAAAAACAATACAAACAAACAAAAGAAACCGGGCGTGACGTGACAGGTAGGGTAAGACAGAAGCATGCGTCTAAGGAACTAGTTTGCACATTCCAGAAAAACGAACTATGAAAAAACAAGCAACATAGACGGGAAAAATGTTCTGACTAGACCACATAAATCAATTAGAACTCACCGACTAACAAAATTCAGGCAAGAATATCGGGAATAATTTCGTAATTTAAAAAAAATATGAAAACTTGTTATTGGAATTATGTCTGCATTTCACTGTGTTATTGTTTTATTGGACATGAAAAACTACGCATAGCTATCAACGACTTGTATATAATTACATACCATTACATATAGCAGTCTGTACGAGTATATGTACACTTATATAGCACAGGTACACGAGGTCTGCCCGGAAAGTATTGAGACAGGTATATATATATATATATATATATATATATGTGTGTGTGTGTGTGTGTGTGTGTGAGTGTTGAAAATTTATAGACAGTACGGAAAACACAAGTTGGTTGAATAAGTATTTATTCACGAATGTTTCGTACCTCTAATCGTATATATATATATATATATATATATATATATATATATATATATATATATGTGTGTGTGTGTGTGTGTGTGCGTGTGTGTGTGTATCTAGTATGCAGACGAGGTTTCGTCTTTTATAATCGTTCTCTACCTGCTTTGCCGCTACTCCATCAGTACACCTCTTAGCTTTAGTTATTTGGTTACGCACAAAACATGTCAATGCTATGTCCATATCTAAGAGTCTAGATCAGATACACCATTCATATTTTGCATACGTAACCCCTGAATATCTCGAATAGAATTTTATGAAAAGAAAATATTTTGGATATTTAAAGCCTGTTTTAGACTGTTTTAATATCAATTTTCGTCAGCTAAGATCAACTTCGATTATTCCATGTTTAATGGCTACCGACAGAAAGAAATTTCCTAAAATAAAGAAGCCTTTATAGAAATATTAGATTCGACAAGAATTCGTTAATTCAATGATTACTGAACTGGATTTTGAAGAAAAAATATCACCTACTTTTTGCTTAAAATATAGTGAACAATATATTTGTTTACAATGAGTTCCTGTTAACTCTAAACTCACTTCAAAGTGAGTCAAAGAAAACAGACGTCTTTTTTGAAGTTTTTAAGAAAGCAACTTTTAACGGAAGTACACAAAATGTGTACCATTTTTCTATCGTTTATTTGGAATCTGAGAATCAAAGTGAACAGATGTCATTTCCAAAGCTCTTAGGAAATCAAAAGGTGATTATTTGTATATTTATCTGTTATATATGTGTATCATATAGTTGAACCTGACAATCAAAGAAAGAAGCTCTTAGGAAACAGCATGTCTAGCTGTATAATGATGGGCAAGACAATCACTGATTTAGAAATTTGGCTGACGGTGTCCGCAGTCATGGTTAGAAAATTCATCTAAGACAAGGATAAGTCTGGCATCACTCATGAAGCGCTTTGCAGTGTTAGATAGTTTTGAAACTAGAAGACTCTGGGTCGATGGAGACCCAAAGCATCTAGTTTCCAGGTCATTGGATGATGACCCCCACTGCCTTGTAGATATCTTCGAGCGAAGAAAAACGTCAACCCAGGCCATAATAAATCCGGAGTGATGTCCCCTAAGACGTTTAGGTGACAACCAGAAACGGGAACAAGCTGGCTTCAGAAATAGCTACTCAACCATCGACCATCTCCATTCAGTAAACCAACTAAGAGAGAAAGCAGCAGAATATAGAATGCCACTCGATGTAGCATTTGTTGACTTTAAAAAGGCCTTCGACCCAGCAGAAGACATTGACGCTATTGTACAACAAGGTGTCAGAGTACTGCAACATATCTACGGACATTGTAGTTCCTTCATCAAGCTGCATAAGAACTCTGAGCCCTTTCAACTAGATAAAAGGAGTGAAACAGGGTGATACTAGTTCACCAAAACTCTTCACAGCCTGCCTTGAGATGATCTTCTGAAACTTAGTCTGAGAAGAAGGAATCAGACATCTTCCTCTTTGCTAAGAACCTTCATGATCTCCTATTAATACTAGGCGAACTGAATGAAGAAAGCAAGAAAGTTGGCCTCCGTATTAATTTCAGCTCAACGAATATTTATCACTAAAAGCAAGTTGAAGACGAAGACGCGACGATCAAAATCAGGGCTGAAGAAAGTAGATCACTGTGTCTACTTAGGACAAGTCTCCATGGAATCATCAACAGAAGTAGAAATCACGCTAGGTTAGCAAGCCTTCGATACAGCAAGCTTGACTTTCAAGAACAAAAAAATTACACTAGTTCTAAAAAGAAGGGTATACAACCAATGCATCCTCCTGATTGTCACCTATGGAGCAGAGAAATGGAACTTAACCAAAGGATTGACCCTCAATCTGAAAACCATGTAACGTGTATTCGAGAGTATCATGCTCGACCTCACATGGAGGGATCACGAGACAGCACAGTATATCAGAGAAAAGCCAGGAGTCCGAAACATCATAGAAACCATTGAAAAAATCAAATGGTAATGGGCTAGACATATTGCAAGAATATCAGACAACTGAAGGACATCACGACTCACAACATAGATCCCCTTAAGATCATATGCGAAATTGTGGCCGACACAAAGTAAGATGGCGTGATGAGCTAGACAATTCAGAAAACACGACGCCCACAACAGAGAGGTCTGGCGAATCTTTTGGAAGGACTATGTCAAACAACGGACGCTGAAAGGCTTCTATTACTGAAGATGATATCAGCGAGGCCAAAAAAGGGGTTCTGTCGACTGGGCATCCCAAGATCTCCGTACACTTCTCTCATGTTTGTTCCCTGGAGAGATCGCTTCGTTGCCGCTGCTCACAGCGTAAGACATAAGGCTGAAGGCAGCAGTTACGAAGGAGCAAACGACACCTGCAGAAACTGCAACAGTCGGGATCATTCATCATGAAATATACAATTTAGCTGAAAGGTAACGTAATGATATAGGGTGGGGGAGCAGGGAAAATACTTTGATGACTGAATAACGATGCTATGAATTTATATTCATGAAAGATTTCGTTGAAGACGCTGAAAACTCTCACATCATCCTGATACCAAGATAAACTAAGTAAATGAAACGTTATTAGATATAAACATCTAATGGATATTCATCTGCGTAAATAGATGGATACGGACAGGCTGGGCTAGCAAGCTTGGTGGATTGAACACGGACTAACATATAAATAAATTGCAATAGACAAGATTGATAATTAGGTGCTGGAAGGCGGCTGTGACATCTCGATCACGGCAGCGACATCTCAGAGGCTGTTTGTTTGTAGACAGTGCAGACTGATACAGACTGCCGAGCTCCGTGATGAGGTAGCAAGTCTGGGTCACGTACCAAAAAAAAAACACCTTGAATCAGGAAACATTTCATTGAGATTCATCTGCGCTTAACCGATATTTATTTCTCTTCTACTGTCTGGCCGTTCATGGTCATCCAACACGAACATTAGGATATTTTCTAAACTTGACTTCGTTCAAGCTAGCTCTATCTCCAAGTCCAACATCGTGGTTCTGAAAATAAAAGTCTACAGCCACTGCTTTCCACCGACAGTCTCATACGACCCAGAGACCTGAAACCTAACAAAATAGCTTAAATGCAAACTAAGAACAATGCAATAAGCTCATAAAAGAATTGTGTTCAACATCAGGGACAAGATAATAGCGCAGTGGATATGAGAAAAGACTGGCGTCCGTAAAATCTTTGAAAGCATTAGCGAATTGAATGAAAACAGTATTTTTCACGTGATGAGAATGACAGAAAACAAATAGACGTCTTGGTTAACCAACTCAACCTCCAGAAACTTTGAGCGAAGTCGTGGCTGTTCAAAGACTCGATGTCGTGATGATCTCGCCAATTCGTACCCAGATGGCAGACCAGGGCTTACGACGGTAACAGGGAGGGGCCTACGTCCAACGGTGTACAAAAGACGATGACTCGACCCATGGTTCAAGAAGAAGAAGAAGAAGAAGAAGAAGAAGAAGAAGAAGAAGGAGAAGAAGAAGGAGAAGAAGAAGAAGAAGAAGAAGAAGAAGAAGAAGAAGAAGAAGAAGAAGAAGAAGAAGAAGAAGAAGAAGAAGGAGAAGAAGAAGGAGAAGAAGAAGAAGAAGAAGAAGAAGAAGAAGAAGAAGAAGAAGAAGAAGAAGAAGAAGAAGAAGAAGAAGAAGAAGAAGAAGTTTTCACTGTTTCAATTGGCAAGAAATGATACCTTGTATATTTTGTCAAGCGGAGCAAAGAGGCAGTCTGGGTTGATGTCCGCTTGTTGATTGTAGGGTATTTGAGGAACGGCCAGGGTTGAGGTGAAGAAGAAAGTACGTCAGCACAGTTGAATATATAAACAGGATTTTAGCGAAAAAGTCAGATGAAATAAACAGATATAATTAAATGGAGAAAACGAAAGCGGAAAAATAAAAGCAATCGAAATATGCGAGCGTGTTTGCATATGCTCAGATTTCTAATCGACCTTAAATGTCGGCGCGTATGCCGATTTGAATACCAGAGCACGAATGGCTGGTATCCACCCGGATTAAATATTGTTAGAAGAGTTACTTGATGATAGATGATACCCTTGCCAGCCTCACAAGGAAAGTTTGTAGCTTGATTTTGAGGGGTTTTTCTTTCTTCTCTCTTTTTCTTTCTATAGAGAAGACAATACTGAAATGCGATCATGAACTGGATTAGCAAGCCCCGTTTACAGCGAAGGAAAGTGGTCCGTAGAGACAATCAAATTTCATAAGTCACCACAGTAAATCATTTTCAGTAGATATTAGTAATCAGGATGGTAATACATGGTACACTATTTTTTATTCGAAAATCATTGACACCAGAAACGGAAATCAGACTTTTTCAGATTTTGTAATGGTTATATAACTATCATATCGATAATGTTATTATCTACCCAAATACATATTATTATTTATGGAGATATTTGATGATAGAAGATATCCTTGGCAGCCTTACAAGGGCAGCTTGATTTGAAGTTTTTCCTTTTCTTTTCCTTGAGAAAATAACATCGAAAACGGTGGCGTTCAATTTCCCGAACCTCAAGTTACTACCTGTTCATTTACTCTCGCCCAATTGGTCGAATCTGAATTTCTAGAAAAACAAACGAAGACATTTCGAGGGATTTTTTTTTATTGTTCATTATTTCGATAAACACCGGTTGACTTTTTCTCCCCTTAAAACTAGTCCAACGGGGATATGTTTACGATTTATGAAAAAAGTATTATAAATGTACTATTTAGTTTCAGATTACAATAAAAGATAAGATATACCTAGTAAAATTATGCACATATTGATGCTTGTATCTCGGCTCACCTTTTCATATGATGGCTCTTTTCTTTTCAAGAGCGTTTGTTGTTTTTAATTTTATATACGATATTGAATTTAACTGACAAACGAGCGTAATTGTCTGTATACATACGACTGAGCATAAAAAATGTTTTCTTCATAAACCTTATACACGATGTATACTGTAAATTATAAAACATATTGTAAATAAATAGTACATTAATTTTTTTTTACAATAGATACTTTTTTCAAAAATCATAAACATACCCCCATCACATAAATTTCAGAAAAAAAAAGTTAGGCGGTGTTTTTATAAAAATCAACAATGAAAGAGTGGCCCTCGAATGATCTTCGCTTGTTCTTATGGAAATTCAGATTAGACCAATTGGAGGCAAACAGATGAACAGGCAGTTATCTGAGGTTTGGGAAATTGATACAGACCCTATCAAAAGGCAGTCATTCAATATCCAGGTTTTACATGAGATCCGTTGATCTACCAAAATTGAAACTATAACTTCACGATACATAATCTACCAAAATTGAAACTATAAGTTCAGGATACTTTGTACGTTTTTCTTTAGTGCAAAAAGCAAACATTTTCGACCAAAACTTCACTAGAACCGATCTTTTTATTCACTTTATTTTATACTTTTCAATTCCGTCTGAAATATTTCATCGAATAGATTTCACGGTGTATATTTTGCACTCAGTCTTTTAACCTGTTAAGATCGGTATGTACGATGTCTGTCTTTTAACCACTTGCGACTGGGATAGACGAGGTCTGTCTGGAGAGGGATCCATCCATTTAACATAAACAAAATAGCCTACTCAGGGCAATAGAATCTTAGTTCCCTACAAAGAACTCCTCTTAGGATATCACAAAAAGGCATATATAGGCAACACCAGATGGTAAAATTTCCAAATTACATTTAACGTGTGCATAGAGAGAATATAATATGAATTCAAAAAGTTTAATACTGAAGTATCTTTTGCCATAAAAATTATGCACAATACAACTATCAGAAGTGTGTCCAGGGTAAATTCTGGCCCCGTCACAGAAGAATTGGTAATATCCTACTGCTGCTGAGAACAAGTTCTGGTGCGAAACGGCGGAAGTCATTCACAAAGCTATGAATGAATGTAAAGCATCATAGTAACATTCGTGTTTAAAAGTGGAATTCAATTATTTAACCATCGAATTTTGCCTTAACATTTAAAATTAAGACGAAAGGGGTTGTCTTGTTAGTAATCGGGAATTAATGCAAACATTACTTTCAGAGCATGGCTATTATATGTATGATAAAAAAAAGTATTGTATATGATTTCATCAAATAATGCCCTATATTGTAATACGTCGTTTACGAGCCAGAAGAAATATTGAAAAGCTATGGAAATACATATAATCTATAACATTGATGCAAAAGTTTGATGCACTAACTAGCCATCTCAGAATTTTCTCTTTATATGATTTTACATAACATTAAGCTCAATAGTATACTCCAACATAAAAAGGCGATTTCGATTTTTAATTCTGTGAAGTCTTCGAGAATTTTCTCGATATCTACAACTTGTTGGAACCGCTGCTCAGACAAGGAGCAAAACAAATGACAGACAGTCTGAATGTAACAGGTTGTGAGAATACACCACATATGGAAGAACTTTCAATCCCATGATTGCTTACTGCATCGCATTTGCAAAACCATCAATCAATCGTGTTGCCCAGAAGAGGTTATTTTTTCTAATGCAGCATTCGAGCAATTGCTCTCCGTAACATAGCACAGTAACAGTTTGTCCAGATTCCAACGATTCATGGAAAAGAATTACCTTTTAATTTACAGCAGATTTTGTTTAGGCTGAGCTATTGAAGACTATCCCGGATCGAGCCATAATTTTCTTCGTTTTAGATTCTGGTAATAATTCCTTTTTTCATTCATTCAAGTCTTCCCTGAGCGAGTTAATTGCTCACCGTAGCATTGTATGGCAACAATTTATCCAGATACCACCAATTCGTGGATAAGAATCCCCTTTGAGTTCTGAATAAATTTTGTTTTGGTTGTCTTAGATCTTGTCACGACTTTCTTCTGGAAACGAATCCATTTTCTATCTTGCTTGCAAATGACAATTCCCATGTCGATCAAGAGGAGAAAGAGAAGTGCTTAAAGGCTAATCGATGCTCGTTTCCGTAAGTTGGAACCCATTTTCTTATCTTCTGAAGAATTCCTGATGCTTATAAACAACGTAAGGGAGTTAGCTGATTGCAGAAGCAATAAAGACCCGAAAAATTTAATAAATATACTTCTAATATTTCACTAATATGGCGAAGAAGATGTTGCTGTGATCTTCTGCTTCAAACTGATACATACGCACATGCGCACGTATATTAATATATTGAGGAACGGAGAAAGAAAGAACGAGAGAGAAGGGGAGAGAGGGGTGAGGTGGAGCATAAGGAAGGAGAAAAGGAAATGTGCTTTTTCCATTAGGAAACAATCATATTTAACGGTCCGGGGCAATTTTTGTCGATATTACCGCTTCATGTCAAGTGTAAGCGTACCTTGACGGAATTACATACATATCAACCGAAGCTGAAAATAAACAATAACACAAAGGTTACTGTTCGGGATATGAAATATGTCAAAGGGGAGATGCAGGAAATTATCCACATATATAAAACGCAAGGTTTATGTATGTATGTATGTTATATATATATATATATATATATATATATATATATATATATATATATATATATATATATATATATATATATTCAGACATACGCACATATACGCATATATATATATATATATATATATATATATATATATATATATATATATATATATATATATATATATATATATGTATATATATCATAGCTTGAGGCGAGGTGGTATGGTCACCACTTCTGGGGAGCCATGTTAATATAATTGTATTGTTTTAAAATTCCTGAAACGTTTACATGGTAAACAACTGATGATCCCTACAAGAAAAATTCCCAAAAATGTAAAACATAATACCCCTTCAAAAGGTTACATAAATTGAATCAACAGATATTTGGAAATGATTGACTGAAATGACATAAATTTTGAAAATTATTTCACATCTTTAGTGTTTAATGCTGTAAAGAGCGCCCAGAACCTACTCCCTGATCTTAGGGAAAGTGCAGGGGAACGAGACTTTGATCCTAGGCGGAGCACACAAGAATTACTTCATTTTTAGTGTTCCTCGGGAATCGATGAAGATATTCTGAATATATTTTCACCAAATAATAGAGCACAAAAATAAATGAAAAGTATTCCCTAGGTACTAAAACTTAACTGTGTAACAGTGAAAAATTCTTGTGTCGTAAGCGAGGGAGCATTATATCCACGCCTTTTGTGAAAAATCATTACTAGTTATAGTTAAGTGTAATGATCAAGTGACACAAACAAGCGTGTTTCACAATGATTCAAGTACTTTTTTCAAGAAAATATGTACCTGGTAAAAAAAAGTTGTATTTGCTAACTTATCAAATAACTGTCAATCATCATCGATGACGTATTGATATCTTGCCGATGATAAAAACGAACAAACTAAAACCATGACCTTGAAACATTTTGTGTTCATCTATTTATTTATTTTTTGCGATATAGATCTTTTGAAACAATAAACACGCAGATTCATAATTGAAATAAATAGATAAATAAAAATATCCGTCATACAAAGAAAGATTTCGGCGAATCGTCTGTCGGCAAAAGGTATTTTCGACAGAAAGGTTTTCGGCTAAACATCTGCATGACGAAACGGCTGTCGGCTAACTGAGTGTTGGCAAAATGTTATAAGGCAAAAAGTCTGAGAACCGAAAAAACAGATCTGGATGCTCGTCATATAGCAATAATCGGCAAGCTAATCTTGCCGAACACTGTTAGTGGGTTCGATCTTCGCCAGATCTCTCACTATTGATCGTTTGATACCAAACTATGTTAAGCTAACAAATCATATTAAAAAAATACATACGGACGCACGTCAATGACCAGAAAATTAAACCTCCTGGCCGTTGTAAGTGGTTTCGATCCTCATTCGATCCACAACTGTTGGTGGTCTGATACAAAACTATTATCTTAATAAACGATATGGTAAAATAACGAATCTGAACGCACGTCGTATAACAAGGATCAGAGGCTTATCTTGCTGGCCGTTGTTCGTGGATTCGGTCCTTGCCGGATCTCCAAGGATATATGGTCTGATACCAACTCAGTTAATAGTTATATATTGAAGAATGTGATCGTTTTTGTTTTCCTGTCCGTAACGCCAGATTTTTCCCCGAGGAGGTGAAATTTTTTTACTGATAAAAAATTTCTCACTGACCATTTGAAACAATAAACTCTTTAATTTGAACAAATTAACTATGCATTTTCTTTAAAAAAAACGTTCAATTGAAATTCAAATATATCAGTCAATTTTTTCACGATTATAAGTTAACACAAACACACACACGCACACACACACACACATAAATATACATGGATATATATAATTTGAACTATTGGAAGTGAGACAGGCTTAGGAGTGAATGTGTATGAAAACTAGGTTTATCAATCTGCAAATGTATTCAATGATAGTCTAAATATGTTTCGGGAGGTATTCACAACTGTAGTAGTGTGCGCTGTGTGTGTGTGTATACCATTTAATGGTTATAAATTTGCTGTGGAACATCAGAGCACCATCAGAAGCTTTGCTCTGAGAGCAAAAAATGGGATCCCATCTGCTAGAGGCATCCTGTTGTGTGAGAGAAAGTTCAGTCTGTGATGAAGTCTGTAGTGTTAGCAGCAGTAGTAGGTCTTGTAGAGGACATATATATATATATATATATATATATATATATATATATATATATATATATATATATATATATATATGTATATGTATATATATATCATAATACATATGGTACAGACCTGGTTAGCAATGTAGCATAATATAAAGCAACGTCTGATATGTAATGGATTTATTTCATAGAGTGCTAAATACATTCAAATTTATACTTTGAAAGTCAAGTTGTTCTAGATTAGAGTTGGAAACATATAATAGGGTGTGGATTCGCTCAACAAACTCGCCTGATGAGGCCCAGAGAGGGCAGAAACATGAACCAGTTTGTGTAGCGAATCCACATCCTATTATATACATATATATATATATATATATATATATATATATATATATATATATATATATATATATATATATATATATATATATATATATATATATAACCCAAGTCATTCACCAGTTATCTATACTCATCGGCTAGAAGCTGTACGTCGTTTCGCTATCTTTCACGGAACAATTTTGTTATACGAGCAGAACAAAGGCTTCTATCAATTTTATTTAAGGTTGGATTATTATCTAGTATTTCTTTAATTTTATCTATTATTGTTTCTTTATCGCCACTCCCAGGTCGACATTGTAATTCGATTCTTTTCCGAAGTGGTTGGTCTAGGAAGATTTTACTTCGCCTCTTCATCAATAGGGGGAGGACTGTGTCTGCCTTGAAACAACATTCGAAACCATGGCTTTTAACTGGGCCCGAACCCCGGTCAAGGGTGCCGGTTGGAAATATGCAAATTGAAGACCAAGCAGGTCTGCCTTTGTGTGGTATTCCCGGTTCCAAGATCACTCAACCAGACCGTTGATACAATGCCCTTCGTGCCTGTCATCATCCTAGGTCTCTACACTCACAGCCTGTTCCCACCAGAAATTCCGGCGATCTTGAAATTGCTCGGTAATAGACCCTTTAGTACTTGACCGTTTTTAATGCCTTCTGCTTAAACTGATACGTTGGAATCTTTTTAGCGAAGGCCATACATTCGTTCAGTCATTCTTTTAGGCAGTCATGAAAAATGATTAGTGATGAAGAGACAGTTTTCGCCTGTCAGCCTGGACTCTTCGATACGTAAGGAAGAGTTCAGCGTCTATAATAATTATCAGACGGCTGAACTGACATATTAATTAAAGGGTTGAATATCTGAATGCAAAACTAAGCTGATAAGCTAGAGCCGTTTAGAAGATCACTTCTTTTGTTTCCGGTGGGAAAAAGCCACGGATTATCATTCGCTATGGGTGTCTGTCGTCGTTTCTGTCTTATTTTCTGAATTTGATAACTTCGTTATTCTTAGATATATTCCAACGAAATTTTGTATACAGGTTTATGGAGAGATTATACCTGGAGGGATGGTGAGTTATGGCCGATTCGAATTTTTGTTTACATTTTATAAGCTAAAACGTTGTTTTTGTTTAATTTCTCAAATCTTGACAGATTTTGCTGAGATTTGGCTATGATGTTGATAAACTTGAAATAAATGGTGAGTTACGGTCTATGCAATTGTTTGTTTGCATCTTAAATGTAAATAAGCATTTGTCGACATGCAAAAAGCATTGAACATTGTAACTGTTGAACTGATCAGAATGAAAACTGTCATACAGGTTCTTGGGCACCTGGTTACTGAAAATATATAACGTTTTTAAGAATTTTATGGTCTGAATAGAAAAAAATCGGATATTCCGAAGTTAACGGTCCTAATAGACAACTATTTGTTCTCCCTCTTTTTATTCCTTGTCCCCCCCTCTCTCTCTACTGTTTCCTGTCGGGGATTTTCATACTTTTAAGATATTTTTTTGTGCTTTGATTTTTCTAGAAGCCATGATTTGATTTTTGCTCGACTTTGGTGTCAAGCTTTTAGTTTTGTCCTTATTCTTATCATTCCGTCAGTTTTCTTTCTTTTAAGACAGATGGGATTGTAATCTTTCACCGTGATAGATCTTCAAACAAATATGGCAGTCATATCATCAGAAATATCTAGCAAAAATAGTAATAACTATCGCTGCTTTCTCAATCGTGTAGTTTTTCTTGTTCATGCCTTCGAAAGAAAACTGCAAGACTCGCCGATTTACAACAACTAGCCGAACCCCCAGAAAGGCAGACGAAACTAATTATTATTGTTGTTATTATTATCATTGATTAACTATATAACTGAAGTCTACTACTACTACTTACAACTATAACCTTTTAATTATCAGACCAATGAGGAAATAGAAATTAATGAATGACAGGCAGAGTGATCCCTTTAGATCTCATTCGAGCGTGAGCACCACTTTCAATTCTTAACTTTGTTCATCATATTGCAAGGTCGAGTGAGGGAAGGATGAGAGAATGAATGACAGCTACAGAGATGGCTAAGTTTCCTTTGCTCACATTCAAACATAAGCATCCAATTCATTTCTTACACTTTTTCATGACATTTCAAGATAGGGTTTAGGGGTGAGGGAGAGAGGATTGTTTTAGTGAAAATTAAGTCTCTTTTGCTCTTATCTAAGCATAAGCACTCTTCCATATCCTCACATTTGTCCATTACTGTGCAAGTGAGGAGGAAGAAGAGAAAGAATGAAAGATGTTGAGAGAATGATGCGTGACGGGTTTAGATACAAACAAACAACACAAAGATTGAGTCCAATAGCCGAAACAACTCTTGGAATGGTCATGTATCTTCTTGAAATTACTGAAAGGGGCTGTAGAATGGATCGGCCGAAAAGTTGTGATAACAAGATAGCAACACGAACATTGACTTCAATAATCGAAACAATTCTTGGAATGGTAATGTATTTCCTCAAAATTACTGTAGAAGGCCGTAGAAAGGATTGATCGAAACGTTGCAGCAGCATCAAAAGCAGAGCAAAGACGAGTCCGATAATCCGAGTATGTTCCAGGTTGGGGTAAAGTTGCAGGGGCATGTGGGTGGGCAAGTGCTTGTAAGGAGACATGAGAATGTTTCAAATTACTCATATCCACGCGCCTGGAAGATTGTGTACACATGTGAGTGAGAGCGTTTGCACATGGGACCCGGATGTTTGGATGAGATTGTATGTGTGTACTAGCTCTGTGTTTGGGCATGTATGAACACTTTACATATATATACGTGCATGTGTGTATGTGAGTCAGAGAGAGAGAGAGAGGGGGGGAGAGAGATCTTGTTCGTGTCTGCACTAAGGTATGAATATGGTTCGGTACTCATATGTATGCATACAAATATAAATGTGTGCGTATGCGTTTGTGTGTATGTAAATGTGTACTTGTACTATAGCTCTTGTTTAGGTGTATGCACTATCGTATTTGTGTCCCTGTGCATTTGACCAGAAAGCAAGAATAGCTTGCATTTGTGTATGAGGTCTGTCCGTTGAAAAATACCCAGACATTATATAAAAACGAAAAAAAGAGAAAATATATCCTAATTAGGGCAATGTCGCCTTATTCATCTTCGAAGAACTCTCCTCTCGACCTTACACACTTATCCAAGTGTCCCCACTTTTCAAAAATAGTCTGCAAAGTCTTTTTTCGGGGTCGCCATCGACCATCTCATTGCTTTCTCCTTAATCATGCCCGAGGTCTAGAATCTCCCCTAACCTGTCAACGGTGAAAAACCAAAAGACTGATTGACCTCGTATGATCAGATGTAGATATAGTCATTGATCTGAAATTTTTACCTACGCACGTATGTATGTATGCATGTATGTATGTATGTATGTATGTATGTATGTATCTATCTATCTATCTATCTATCTATGTGCAAACATGCAAACGAGAGGAATTGAGTGGATGATTTTTTCTGTATCTACCGGTATACATATGAATGCATGTGCATAAAAAAGCAACTTCGAAATGTTCTTAAATCAACATTCAATCTTTATATCACTTAGTTTTGATTTTCCATCCTTTGAGATAATAACTATTTAATTGTGAAAAAAGAAGTGGCCATTCCTTTCCCTTTGTGCATGATACAGTAAAACCAAATAACTCAATTACATAGGGACAAGAAACGAAAACATTTTGTTTTTTTCTTGTTCACGTAAAAGCTGATACTGCCACTCAAAGCAAGCATATTTCAGTTTTCTGTTTAAAAACTGTGTATAGATTTCAAACCGTACGCTGGCATTTCAAAGCGGCTGTAACAATTAAGAAGATCTATTACAGTCGTCAATTAAAAAATCTACGTTAGACTAAACTAAACTTTCTCTCTCCCTCGCTCTCTTATATATATATATATATATATATATATATATATATATATATAGAGAGAGAGAGAGAGAGAGAGAGATAGAGATAGAGAGAGAGAGATAGTGGAAAGTAATGATCAGAAACAGAATCAGATCAGCCTTCTGAAGACATATACGAAACCGGTAAAAGCTTATTAAAAACTATTATACCTAAAAACCATAATTAGAAAGTTAATCTTTCCTTTTTCTACACTTTTGTCTCAAATTTATTCAACCCCTACTGCGGAATTTACCTACGTACATTCCTATATATATATACATATATATATATATATATATATATATATATATATATATATATATATATATATAGAGAGAGAGAGAGAGAGAGAGAGAGAGAGAGAGAGAGAGATCCAAGGAAAAAGTATTGCCACTGAACTGTTCACCAACTTGACTTCTTAGTTAGGATTGCGGTGATGAGTTTTATAAATTCACCACGAATAAAAAAAAAATGTTATCTTTTTGGAACAACAAATAAGAACTATCAAGTAACAAATACAAAATCTTAGAATATGCTTACAAGTTTATCCTAGAATTTGCCCCGTAGAAAGAGAGCAACATCAATTATATTCAAAATTTGTTGGTTATTCAATATATAAATCTATGTTGGATTCTTAGCCAAGCGGTAGTGGTTCTAAGGTTCCTTAGCAGCATGGATTATGAATGAAGAATAAGCTTCTGACGAGATTCGAGCTTACCTACCTATCTTTGAGATAGGGACAACACCTCATCGATTACGCTAAGAAAGTTAATCAGACTTCATTCAAATTTAGCGATACAAGTCCATTCTTGCTTGTCCAGTGTTACGTCCATGTAATATTGTATACATCTAAAAAAAATTCAGCAATTTAAGACTATGCCATCATTGTATTACTACTGATAAGCGGTTTCCCTTCGAAATGTTTAGATGAAGTATCTTTTTTTCGGGTCATTATTCCCAATTGAAACTCGTGCGAAAAAGTAATCGTGCTTTTTCTACAAACAACGTATTTTCAGGTTGTATAGATATTGTCAGTGGAGAACGGATTACCTGAAAAGTGAGGTCTATAAAATGGAATAGCGAATGATGCAATAGAATACACATATACTTGAATCAATCGTATTGAAACCAAACAATGAATCGTCGTGAATCTGATACTTCATATGATAGAACTTAATAAATAAACAGAATAACCAGACTTACAATAGCAAACGATATAATACGAGGTCTGGGATTTGAGGAAATTAGGAGACTTTTTTTCAAATCTATAAAAAAAAACTCCAAAGTCTGTCTGCCTTGAAAATCAGCACAAGATATCCTGACTTTTCATCAAGGATCGAACACCAAACACTGACACACAAATACATAACGATCTCAACTGTGAGGTGTGCCAGTCATTGTTATTTTTTTTCATCTTACTAATGGAGGTGTGAGGTCGTGTAACGCTTTTCGTCACGAAAAAAGGAATAGGCGAACGGTGTCAAATATTAGCTAAGGCTGCTAATGCCTCCTTAGTACTAATACCCTTGGGAAAGGCATGGATTTATTATAAATCCTGCACTTGATCCACTTCTTGAAAAAAAAATCCTTGTCGTTGGTATGCTGCGATGGTTGATCAGGAGGAGAAGAGAATAGAAGAGTGAGTACTAGGGCAAACCATTTCCCCAAAACACCTTCCTGCCCAGGCAATGATAACAGTAACTAGCTGCTATACTCATTGTTAGCCCTGACAGGGGCTAGAATTACTCGCTTTTATTTTTTTTAGTTTATTTATTTATCTTCATTCATTTTTGCAATGAAGTAGCAATTAAAAGTTTTATTCGTTTATTTTGGGGTAGTTTTTTAAGCGTCTCCACGTTTACTTTTATCAAAAGAATTTGGGGTTGATACTTCTACTTGTCTACCAGCAAAATGCAGTCAGGCATGCTGGAATAGAGTTTAGGGGGTTGTGTCGTGTTACTTTTAAAGAATGCTATAGTATTTTGGAGAAGAAGAAGAAGAAGAAGAAGAAGAAGAAGAAGAAGAAGAAGAAGAAGAAGAAGAAGAAGAAGAAGAAGAAGAAGAAGAAGAAGAAGAAGAAGAAGAAGAAGAAGAAGAAGAAGAAGAAGAAGAAGAAGAAGAAGAAGAAGAAGAAGAAGAAGAAGAAGAAGAAGAAGAAGAAGAAGAAGAAGAAGAAGAAGAAGAAGAAGAAGAAGAAGAAGAAGAAGAAGAAGAAGAAGAAGAAGAAGAAGAAGAAGAAGAAGAAGAAGAAGAAGAAGAAGAAGAAGAAGAAGAAGAAGAAGAAGAAGAAGAAGAAGAAGAAGAAGAAGAAGAAGAAGAAGAAGAAGAAGAAGAAGAAGAAGAAGAAGAAGGGTTTTGGAGTTAGAAGAAATAGAAGAAAAGTAGAAGGAAGATGAGAAGATTCAAGAGAAAACATCCAAGAAGATGAAGAGAAGGGAAAAAAACCAGAAAAGTGATGAAGTTGTTCATCCGAAGAAGGAAGAGACACTTGAGAATAATGAAAAAAAGAAAGAGAGAGAGAGAGAGAGGATGAGATGCTTAAGATTAAAGAAATAAAGATACGATGAAAAGAAGAGAGAGAGGGGGGGGGAGAGGAGATTAAAAAGTAGAGAAAATAAAAAGGAAAGAGAGAAACTAAATAATAAAGAAAGAGAGAACCGGACATAAAAAAGAATTTGCAGAACGAGCGTAATAAGAATTCTATAACTTTGAAATGAATCCTAATCATTTCAGGAATTGAGATAAACTAAGAACTCACCTAAAGAATGGGATCAGTAGTACGAACGATTCTTGGGAAAAAAAATAACTCAACTCAAATTAGAGAAATCCGTAGAATGGATCAGCTGAAATATTGTCGGAACAATTAGAATAGTTTTAACATTCTTTGGATGATAATGCCTCGGCCGCAGAATGAATCGCCTGAAACATGGTAACAGAAGAAAAGATCAATAGTTCAAACAAATCTTGGAATTATAATGACTTATATCGAAATTAAAGAAGGTCTTCGAATGGATCGGTTATTGGAATGTTAATGATTAACCTTAAAATTACAGAAAGACGTAGACTGATTCGACTGAGAAGTTGTGGTAATAACGAAACCAGTAAAAAATTGGACCAATGGTCAGAACAATTATTATATAGAAGAAGAAAAAGATGGCGGCTATGTTACTGGCCAAAAATATGGAAGGATATAGAAATCAGAGGAGGTTTTCTCCTTTTCCTCAAGTACTAGAGTGTTGTTGGGAAATGGAGACGATGGTCACGTTATTTGGTACGTCCAACTTCTTTTTTTTTAAAATTTTCCTAGAGGAATTTACTACAATCCACTTCTAGTTCGCTGGGCCGGTCAAAGCTTTGCCAGTTCCCCGTTAAGTGCATAATCTGAAATCACGTTTCATTTCTCTATCAGCAGCAAGTCATCAACGATTCTAGCCAAGGGGTTGGCTTTTCCCAGTTTGAATTTAAGTGTTGTCCGTCTCCTAAGCTGGCTGGCAACTAAGGCTGAAGTGCTGAATCTGGAGGATAAGGATGGAGTCATACTGTTCCAAAGGGCATTTGTGCAAGATGAACGCCAACTCTGTCTGTTGGAGTTTGAACTCGACTTCTCCGATTCCATTCTCGATACCGTTAGCCGTTAGGCCACCCGCGACTCAGGCGGCGTAGTTGGAGACCCAAAACATCGAAGGACACGGAAATCACAAGGAGAAAGTAGGGTCGAGGAAGAAAAAAATCAAAGAGGAAAGACTGGAAGGGAGTTTTATTGTATGGAACCGACAAATACAAGAAATAATAACAGAAAAAGAGAGAGATAGAGAAGAGAAAGAAGGAAAGAAAAGGAAGGGGGCGTGCGGAAAAGTATTAAGAAGAAAAAAAGGACTCGAAGGGAAATAAAAGAAAAGACCCCGTATTTGTTTCCGCTCAACGATTTGAAGGACCATTTGTTTATCTTTTATTTATCTTGAGACTAGCGCTAGCTTGCTTTAATTCTTCATCAATTTTTTTTGTGGGGACGCCTGCGTTTTTATGCTGCGAATTCTCGGATTTCGTAGCAAACAAGAGATTTTTTTGTGTCTTTGCAAATCGGGAATGAACTTCACTGGGATTTTTTTGAAGAAGTTGCAAAGTTCCGCTTTCCAAAGGCTCATTCGCAAACTACATTAACCTAAAGAATAAATATACCATTGACATTGCTCATAGATAATCTATAGTTCACCCAGGCCGTCAAAAATGATGGCAGTATTCATATAAATGTACAATTCCTTTATATTTGCGAAAAATATCGACAACATTATGATACTCGGTATTTTCTTGTTTATGTCCACCAGAATGAACCCGCATTTTCTAAGTATTCGCAAAATGAACAAATGAAGGAGACTACTCTACGAGATGGTGTATAAAAGTTATCTCCCATGAAAATGTTACAGAGAGAAAATACAGTCAATTCCCTGGATCACTATATAAGTGAATTACTTGTTCAGAGTTACATCTCCACTTTCGGTTATGAGTAACCTCTCCCAACTGGATGTCAGTAATACATCCCTGTATAAACCCTTACAATTCGGTATTTCAGCGCTTACGGGACAATTAGTACTATTTGTTCCATAACATTACTGTTTTTATTCTATTTTTTTCATCTTATTTACGAGGCTTCGTTAAGCTTAAACTTGTGTGTAATACGGGGTGATCCTCAACGGTTACCCACCTTAATACTAGCGTCACTTTACAGAGAGCAACGGGGTTATGTTTTTAATATGCTCGTCTTAAAGTATGCAGCGTTCCAAATCCGTCACCCATCTAAATAGTGAGTATGTACTACTCTGCTTAACTTCAATGATCATACAAGAACCGCTGGTTTCAACGTGATTGGACTGTAATCAATGAATGATTAGAGTAAAGATCAAAACATAACCAAAAAAAAAAAAAATAAATAAATAAATGAAACACTACTGCTTTTGATAAATATATAATTTACCTACTAGTATGTATTCTCGGAGTTACTTTCGTTCGTTATATCTTCAAATTGGCTGGTAGGTAAAGTGCATTGGAAAAAAGCAACATTTTTGGCATATTGTGCTTTTTTTATTTTAGGAAAGGTAAAAAATGCAACTCAAATGCAAATAAAAACCTAACATATTTATGCAATTTATGGGGAAGGTAGAGTGAATGATTGACGTGTGACTCCGTGCGTGCCCGTATACTTTAACAGCTGTGCATATAATGTATACGTATAGATAGTTACTAAGCCCAATTTAGTCTGGCACAAGGCCAAATTACGGGAGGATTAGGGTGTAGTAGTTTGTGGTAGTTTTGTAAGTAACGAATAGGCTGACTTCTTGCTAGCCTTGAAAATTAGCATTTGTTCCATATGTATATCTGTGGATTCTGACAAGGAAACGGACGTCATTTTCAAACGTCTTATGAAACAACGGTTTTTAATGATGTTATCAAAATGTTATTAACTGTTTATTTATCTATTATTTATTTGGAGCCAGGGGACGTGTTCTGACAATCAAAGAAAACGGACGTCATTTTCGAAGCTCAAAGAAAACAAGGTTGTTTGATTCTTTTTAACGGATGTAGTAGAAAAAACAAACTAACGGCTTTTCAAAGTCAATATAACGGATTCATCCCCACCGATCGTCTTGGTTTCCTTACGACTGGGATCAGTTGGTTGATTTGTGAAGTATTGTGTGTCTCTTGGAGTGTAACAAAAACTACACGTTAAACAAATACGCACATAGGCGTCTTCGTTCTGTGTTACATAGATCATCATTCTCCGAATCGAGGTATAGCCACGACGACTGTGTAGATAACTGGTTACATTGCTACGTACAAAGCCACTCACACTGAAAACCGAAGAGAAAAAACTCAGCTGTGAATGTGCAATCATCTCCGGATACGTTGTAGGTTTCTTTGCCTTTCTGTATTAGTAGTGACGGTGGGCTCAAGGGATGGAGCTGCCAGAGTGGGAGGCCGTATCTGTCTCGTTACTGACATCAAATTAAGCATATCTCTTCAATTAGGTTTATTTTTTCCCATTTTTTTTGTCAGCATCCGACCAAACAAGAGAGCAATTGATTCAAATGTACTTTTGATATGTTGAAAAAAAACTTATTTCTGCAACAGGAGAGAGATGGGAGAAAATTCCTACTTATTTGTGTATGCTCTTGTGTGTAAGTGTGTGTGTGTGTGTGTGTGTGTGTGTGTGTGTGTGTGTTTTGGTACCGGCATATGGGTGTGTGTGTACTGGATTTGAGCAATAGTTGATTTGAGAAAGGGTGAATGAAGAAAGAAAGAATACTGTTTCTGCCTGAGACAAATTTTATTATTATCATTATTCAATTATTCTTTTGGACTAGCATCCTCATCTTTGTTATATTCATCACCAAGTTTCAGCTATCGTACCCTCCGGCCTTCCTCAGATGTCTGTGACACTCAGTGACCTTCAGAGAATCATTTCATGTTTTGTTCGAAAGACCTAATCATATTGAACCAAGCATAAAAATGAACACCATACGTAAACTTTTAATTAGAAAAATATAGACATTAGGTTGAGATCTCGGAAATTCCAACACATGACTCGAATGAAAACGCCGGTAAGTTCGTCACATTTCTTGGACGTCATGAGTTCAATACGAAGCTAAGACCATTAGGGAGGAAATGACAGTTACAAGTTAAAGACACCGATGTAAAGACTTCAAGATACTCTACTTTCAAGATACCATCCGTTAATCTGGAATCGATTTCATATTACCACCGGCAATGTTCGGATTACCCCTTGCTGACTCAGCTAAGAAAATAAATTCTTTTGCTTGCAATTCATGATACGGTAATTGAATAAACTTACTCTAAACCTTACTCATTGTTAATGATTTGGGTCAGTCATTAAAATCATGGTCTTTTTACACGTATTCATTTTCATTTCCAAATAAGTATGAATGAAAATTAAATAAATAAATACATGTTTTTTCGAGGGGGAAGAGGAGTATTAATCGGGAATCGTTGGGGCTACGATGAAATCACCTTCAAGCTATACACGGGTAAATTAACATCGATTTCATGGTAATCTGAACGGGATTTACCGTAGTTACCGTAAAGCAGGAGTAATCCAAAATTTGCTACACTGGAAGGAAACAAAAAAGGGACACTGTACCCCCCCCCCAGAATGGTAAAAAATGTTCCATTCAAAAGAGCAAGTGTGGCAGACACCTGGGGATAACAGAAAAGAATGGCAACCGAAATTTTGTGATTAAAAAATGAAAGAAAGATGGACGGAAGCAACAGTCTTCCAGAGGGAAAAAAAGTTTTTTGAAAATGAATCCATCAAATCTAAATGGATGAATATGTTCTGTTTGGATCTTTTTTTGTAATAAATATGATATGATTCAAAACAAAATGGAAGTGTGACAACTAAAAAGCAACAATTTCGTTCTTACGCTAAGAAATGATGCATAATGAGTAAAAAAAAACATAGCGAATGCTAAACAAAAAATCCGTCACTAAACTGCACCGACCGTGTGATTTCGAAAAACGAAGATTTTGTCCCATGAAACATGGTGTTTCTTATATAAATTTACACGCTGATATATGTTTTGAGACTTCTCTATCACAAATAGATTTTTGTTCCAGCATATCTGCATATCATCACGTAAAGTATATATATGTACACAATCTGAATCTAAAAATAAGATTTTGAGAAAACTTTCATTTTTACACGGTATCCAAAATAAACATAGAGACATATTTTCCCAAGATTACAGCTTCATCATCTTCAGTCTTTTCACGGGATTCGCCGCACCTCTCTATCGTGAGCGTCTAATACTTTCTGAATTTGTCCAGTCCGTCTCTCCATCCGTATTCGGTTGTGCCAACGATCTCTGGGGTTCCATGATGTGAGTCATGATGTCCATCGGTTCTCTGCCATTCTCACAACATGACCAGTCCATTGCCATTTGAGTTTTCTAATGGGTTCTATGATGTCTCGGACTCCTGATTTCTTCCTGATATACTGTGCTGTCTTGTAATCAATTCATGTGAGGTTGAGCCTGATTCTTTCATGTGCACGTTGTATGGTTCTCAGTTTGCAGGTCAGTCTCTTGGTTAGGTTCCATGTTTCAGCTCCATTCGTGACTACCGTGAGGATGCATTGGTCGTATACCCTTCTTTTTAGGACTACAACTTGCGAGCCCCCAAAACAAGCTCAAGAAAAATGAGTTGAAAAAAAAACTTTTTTATGCTAGCTGGCTATACTCCAGTGAAGACCGTTGAAGCCGGAAATGGTTAGTACTGGGCCAATGTACTGGGTATATAAGAGGAAAAATGACCACCGCTCGAGACAGACAACCACAAACGCCACCACGCTGAAGATCTGCTCCATTACAATTAAGCGGCGCCGCCAGTCACCCACTAAACTGCCTACGCACGTACGGCCCCTTCGACTGCCCATGATTTTTCTTCTCCACATGCTTCTATTTTCAATATGATACCCCATCTACCATGATAATGCCGAAAAACTGTGTAAATAGTCAAAATTCTTTCTGCTACATCTGCGGTAAATTGACATTCAAATCGCAAAAATGTTATTTCACACCCTTCGTTAAAAAATGTTATGAGCATTACTTTGGTTGTAAAATGGGTAACCAGGATAAATGTTGAGCCCCCCCCCCCCCAAAAAAGAAAAAATTGTTGTGTAAATAGTACCAGGCTTCTCAAAGCATGGGCAAAGGTTCACGCCGTATGCCATTTGCTATTCCTATGGTTTGGAGAGAACCCAAAGATCACACCGGGTTGCTACTTATGCCTGACAAAAATAAATGGTATAATATCAAAATCCAAGAATGCTATCCAGCCTCCAAGCATATACTATATTAAGATCTGATATGAGGTCAGTACCTCACAAACAAGAATAACCTGTGCCAAAGCCTCTAAGAGACTTAACATTGAGTGATGATGAGTCTGATGATTGAATAGCAGACCAAGCAGACGGTTGTATGGCTCCAACATTTGGAGCAAGTTGTTCTCCAAGAGAACTACATCCAAATTTATACTTGGATAATCATTTCTGACCAGACAGACGCAGATTCGATGCCGTTGACATTACTCTGTGTAGTCTAGACCAGTGGGATGAGGGTTCGCTCTGTGACCAAGTCGTGCTCTTATGTCCCCATACCAATAGTTTCGAGGACTGAAGAGAATTTCCTGCTTCATACGTTCGCATATTAGGTTCCGCACGTTAGGCCTAATTTGTGTCACGTCCTGTTCTCGTAAGGTTCGGGTAAATAGGAGCTCACTATAGCATTGCACAGTAGGAACAGTTTGTCCAGGTTTCAACTATTAATACATCCCTTTGGATTTTATCTTAAAGAAGAATCCCTTAATAGATTCGGTTTTAAGTTAATACATTAAAATTTGCCTGGTAGTTTTCTTCGTTTTTTTTTATTCTCATAACCAATCTACTTTTAATCGCTGGTGACTACGATGTTCATAAATGATTTTTTTTTTCTGAATTCTGAGTTCTTGTCTGAATTTAGTCAGACGATGTGTTCGAATCATTTCATGCGGTTGGTTGGTTGGGACTAATTTCGTCGTTTTTGTTATTTTAATACAACGCTTCGACCGTCAACCATCCATACTCCATTCAGACACGTTTCAACAACCAAAGACGACCGGAAGGTACACAGCCGAAACATTGGGAAAAAAAAACGACAAAGACAAGGAAATTAATCGACCAACCACGTACAATGAGGAAGACAAGTGTTTAAACGCTGATTGATGTTCGTATCCCCAAGTTCATGAGAAACCCATTATCCTAGTTTCTGAATTTTTCCTTAGGCCTGTAAATGATATACTACAGTTGAACGATTGCACAAGCAACTAGGAAGCACTCGGGGAAACGCATACTTATGCCAACGCTATTGGCAGGGGATATAATTATGCATGGATCCGCTCAAAAATTTGATATGTTCTTACATGGCTTATTGTCCACTCTTTAAAAAAAATTTGATTGAGAACTTTTGGAGATACCATGTGGATAGACGTGAAATTTTGGCAATGTTGTGTGGTTCAGATATGTAACTTCAACGTAGTTGGGGTAGTTGTGCATGGATCCGCAGCAAAATTGAATCAGTTCTATTCTATGTAGACTATTGTCCATCCATACAATGAAATACAATGAATATAATCATTGAAATTCATTGAGACATTTATGGGATATCAAGTGAACAGTCACGTGTGCTTTCATGAATTTATAGGGAAAAAACGGAAGAAATATTACTAAATCAATAATAATAATAATAATAATAATAATGATAATAATAATAAATTACTGTGGCCTATGAGAACTAGGAGAGAAGGGCTGGAGACTTGAGGAGACTTGCCGTCACTCAAACTCCAGCAGTTACCACCAGGCAGCTGGTGTGAGATTGCAAATAATAATAATAATAATAATAATAATAATAAAAGTAATAATAATAATCCTGGATCCACCCCCAGTTATTACCACCTCTTTCTTATCCCGTTGCTCAACCTTCCAAGAAATTTCATTGAAATCCATAGATTATTTTCGGACGTATCGTGTGGACTGACGAAAAGACGCAACCTAACACGTATACAGTGCCTCTCTTCGAATTCGTTAACAGAAGTAAATAAGGAGTCGATGATTTGCGAAAAATGGAACTGGAAACTTCTGCACCAATTCAATAATACATTTAAAGAACACAACAACTGAGAAAACAGGTATTCAGAATGATCCGGAGCGACAGATTTAAAGATGGAATGATATAAAAAAAAAACCTCACAGAAAAATAAACGAAAAACAGAACGACTCAAAACGAGTCGGGTTTACAAAGAAGAAGCTATGAGAGCAACTGAATTACAAGGCTTATTTAATGATCATAGGGCGTCTAACATTATGTAGCCGTAATAAAAGATAAGAGTCAGGGATGCCGACGGTTATCAGCGGAACGACAGGCTTTATTAAGTACGAGCTGACACGGCTGGCCGGGCCATTTAGAGCTCGACAACAGGGCATACGGACTTCCCTTATGTAAGCGACTACTGACTTACTGAACTGCTGTTATTGTAGACCCTATCAGACAAAAGTTTTTAAAAAAGTAGTATGAGTCCTTACGCTGGCTACGGCTTCAGCTGGTCCCGGTTGGCTCCACATGTCACTTAACTAGCTACTCGACCCGTTTGCAATGTGTGAATTCGATTTAGAAGCAACAAGCATCTGAAGCGACGTCACTCACTTCACCCTGCGCTATTTTACCTATTGTTGGAGAGAGGGATGGATTCATGCCTTCCCAATGGAATAGGTGCAAAGTTAACATTAATTGTCCTAGCCGGAGCTTGAAGTCGGGTACACCGAGTCTATTTCTCCGGGTTGTTATTTGCTCGGCCAACCTGTGCCTCCAGAATCGGACAAGACAAAGATGAAAAGGAAGTTGGCCTTTATTGATAACGAGGCCGGACCCGGAAGTTGAAGAAAAATGCAGAAACCAATGAACACGCTTAAATTGGGATGAAGTAATTGGTTGACTAGATGGATAGATAAAGCCAAATGATGATGATGATGATGATGATGATGATGATGATGATGCGTATTTAAAAGATTTTCGGAGATTTTTTTTCTTTCTGTACGAATTTCTCAACAGTGAAATAGATTCTCCACAAAGGCTCCAACTACAAAAGCACAAATTGCAAAAGAATCCGCCCCACAAGACGAACAGTTACGATATAAAGCACGTCTAAAAATCGTTTCATTCTATCACAGAGTTATTTCCCTTTCCTTTGTATCGTTTTTACCAAGTTTGAATCTAAAAAAAATATCCCATGACCTAGTAGATCTTCGATGAACCATACTATTCATCGTCGATGTACCTTGCTGGTTCATGGCATTTCTCGGGGCAATGCACTTTACTTGTCCAACTAAAGATAATCATATTTTTAATTGTCTCAATTGATAATTTGATCTATTTCATGCGTATGTATATGTGTATGAGAGAGAAAGAGTAAAAATGTATGTGTATATAAAGTAGATACTGTGCAGTGGTTCTCTCTTCTTCTTTTTTTTTTTTTTTTTTTTGCTTCCTTTAGATTCAGGTCATCTGAACCGGAAATGAACAATTCATGGGTTTTACTTCATAAGTCCAAAAAACGCGAGGGTAGTGATGCTGGCAAAAAAGAGAGACTGTAAAGTGCTTCCCTTAAGTTGGGAAATCATACCAAGGTCGCCAAGTTTCAAGGCAAGAATAGATCTTCTATCCGTCTCAGAACTTTTTTTGGTTTTTATCAGACTTTCCTTAAATTAGGAAAAGCGTTAATCAAAGAAGAAATAAAAAGAAAAAAAAAAGGCGACGATTGAGGGTATTCTATTTACGATGTAATTATAATGCTGAACTTGGCCCTTACTCTCCGTCCATCGAACTTCATTCTAAACCAGAGATCTGTAATAGAAATCTAAACCTTGTTCCCAGATATCCGTCCATCGATCTTCATATCCCCATTGTATCAACAAGGTATCGAGGTAATTTTTGCACATCACTCAAGAAAAGATGCCTTGTGTTGCGTTGCATCATGCTTGGAGAATAGATACTCTATAAGTAAAAAATTTCTGATTGAATAGTTTCAAAGGACAAGAATGCTGAACGGTGATTAAGATCACTACAACTGGATTCCCTTGATCAACTTCTTCCACGAATACGTGTGAATGCGTCATTTTTCGGTATTTGAGTACTGGCATTTGCCTGTGTCTAATACTGCATATTACTCTATAGAAAAGATTGTTTTAGATTCTAAAACTAAAATCAATCTCCAGAGATGAATGAAGAACTCAGTTTTTCCTTTGTTTTTCTTCTTCAGCCCAAGTCAGTGCAAGAAAAAAAAAAACAAAAACAAACTAATACGGCTCCAAATTGTCCGGATCTTAGAACACAACGACTTCGGTCTGCTCCTCCAATCGTCAAATGCAACTTGAACCGAAAAGCTCAAAGCGATATGGCCCCATCAGTCAGTTACCACCTGGTAGGACCCCCATTTCCGACGGACGGTCGGACTACGGCTTGTACGTTGGACGTTGATTAACACTCTCTCGCTACAATGTCGCCAACCCCTATCCCGCAAAAGACGAAAACCACAAGATTTTTTTTATCAGTCTTCAAGATCTCTTGTTGGATATAGACCCTCCCCAAATAAGTGTGGGACACGCAAGATGATGGGTCTTGAACTACCACGCTGGCTCATGTGGTCTTGACAGAATGAGGAGGAGATGGATATATGCATTTCCCAAGAGGCATTAGTATGCAGCGAACGCAAACTGTCTCGCTGACCCGTGTCGTTGGCCGTCGGCCACTTGCAAGGAAGTGTGTCCGTCTCGTAATCATTACGAGATTTAAAAAAATAAATTTTCCGTTCAGGACCTTTGTTTTATGGATCAAGAAACATCTTCGGATCAAATGCCAAATGCTGGTTTTTTCCTTAACACAAGACATATTTTATGAATTAAAGTTACTATCTGTGCCAAAAACGTGTGTCCTGGTTCTTCATTTCATATTCCGATCGTCAAGGTCTCCGATGATTTTTTTTCAACTTATCACTCTGTTATTATAACAGATACGAGTTTGTGACTCATCGATAGCTTATCTTTTATTTCCACGATTTCTACTGACGTAAAAAGTCTGAGTAATTGCGATGAAAAGCAACTAAAATTAAGATGAAAGAAGCATAGATAAAAAAATAAAATAATGATTGACCATGCTACATCTATTAGAAAATGGATCAAGATATTAGTACAACTACTAATACTACTAGTGTACGTAAAAATCATCAGTAGGTATGACGCCTAGCGATGGAAGGAAAATAATTTTATGCGGTTCAATTTGATGTTGTGCAGACCGTATTGCTCTTGTAGCTCAAGCGGCAGAGCAGCCGGTATAGATAACCGGTTTTCTGGGGGTTTATCTTTCTTTCCGACCCGTGCTGTTGACTAACAACCGTAGACTGACTGTCTGGGCATTTCTGATGATAAGCATCTAAAATTAAGATGAAATAAACACTAGTATAAAAATTAATGATTGTTGAAAATGATTCACCGTATAGAGATAAATGAAAAAATATTACTGTTATCATTTCACTGTTGTTCTTGGGCTTTTGTTGAGCCGGTTTACGGAACTTGTTAAAGAACTGCCATTAATTATCAATTAATTGGTGTTGTGTTCTGTTTTATCTCTTTACTCGTCCCTCCCTCTCTCTTTCTCACAACCCCTGCTTCACACACAGGTACTCTTCAGAATTAGTAATGAATGATACCCATCAGTATCAGGCGACGTACACCACTACTCTCTCTCCCTCCCTCCCTCTCTCTCTCTCTCTCTCTATATATATATATATATATATGTGTGTGTGTGTGTGTGTGTGTCATGAGCGTGTACATGACCATTACACACCCACACACCAACACACACACACACACATACACACACACACACACACACAGAGGTATTCCAGAGTTAGTGATTGTTGTTACCCATCGGTATGAGCCGACCTCAAAGGACGTCTTATACTCGAGGACAGGTTCACACCGGTTACAAAACAAGCATCAGTAGAGAAGTTGAGTTATCCTGTTAGAAAAGATTATTTCCTCAATCTATCAGTCAACGAAGCGAAGAACAGTTTTATGTCCTTCTTGTTTACCTGGGTCAACGAAGTTGGGAGAGGTATATGTATACACTCGTGTGCGTCCGTTAATCTGTCCGTCTGTCCGTCAACATGATTTCTCAATGAGGTCCAAGCAAAATTTACAGAAGGGTAGGCGATCGGCTACGGAGGAAGTGATTAAATTTGGGGGTGGGTCTAGGCATTGATTTTTTTTAGGGTACCCCCTCTATTGGAGCTATATGTCCGCACAATATCACTTAGAAGTTCTCAATGATTTTTAATGAAATCATCTAGAAGGGTAGGTATATGGGATGAGAAAGAATTGTTCAATTTGGCGCGGATCCTGGTATATTTTACAGTTGCATTGTAGCTGTATATAAACTGGCGTTGGTAGAAGTATGAACTCTCTGAGTGCATTGGTGTTATTTCATGCGTAGTGAATTTTCAAAACCAATCCATTACAGTTTGACTATTTTGCTAGAGAGTTGCATCCCCAAAAATTAAACCTGATTTCCTCTCCTTTATTTGAGATAACTGCTTGGTTTATCTGTTGGATTTTGATCTGAAATTTTCATTGTACAATGTTCGATCTATAAATGGGGAAGCGTTGATTCAAGTTCATTGACACGGAAAAAGAATTTCTTAAAAATAAATATTTTTATAAAACAAACGCCTCTTCATCGTTAGACTACGGATCTATTTATTGACTTACTTACGTATGAGTGTATTTGAACAGGAATCAACAAATAGTTCACACACACACACACACACACACACACACACACACACACACACACACACACACACACACACTCACAAGTATTGTCGTAATTTAATTGATCTTTTCATCTTATTTTATAGAGGCATAAATCCAGTCCTCCAACCTTATTATAATCCGACCTAACTCTGGTAAAAGGTCTCATTCATATTTGCTAATTGTTTGTATAACAGTCAGAACGGTTCTGTTGATCTGTTACTGCAAAATTTAAACCTGTGACCTCGCGATCTATGACATCTGACAATCCAACTAAACAGCTAATCCAACTGACTCTGCTACCCTGGAGGTCGGGCTATGGGACTTTCATCGACAAGAGCTAATTATGTAGCATAGGATTTATTTATTTATATATTCTAATCCTGTTTCTGTCTCTCTCCTTTTCCCCTTCCACCTTTTGGTTTATTTTTTGGTGTGGCCTTCAAAGGCTTAATGGATGTCACGTTAATTTATTTTTTTAACTTACCGACAGGCCTCGCTTCTATGTGATGTGAGTTTTATGGGAGAATATTTTACACAGAAGAAAAGCTAGTCATACAAATACGCCCTGTCTTTTTTTCCAAAATATAGCTGTAGTTGACGAAGACATCAAAATATCTCCGTCAAAAACCTTTAACGATTTACTTTCCACTAAACACAGCCACCATCTATATAGTCTCCACCCTTCTTAAAGGGTTTAGGAGTATCTAAATAATTGTTCTTTCTTTTTTAAAGTTTCATGTCATTCCACAAAATAATTTAATTTGCTGAAAAGCTGCCTGCGATATACTTTCTATTCAGAGAATTTAATTGTATCTCTCATTCTGGAGATGTTCAACCTTTTCTTTATCTGCTTCATCAATCTTGCCATTTCCCTCTCAATTTGGAAACTTCCATTCCTTTCCTCGTGTCTCTTTTTCTCTCTTACTTGTTGACCTAACACTCTGCCTTCGGACAGGGTGTGCCAGAACTTAATTGTAGACTAGTACCAGGAGATCTGTCTCACAGAAAATACCTCTCCATTGCACTAAAAGGAGTAGGTTCAGGGCTACATCCCGATGTCTGTGGTAATGTCATTGAGATGAGAGCTTTTCTGGAAAACCCATCTTTAAAATGTGAAGTAGAGTTATAAATGGTTGGCAGCTGATTGATGTCAGTGGTGCTCGATTTGGTTAGTCAAGTCCGAGGCGTTGTGAGTGACACGTGGTGAAAGACAAGTGTTATCGTTCAAATAACCAGAAGTTGTTTGTTACAGTAATAATCGGATATAGATACATTGACGGGAATCGTGAAGTCCAATCTACCTTACAACCATTTCTACATTTAAAACAACTGGCAACTTGAAGAATCAAAGGGTTTATATATAACCACATTTGAGGACGCTCATCGCCTTTCAACTTCGAATATCTGTTGGGAACCGTTCCGAGGTTTGTTCGTGCTCACTTAACACTAATACCCTTGGGAGAGGCATGGCTCTAATCCTTCCAATACTCTGTTTCATCGTTATGTATCTTGAAAAAAGTGATCCGTCACTGGTGTACAAGGAGTGTTCACAGAAAAGAGATCAGTAGTGAGCGCTCGGCGAAAAGCACATTCTCATAACGACTTTATTGTCCAGGCAATTGTAACAGTGAATAACTGTTGCGCCAAGTATCAACCTTGACATGGTTCAGTCAATAACAAATCTGTCAGTGGTGACACTATAAGTCTGCTTCATTCTGTGTATGTCTTCATTTCATTCATTGTTGTTTTTTTATATCAACGATTGCGATGAATCCACTGCCTTAGGCTCAGAGACAGTCCAACTTATGTATTACCTTGATCTTCTGTTGCCCGACATCCGTTCTATCTGCTTTTTGTGAGACAGAAACGTGCAGGAAATATTCTCAGAGGAACCAAGGAATTGCTAGCAGCAATATCACGCACACTAACCCCATTACGATAGTTGCCTTTCCATCTTGTCTAAAAAGGATTTTATCGCGCTCGGTAACAATCTAACTGATTATCCACGTGTATGAAACACAATGTGTATCTACATACACACTAATATATATACATACATACATACATACATACACACACACACACACACACACACGTATATATATATATATATATATATATATATATATATATATATATATATATATATATGGAAATAGGTAGATCGATTCGGCAATAAAGGTTGAATAGATTTAAGGAAAAAGTGAAAAAAAGGAAAGCCAAACTTTTTAGTGATGTTTTTGAGGTACAATGATATTTAATAAGCCTTAAGCAGTTTCGTGCTAAACACACCATAACTTGACCACAGTTGCTAACACACACTCTTAACAATTGTAGTCAACTTATGGTGTTTTTGATACGAAACCGGTTAATCCTCAACCAAAAATTTTATACCTTAAAAACTTCAACTAAAAAGTTTGATTTCCCTTTTTTTCTCGAATGTGTGTGGGTGTGTGTGTGTGCGTGTGTAACACCTTTTAATAAGCGCACAATTGCTACACTCTGATCCTATGCAGAAGTGTCGGAGAGTGATACTATGATCAAAAGCTGAGCGCATAGATACTCTGATCCAAGGCAGAAGTGCTGATCCATACGCGAATAATCCAGTCATTTGTTACGAGTACTATACCAGTTTATAACATAACTAATATTAGAATAATACATCAAACGGACCGTAAAATGAAAGCCAAACTAACAAGGAAGAGTAACGAGGCTAGGTAGCAAGTGAATTAGTTGTAACTTGTTGAAGTTCTTTTCGACAATGAGAAACTGTCAACCAAAACTGTCATCACAGGTTTCTCCAGTTTGTAAGGGAGTCTGTCTGTCTGTCTGGCCATGTATGTGTCGTGCGCACAGACGGTACCAATAGAGCTAGAGGACTGACAATTTGCTATAACTTCTGTCTCATAATCGATATATCTTGCATCCCCACCACAAAAAAAAATTATAGAAACCAATATAATTAAATATCTGAATATTTTGTGATATTACAAGATTCGTTAAACAACTGCATCAAAACTTTCATTCATTCTATTACATATGATGCCACAGCAAATGCTGAAAAATGTACATAGAAATTTAATAGAATTATTTTGTTTAATAATTCTGATTGAAAATCAGGGAGAAAGGGATCGCCAGTGATCAGGAATTAAGTCAAGAGCGTTACTGTCTCATTAATATATGTATAATACGCTTCTTTTCTGTCCAATCCAAGCAGTTTTTCAAACGACAATTCTTGATGAAAAATGATGGTTTCCTTGAGAGACGAACCGCCATCTTTGTTTCAATCAATCAAGAAGCGATACGCAGCAGTATCCAACAGCCAAGGGAGCTGAAAATTAATTCGGTGCCAACATAAAATTAGAGGTTTAAGAAAAATGGAAGAAGTCATTATACAGACCTTGGAGGGCTAGAGCAAAAAAGCGGGAAGGAAAAAGAGAGGCCGGAACTGACCTCTTAAATGCGCAGACGGCGGCAGCTTTGATGATAATCCAACTATAATCATGGCGTCAGACTGAGTCAACCGTATAAGTTTGGATAATGACTTTGATACCTGCCTCTTTCAGGGCGTCTCTCTGTTGGTTAATTGTTAGTCAGGTAGGCTAGCCGACCATTGCTAGTGTGTCGCGCGTTCGATTCTCACTGGCACGGAGTCAGACTTGGTAAATAATCTTTGGGGCTTTATGCTTAACCAGGGCATCTCAAAGGTTTTCCCTATTTTTTTAATTTTTCATTCGCGACCTGTTTTGACCGTGCTAATTTTTTCGCGACTCATCACTCATTGTTATAAAAGCGATAGATACTAAGACAAATAAGCCTACCATCGTTATCTAACAGTAACCAAACAAATAAAAGACAAAAAATCGCTACCCATTTATAATCTTCAAGTTTTACGGTATTTCAACGAAAATAGATGCTAAACCGAAACAGATCGAAATTTATTTCAAAAGGTTTGTGAGTATCATTGAACCATTACGCAGTAAGTCCTAGAAGTGGTACATCTATGTAAAAAGATAGAGAAAACTAATAAATAAATAATAATTTTTTTCAAAATATTTCAGCGACCACAAATAATCTGTACACGACCTTAAGAGGGGTCTCAACCCCTACTTTTGAACAAAGGTAAGAAACTAGGGTAAGGTAAATAAATGCTAGTTCTTGACTTTTACATAACCGGACAGGTTTAGAGAATTTTTCAAATTAGATGCCAACAGACCTTTTGACGGAAAGAAGACGAATCATTTTTTAATCTTTGCCTTGGGGAAAATTTGACAAGCTATTAGTAGCGCAGTGGAAGTCACACAACATCACAGGGATGATTTATGAAATTATGAAAATTATCACAAGTCAAACATTGACATTTATTATCAATAATTATAACTTATATATATGAATGGCTGGAGAAACAATTTGAATTATTCCAATGTTTTGTTTTCTTTCAATAAACGCACCAGTAGAACATATTGGAAACCAAATTTGAACCGTGAAAACAAGAATACTTTCCCTCGTTTATTTCAAGTTTAACATTATAGAAATACAGATTGAATTTCACCATTACGGGATTCATTAGTTCGGCAGCTTCGTTGATTCGAGACGTTCATTTGAATCTGGCAGTCGTGTAAGAATGAGTAAAAGATTTGGGGTGGGGGGGTCAACATCTGAGGAAAATACCTCATATAAAAGTTAATTTTATCGTAAAAATCTTTGTGTCATTAGTAAGACGAACAAGTAGGCTTGAGCTAAGTTTATATCAAAGTGAATTATATCAATATCAGTAACAAAGTACATACAGTATAGGTAGGGGCGTAGCCAGGTTTCCTAAGTTGGGGGGGGGGTGATCACATAAAAAAGGCGCCAACTAATTTCGACGTATCTTTATTGTATCTAAAATCTATCCATATGATTTTAAATGAAGTACGTAGCTTGTATCTAAAAATCATAATACAATTTTAAAAAAGGTTTTACACTGGGTCATAAATTTGGGCTGCGTTTCAACCTTACAGCGGATGCCTCATTGAATATTTCGGTTCTTATTTTTTTTTCTATCATGGAATTCCCAAAAAGATGGAGATTAATAGGTGTATAGTACCCAGCAAACATTTTTCATCACTTTACATTAATTAAAGTTCTTCTCGATCAGTCATTCTCAATGGAGACAATATTGCTTCCAAGGGGGGAGTGAAAGTTCAGCTAAGTGAGGGTGAGAACTGATGGATTTTTCTTATGACAAATGGGAAATATTTTATATAATGTTGGTGAAGTATAGAAATAAGTGGATATATATATATATATATATATATATATATATATATATATATATATATATATATATATATATATATATATATCAATTTACCAAGTGGGAGAAGCATATATATATATATATATATATATATATATATATATATATATATATATATATGTATATATATATATATATATATATATATATATATATATATATATATGTATGTATATATATATATATATATATATATATATATATATATATATATATATATAATTGTTTTAAATATAAATTTCTGTGTATTTGAAATCAGAACATTATCAAAATGTGTGTTATTTAATTATTTTACATTAAAAAAAAATACCAGCAAAAATATTGAGATCCAACGCTTATTGCATAAGAGGGCTGCCCCCAGCCTCTAGCTACGCCACTGAGCATTATTTTGTCATTTTTCACCCCAAGCTTCACTGGTTCAGAAAATCTGATTCTCCAATTACTTGTCTGATCCCAAGCTCGCCTTATGAAATCCAACACGTACTGCATTTTATCTGGTAAGCAAATTATTATTGAAAATTATTATTAAAATATGTTGCGACAATCTATTTGAAAACGCTGTACGTCTACGGAACGTACAATCGTTACTTTTTGAAATGATTGTGCAGCTTAGCCGGGCTCAGTCTGGAATACGACAACAAGTTTGAGGCCTCGAGTGGGGATCGAACTCAATACAGTAATTAACTACCTACAAGGTCTGATCCTTCGGAGCTTGAAGCCAATAATCATTAAATGAAGCGTAGAGCCCCGGGTTTTATTCTTCGGGGAGCATCTCACCATTGTACTTAGAGGGACAGGGCTGGGGGCAACTCCTGAAGTTTGCAATTTCTAGCCAACCCACCATGCGACCTTGAGTCGTGTGTGGATACCCAAATTAAAAAAAAAAAGATTCTGTCACATTTGTACTTGTAGGGTGACAAATACCTACTCCAAGACGAGACCGTCTCGTAAATAATTGTATACTTTCTATGACGTTCAAAGGCTTAATGTAAACAAGAGAGTTTCGTTGCGAATGTTCGGAAAGATAGTGGGATGTTGAACCAATAGAAATAGAGAAGAGAAAAGGAAGAAGACGAGAAAGAGAGGGAAAACAGAAATGAAGGGGGAATAGAAAGAGAAAAAAAAGAAAAGTGATTGAAAGACAAAGGGAAGGAGAAGAGAAAGATGGAGGAGAGAAAAGGAGAAACAAGAAAAGGTGGCTGAGAGAGAAAGAGAGCAAGAAAGGAATGGAAGAAAGAATAGAAAGGATAGAAGAAGAGAAAGGCAGGGGGAAGAGAAATGAAGAGAGGAAAAAAAGAACAAAAAAGAGGTTGAGAGAGAGAGAGAGAGAGAGAGAATCAAAGAAGAAAGGAGAAAATTAGACTCAGTAAAAGAGAAAAAGTGCGTGACCGAAATATTTAGGTTTTTATATTTTATTTTCGTTTGATATTTTTCAGTTTTTTTCTCTTCTCTTTTTTTAAAAATTTTAATCTAAGTGTTTCTTTTTCGTGAGTGAGCTTTCGGAATAAGATCAAAAGCGAATTTTCTTGGAGACGTAGGATTAAAGGAAAGCAAACGAGGGTGGAATCTTTTTGGTGGCAATGGGATTTTTTTTGACAATAGAAAAATCGAGGGGAAACTAAAATTGAAATCTAAATAAAAGCATGGGGTGTGGAGGTGTCGACAGTTAAGATGGAAATCAGAAGCTGACTTCGACGTTTTTTCCTTGTAAACTCAAGAAAATTTAGAAGCGATGAAAGAAGGAAGGTTTTCATTTACTTCATCAGTTATTTAAAATATACGCACGGCAAAGTGAGTGGATTGCTATTTGGTTACATGCAAAAGGCAGAAACACACACACACACACATACACACGCATATACACACACACATACACACATCCATGTATATGTATATGTGTGTATATTTGCGTACTTAAGCTTACTTCTATCGTGTATATTCACTCCTATTAGGATGTTTTTGGGGAAGGGTTCACCTAAACTCTCTCTAGTTTTCCTTGTCTTATAAAGCTCTCTCTGATTCTGTCTTTCTCTGTCTTTCTCTGTCTCTCTGTTTGTCTGTCAGTCTGTCTGTCTGTCTGTTTGTCTGTCTGTCTGTCTCTCTCTCTCTCTCTCTAGCTGAATGATCAGTCTGTCTATCGATCAACTTACCCAGCGGTTCCCGTGTCTTTCTGGATATTTCGCGAATCTTTCGAACTCACTCCAGGAAATAAAGAACCTCATTTTCTCCCAATTCTTTCTTTCCTTAGGGAAACCATTGCGTACTTTATGTCCCCTGAGCTTTTGAGTAGTAACTCGTGTGCATGTATGCAGGGGAAGTATGTTTAATTTTAAACCATCACAAGTTAGAAAAAGGTTAGGAAAGGCATAGGCGTTAATTCATTTTATTAATAAAGTTAAAGGAGATATTGTTCAGTGGTATGAATTGATAGATTTGTAAATGCAATATCGCAGACAATTCTTGTAGGTATTCCTTCAAAAATATGCTTATTGCTAGGGCTATACTTATACAGCAAAAGGCAATTTACTGTAACAAACGAATTACTGGTAACTGGTCCTCCACAAGCATAGGAAGAATAACGACTTGGAACGTGCTGAAAGGCTCACTTTAACGTCATTCTATCTGAAAGGGATCAAACATTCTCAATCCCAAACCTGTATGGGAGTTATGTTGAAGTGATCAAAAGCCAGGATTTGGGACGCTGAATTTATAGGCAGACCTCGAAGATCGGTGTAAAAGAGATTTCCTATCCACATCCTGAGCTTAGCAAAAATAGGGATTTTACGGCGTTTAAAAAACATTGTCGTCATCATCAAATTTTCTGGAGCTCTCAGCATCTTCGAATTTTTCACAAAGTCGGATCACAAGCCTGGCACCGTCTTCTTTCCACTTGAGACAATATTTTACCCTTTGGAACCTATTTCTTTCCTATTGGTAAGTATTCATGGATAAGTGGGATAACAGAGGTACGATTTACCCTCACCTGTATGAGCCATCATCCAAAGTTTCGTCTCGAAACTTCTTGCCGAAAATATTTCTCTAAATCTTTACGGTCTTGAATATCTGGCACCTTCACCATTCTCTTCTTGATGCTATTTGAGCTAGAAAGCCATTATGAAACGAAATCATAGTTCATTCCGACAATAATTTTTCTTTTCTTAATATCTCATCGAGTGAGAATGAACACGACTTGTTTTCCTAAAAGCAATCCAGTTACATTTCTATTTCTAAACAGACATGCAGAAGTCGTAATGCATTTGGTAGAGTATCTCTTCAAGGTTCTGTGGGAGCTGAGCACTCAGGTAGATACGTGTGTCATTCTTATTATCACGTAGACAGGCTTTTATGCATTTCATTGGTTCCACTAACCTTTTCAAAAAGCACCTGCATTGGTAGCAGAAAAACTGTCTACAGTTACTTATTTAGTTGTTGTAGTAGACATAATAATCATAAGTTTTCTGAATTTCGAAGAAGAAGCATTGTCAATACTAATTTTTCACTAGTTTTTTTTTCACCTTATTTTTTGTTGCTTTCTATCGTCATACTCAAGCCATTACTATAGTCTACGACCGTTTAGTAAGTAGTATGATTTCATAAAATCAGCATCCGACGGTGTAACGAGGCGGAAGCTAATTGAAAGAATAAAAAGATAATAATGACAACCATTTATCTAAGAAACTTGGAAGACTTGAGATAATTACGTTTACTAACACTAAGTGTAAAACAAGAACGATTTGACGCGAAAGTTCAATCAGATAATGACGAATCTAGTGATATCACAAAATTTGAATAACGCTTGCTCGTTATATTTCATAGCCTCGTTGGTAAGTCGCTGGTCAAGTTAGCGCACGCTCTTAAGGGATAGCGAGATCGAATCTCGTCAGAATCGTTGCAATAAAAGACAGCATAAATAAGATGGATGGAAAACTGTTTGAAAATAAATGAACGTAGATAATTTCAAACAAGAACCTTTATTCATTGAATCAAAGAATTTATGTTTGTT
Source organism: Thysanoteuthis rhombus (assembly GCA_963457665.1). Lineage (NCBI taxonomy): Eukaryota > Metazoa > Mollusca > Cephalopoda > Oegopsida > Thysanoteuthidae > Thysanoteuthis > Thysanoteuthis major. The sequence continues at coordinate 26,710,033 of OY735217.1, forward strand.
TTTTGTCAGGCAATATTAATATTCAGCAAACTTGCTATCAGCATACGTTCAGAGTATTTCTTATTCGCAGATCGAATTTATCTGATCTATTAGCTTCTCTTCCTAAATGTGTGTATATGTGTGTGACCGTGTATGAGCACTTGTGCAAATCCTTCTGCTATAACTATCGTTCCTGCCCAGGTACTACAGATTGAGTACTCTTCATGTGAAACCTCTAAAACCGAAATGTAGTATGATTTAAAGACGTGAGACGAGGCTGATTTCCAAGGCATTTAATTTTATTCTGACTACGATAAAAAAAAACTTGGTTGTCTTTGTACAATACTTTAGAAACGTAAAACTATATTTACATCACTAACGGTGAAAGACGAAACAAGTCCCAATCAAAACAAATTATTGTTACCGTAAGACCTACCTATGATTATTCATGTAGACATTTTTATTTATCTTTTATTTCATTTTCGTCTACCATTCCATTACAGTCACATTCTCTCCTCTAATTCAATTCAATAACGCTTTCCCTTATCGTGTCTAATTACAAAAAATTCCATTAAAGGATAAAACTGGAATAGAACGGATTTTTCAAACAGTAGGAAAAAAAACGGCCGTTTTTCATAAACAATCTAATTAAAAGAGAAATACCAAACCCAAGATTGCCCGCCTTACATTGCAGGTCCCATCCCAGGATACATCTTTATGTATGGGCAAATATCACGAAATCCGAAAAAATCCCGAAATTCGAAACGCATCTGGTCCCAGGCATTTTAGATAGGGGATACTTAACCTGTAGCTGCAAAAAGCTGTTACCACCTTTGTCAACTTGGACAGGTTCATATGAAACACTACTACGTATACGGACAACATTGTTAAGAATGATCTCATTATGTTTCAATAATCACGGTAATTCTCATGAAGGCAGTCCGAGGATACCCATCTACGCGTATAGTCGTTAACCTGGCGCTTCAAACTGATCTTTCCAACACTGTTGATAGGATTAATATTCGCTATTCATTCATCTAAACTAAACCGTTGAGCGTATCTTAGCCTGGGATTTCAATGCTTGAAGTGATTAGGGAAGGTGTTCAATCCATTCATACGCAGCACAGAAGGGGAATTCGTCACCACAAAAAGGCTCGACATTTTCACTAGAAGCAGATAAAATGATAAACTTTTCACGGATTTAGAATTGGGGCTTGTCTGTCATGGTTACGGAGTAACGAACAAAGGAAAGAACATATGTTCACGATTGGTATGTCTTGTATTAGTCCGTTCGGATAGTGTAATGGTTAGCATGTCTGCCTCACACGCTATGAAGATTCTGTGTTCGATTTCCCGGTGTGTGCAAAGAGATTGGAATGCTATTCATTAGGACAATTTTCTCTGTGCAATCTGAGCTGTGCAAAGTGGTGACCATAAAATTTTGTAGGTATGAAGCTCTGGTCTCGACAAGACTTGAGACATCGTTCATATATATATATATATATATATATATATATATATATATCATTGTGTCATCAACACATAGCTGTTTCGTTGTATTACAACTCTTCTGTGTGGCTATATACTATCCATTATCCCATCCAGTACCACGAGGTAGGATTGAAACCTTAGCTTCAGACCCGGAGGCCGGTATCCTATATCTGCTCCTATTGAATATAAGCGATATATACATATATATACATCTGTGCTTATTGAATATAAGCGATATGTTTATCTAGCATATATTCCCCATCCACCAGAGTGATCTAATCCTATAGAACAGTATTGCATAAGCTTACAATGAACGAATTACCTCACTTAAAGAGTGCTCAACCTCGAATATATATATATGAAAATTTAAAGCACTGTGTCTCCCGTTCGAGAATTCTTTGATCTTTTTTATCACTTCGTAGGGCATCAAAAATGAATAATCGCGATTTTCATGTCATTATGCTACATCAATTAAACCAGGGCCATTGCGCTGCCGAAGCGACCAACAACAGCAATAGCTCTGGGGGCCCGGGGTAAGCTTTAGAACGGACCATACGTTGCTGATTCAAAAAATTCGCTTTTGGCGATCTGGATCTTAAAACTGAGCCATTTATTTTAATCCAAACTGACACAAATATATCAGAGACACAGTTGCCTACTGTAGAACGATGATCAACGAGCTCGTCTTGCATACCATTTAGCTATATCAAGTTCTCCGCTTGGGGTCTCAGCGTCCTTTGAATTTTTCAAATCAGTTTGGGAAGTCTTCTGTAGGGATCGCCACCAGACCGCCACCAGAGCTCTTCAGTCTTATCCACGATGGCTCGAAGGAGATTTTAGCTTTGGCAAACGTTAGATCGCAAGAGGCCAAATCTGAGCTGTACGGCAGCAAGTACACCCAGATGATGCGATATTTCGCCACCACGCAACAAAAAAAAAAAAGGAAAGGAGAAAACCCTGTCTGAGACGTGAATAATGGGCAGGCCCAGTCATTGTAAATGCGACGGTCACACGTTACGCAAGCTCATCCAATGGCGTCTCATTACCGATTGAATAACCCTGCAGGAAAGTATCTGTTCATGCATGCGCAAAAAGGTTCTCTCTTATTGTTCCCTTAAGTTACATCAAAATAGGCGGCATAACCGGTTCTCAAGTTATTCAGAATGGCTGGATACTTTCTGGGCAGACCTGCTATAATAATAATAATAATAATAATAATAATAATAATAATAATAATAATAATAATAATAATAGTAGTAGTTTATTTTCCCCCAATAACAGCCAAAAATCAACTTTCAGTCTTAAATATGTGGAAAGTTGAGAGAAAAAAAAAATCAACATTTCACAGCGTGCCAATGTAAAGGGTCGGAGATTAGATCAATTTCCTAAACGAACAAATATGATAAACATTAAAACGAAATAAAAATGTCATTTAGCGTTACGATTCTCAAGGAGAAACACCTGAAATCTCTCTACATTAAATCCAGCACTTCATTGATATTATCTCTGAACTGAGCTTAGCCTGGCACAGGGCCAGTGGTGTGGAGTGCACAGTAAAAAATCGAACTCACTTCAATAGTAAACACATGTACTTACTAAACCAGTTTGCTAAACATTGCTCCTCAGCGAGGCGCCCAAGATATTAACATCAGAAATCTCTTAAATCCAGTGGGAGGATCCGGTGATTAACAAAATCTGTTTAATTGCAATTGTCTGCAAGACTAGTTTGTTAAACATAGCTCTACGGTTAGGTACGTAGAATACTCTTACTTCCTCAACTTAGTCTGGCACATATGTGAGCAGAGCCGACTTTGAGTCAATCGGACCATTTGCTATCTATTGGGCCCTGCCTAAGGGGGTTACGCGCTTATGTATATCCAAGTCTTGTCAAATACTCACAGCACCACATTGCAGATGAACTAGATGATATACAAAGGACAGCAACAATATTCATTTTCTTCCGAATTCTCGAAGATTTAACTGTTTGTTTATACTAAAAAATGTATAAAAAATCGTTGTATAAATATATTCGAAAAAAATCGAAGTATAAACATATTTCAATTTTTTTTTATTGTACTTGAATTAAATAATGTTAATAAATTACGTTGAGTTTGAAAAATATTTCTGTGAAATGTTCAGTTGCACATGTTAATTGCTTTCCATTGCACCGTAGAGGTATAGAGTTTAGTTCCAAGAATCTTGAGACGTTGACTGTTAACCAAGGGCCCTGCAAAAATGTTTCCTATTGGGTCTGCAGCTTCCAAGAAGCACACAAGAAGGATCGAACTCACCGCACAGTAACAATGGCCTGCGAATCTAGTTTTTCAACCCCAGCAAGACTTTTATCTATTTACTATGTTTTGTTCTACGAGCTCGTAATTGACGGAACATGCCATATTCCATCGATTATTTACCAAGACCATATTGATATAGGTTTCTTCATATAGAATTCCAGAATGACTCAACAAGAAATGGAAGAATGAGTCTCTAAATGCGATTTTGTTATTGATTATAATAATAGATGCGTTCTTGACAAACATATTTTTGTTACATTTGAATGGTTTTTTCATCCATCTCTGAGAATGCAACATTACTTTCGGAACGAATTAAATTCTCTCCCTGTCTCTGTCTGTCTGTCTGTCTGTCTCTCTCTCTACAACACACATACACACACACAAGACACCATATGTATATAAAATGGGACACTGAACTCATTGTAATTCATATATATATATATATATATATATATACTCTTCCACTTCATTGGTTTTAAAACTCTATCAGGTGTTTAGTTCTGCCGCTCATTATAACAGCTGATGAGAGGTTCAGTTGTGTCATGGTAATGGCACAGTAACTTTCAGAAAATAGAAATAAAATCATATCACACCTCTACAGTTCTTACTTGATATCATAGATTCTGCAAGGAGGATATATATATTTAGCCTTATATAAAAACAAATCTACGGAATCCATCAAATCACGGGTAGGATTTATGCAACAAATAACTCAAAACTTTCATTCATTCATTGTAATCATTACGCACATAACGGTGTCCATCTTTACTATAGAAATACATTGCAAATTATTTTACAAGAGAAATGTATAGCAATTTTTTTTACCATCGAAACATATTGCCAAACATTTTGATATTAGTTTTTTACATAAACCATAATAACTCGAGTAGGATTCATTAAAAATACATAAAAAGTCTCACACACACATATGCAAACAAGTGACACCACAGATTCTAATGGCAAGGGAAATGATATAATAACGGGTGTATTTTAAAGCCGAATAGATAAAAAGCAACAAAAAATTCAGAAAAAAATAAAATGAATAATATTGTCTTTGTATTCATTGAAGCAATGAAAAATGAAAATGATATCTAAGATTTAATACAAAAATGGTATTGATAGATTTATTAAACCTGTAATCAGTCTTTATCCAAACACAACACCCACCCACAGTACACGTTCCTTGTTTTTTCCACACCCACCGTGTCGAAGCCTAACCCCGTGCCCCATATCCAATTTACCCAGAACTTCCTTTCTCTCTGAGACATTTTTTCTTCAAACACTTGTTTATCTATTTGTATTTCTGCTTTCAATATGTAACGGACTGCAACGAGTTGCTGATCCCACAATTTTCTGTACTGCACTCCTGATGACGTCTGCGATAAGGGGAAATGTATTAAATTCTATCTTAATAATGAATTTTGAGATGTGATACACGTTTTCTCAATCTTTCATTTCCCTTGCTGCCATTCACTACTATATATATATATATAGTTTAGAAAGCTTTACAGCTTTAAACACTAAACATTTAAAAAAAACTTTTTTGTGTGTTACTTCGGTCACTTATTTTCCAATATCTGTCAATGCAATTTATGTAATTTTCTTCAGTATTTTCCCCTGTTTTGCATATACTTTGTTATTATGGTATAATGTGTTGTTTATCTTATAACAATTTCGTGGATTTTGAAAGCAAAACGGTTATATATGGATAGTATTTTATTCTACACATTTTTAGAAACAGTGCTTACTTACGAAGGTTACACAAAAATGTATTTAACGATGAGGGGTCAGTGGGTATAACAGACGTGGCTCGCTGTTTGTGTCACTTCAATTGAGAGTTCACCCATGTGAATATTATTGTGTAGGTTTTAATCTCAGGCTGCATGCAAACCTTATGATATTTTTAAGAATACTAATTACACTTTAAAGTTTCTTCGAGATATATGAATTATTAAAAATTGGATATATGATCCAATAGAATGTATCAGTTGGCCTAGACAACATAAATAGAATGAACGATTTACCCTCTCGGTTGCAGGTTCGATTCCTGCAGTAGCCCTATTTTCTTCAATTGTTTATTCTATTTACGTTTTCTAGGCCAAATGATACATTCACCGTGAAATAACAGGAAATCGTTTCAATATAGAATAAACCAATTTATAATCTCATATATATATATATATATATATATATATATATATATATATATATAGAGAGAGAGAGAGAGAGAGAGAGAGAGAGAGAGAGAGAAGAGAGAGAGAGAGAGAGATATTGTCTAGAAAGTTTTACAGCTTTTGATATTACAAAACTTTAAAGAATATTTTTTGTTTCACTTCAGTCATCCATTTCCCAAAATCAGCTGATGTAATTTTCTCCAATGTTCTTTTATGTTTGACATATACTTTGTTATTATACACATAAGACTTTAGTCAGCAGGTTGGAGTATCCCTCCAACCTGTGTGATCGTATATTTGACAAAGGCTTCCTTCTGGCAGAAACCCAAGTTAGCTAATTTACAATCCTTACATGGTTTGAGAATGTATTTCAACATTTTTAGCGCCTGACGTACAGTGATGTTCGGCAAGCGAGCCTTGCAAGGCTATTCTCTGTTGTAGCGAGTCCAGTCCTCGCAGAATACTGCACCTTAGTGGCCCTGTGCCAGACTAAGCTAGGCTGAATAAATAACTATATTTCAATATTCTTCGGTGTTTGTAATCTGATATAGACTTTTCTAATTCTGAACATAGCTAACCAGAAATGTCATATTTGCGTAAAAGTTTGGATTTGGTGACTTCCGAGGATTAAGCTGACAAATCAATTTGATCAAGTCTCGCAAATCACAGCGGGTTGCTGCCAACCTTCAAGTGTAGAAGGTGTTCTTTCAAGTACTTCACCAATAAGAGCCGAAGGGGTCCAATTCACGGAGAAATTAAGGAAGAACAGTTTACGTTTCACAATCTGCTCGGAAAAAATTCCTTTGCCCCACTTCCTAAGACCAATCATCCCTGCACTTTTGGTATGAGGAGGCAAAGTTTGTCTGGAGTTTTGCGACGATAAATCAGCAGCTGTTTTTTTTTTTGTTTTTTTTTTGTTGCTTTTTTTTCCTTCACATATTTTGTTGCTCCTCAATGTTATTTTGCCAACTGTTTTGGTAAAATGTTTATATACTCTTTCGCCGATTAATAGCCTTACGTTACAGCACTGAATTTGAAATTGTTTCAGTTCAATGTTCAAACCCTGGTTAAAAGGAGAGAATATCCAAGTTTCACAATGCGTATTTGATTGAAGAGACCTCTCCATGTGCTCTAATGGTGGCGATATGACTTGGAGTCAAAAGTTAAAAGCACCAGTTCCTGCCAGATCACCGAAGTTGAGCAGCGATGGGCTTGTTCAGAAAGATGGATGGCCACTTAAAAACAGCAGGTATTGTAAATAAACCTGAGGCCTCTGTGCAAGAATAAGCAAAGCTGAGAAATAACAACGGTGCAGATATGATTAGCAACCTCGTCTAGTCGACCGATTCGCACACGTAATGAATCTGATCTTTTCCGTGACTTTGTACCAGACATACCTTAGTGAATATTTTTGGATCTGCTGGTTAGGCGAGATAGATTTTGAATGCTGCTTTTCAAAGTTGTCGAGCTTTCTTCACCTTTTAACCTAATTTCCCCCACCCACCCATTTTCCAGTTGTGGGATTGACCCAATCTTGGTAAATATCTATATATCTTCCAATAATGAAAAATCCTTCTCTTTATGAAACCAGACAAATCTCTCGCTCAAATAGTTCTGAGTTTGCGAAATTCACAACGCCTACATCGTCGACATGTGATGCAATTACTTTTTTCAGTTTACAAAAGTGATTCTGAGCATGAGGCGCACACCCCACAAGGAGCAATTTGAAATTTGCAGATTCGAATTCGGGTGTGAAAAGCGAAAAGTGTTAAAAAGTGTTAAATTAAATCCTTGTTATACAATACTATAAATTCTTGATTACACAATACCATTAATTACTAATTTCACCATAGATCCCATTGTAAGAAATGTTCAACTCATTAACTTTGCAAGGTATAAAAACGATGAGGTAATTGCGTCGTTGTTTCTAAATTTTACAAGAAAAAATCAACGGTATTTCCTTGATTTGAAATTCTAAGTATCAGTAAATGTCTAAATTCAACATTATAGTATTGTACCTTTTCAACACCAAATTTCTTTTATCGTGGTAAGGTGTGCATCAAATTGTATGGACTATCGAGGTGAGGTATGAAGCAAAAGAGGTCCAGAACTACTGGTCGACAACTTCATTCATTGTTTACAATTCAAGCTAAAGATCAACGATAACACTCACATAACCCAATTACCCTAAAGTGAATAAGATTAGTAGCAATGCATTTGATCTGATTGGTGGTTTTAGCTTCGGAGTAGTGAATATTTTGCACCCTGAAGTTCTTTGAAGAGATATTTTCTTTCAAAAATTGAAGAAAGCAACGCATACACAAATTTCTATTGGTTCGATTTCTTTTGTCTAAATGCAAAACAAACAAACGAACCCGAAACATTATAGGAATTCTTCTGATACCAATTTCACGATTTGGGACAGAAATTTAAAGCACTAGATTCGACGAATTCATGCCAGGCAATAAAGTAAATTTATATCGTTTTTTGTTGCTTGAAAACATTGACGCAGTTTATCTAAGTAAAACCATATTTGAAGTGTAGATAACGTCTGATTTACCGGGGATTAAAAAAAACAACAGTAAAATGCTTTAGGCAGATAATTAGTACTAATCTATTACCCGTTATTTTATTAATTGAAGAAGAAGAAGAAGAAGAAGAAGAAGAAGAAGAAGAAGAAGAAGAAGAAGAAGAAGAAGAAGAAATAGAAGGAGAATAAATGGAGAAAAAGAAGAGAAGGAGAAAAGGAAGAAAAAAGACGGGAAGCAAAGAAGAAAACGAGGAAAAAGAATAAATAGGAGAATAAAAAGAGGAGAAAAAAGAAAACTCAAAGGGAAAAAAAGGAATAAATGGAAGAAGAGAGGGGAAAGAAGGGAAGAAGAATATGTGGCTTAAATTTTATCTTTAAAATAGCAGTACCACGTGTGTAATATATGATAAGACAAACGCTCGTGAAGTAATGGTTTGTAAGCTGGTTTCGAACGCTATTATTGGTGCTAGGCGGGATTGAAACCTTCGTTCCAATCCCAGAGTCTGATATTATATCCGAGCTCTCTATATCTATGTACAAAGTTAAAGCAGCTACCTATCGGTTCCATCAGCGGCCTATTTTCTCTCTTTCTATTGTTTATTCTTTTTGTGTTGTCTGGGCCAAATGATACACTCATCGTGTATTAACGGGAGGTCATTTCAAATAGACAATTGTTTCTATATCCATTCTATATCCATTTCTTGAAAAAATATATATATGTGTGTGTGTGTGTTATACATATGAACACGTAAATACAAAATAATCTCGTTATTAAGATTGGATCGTTATCAAAAATGCAGATGTGCAATGATTTTAGGAAACAAAAAAAATGTCTGAAGCTTGGACACAAAGGAAAAAATGTTTCGGACTCTCCAACATTGACGCTATTACGTAATCCAAATTTGATCAACTGAATTATTTTGATACATTTATGTTCGTATTGTCCATAACTCTGAGAAGAGTAAAATTTTGTTCGACAGTTGAACCTCTTCTTCGAATCCTAGCTGATGTCAACATAACGTCCTAGAGCCCTCGTCAGGTGTATAATCCGAGAAAAGAAACAAATTCATTTTTTTCTGTCGCCATGTTTTTTTTTTTCCTCGGATTACATACTTGACGAGGACTGGAAAACGAATCGACTGAAACGTTGTTTTGACAACACCAAGGATGTGAATAAGAGACTCAATTGTCCGAACAAAATTTGGAATTCATTTCGGTGCTTCTCTACCATTAAAGAATTAATTTGATTTTTTGTCTTTGCTGCTGCACTCAGAAATGTTTCTTTACTCCAATGATAGCATAAATAGTCTCACAACAAATACTAAAAGCATCCATGGGCTTTGGATAGATGCCAAAATTACCATAGTACATTCAGTGTGGGAACAGATACAGCGAACATAACATGAAATGCAAAGGTTGATCATTTAATGCTAATATTTGTTGTGAATAGGAATTCATATAAAATACCAACTTCAGATGTATACTTCGAGGACACAAACCTTACATTTTAGCCTCCATCTCTCATAGAAGAATTTGTGATAGCCAACTCTATTGACTTTCTCTGACGAATTGTCTCGCTTTTTGAATTGAAACGTACTTCCTGCTACTTGCACACACACGCACGCACACACGCACAAACATACACACACACGCGCGCACTCGCGCATTTATCTGGGTTTTCTTCAGCGTTTGCTAACAGTAAACTCCTTCCTACCTTTGTGCTTTCTCACCGTACCTCATTCTGCTACCATTTTGGTTAAATCTAAGGAGTGGTACATTACGTTTTTTTTTCAGAATAGTTATTTATTTTTTTTTTTTTCTTTCTAATAATAAATGCCTTTAAAGTAATTCATTCCAGTTTCATCATAATTTATATTGCCACGGTTAAATCGCACTATATCTACCGTTATCTTGAGTAGAAAGCTTGATTTACTGCTCCTACGAGGGCAAAATTTTCGCTCCACGCTTCAATTCTCTGAGCCTATTTCCGGTTCTTTCGACAGCAAAGTCACGCATAACGAAATACCGAACTAAACTTATTTGAAACAAGAACATATATATATATATATATATATATATATATATATATATATATATATTAAAAAAACGTGTGTATATAACACACACACGTACACACATACATACATATATATATATATATATATATATATATATATATATATATATATATATATATATATATATTCAAAAACGTGTCTCTGTTTAGCTGGCGAATTTTATGTATATTGCACAGACGACGCTACAGATTATATTGAGAAAAATTACTTGAGACTTTTCAACTTCTTAACTGAAGTATTGTCGTTATTATTCATTTTTGACTAGTATTTCTTTCATCTTATTTCCGTTGTTGGGGATCATAAAGATCTTTGTTGGCAATCCCTCGTAATCCTTCTGGGAGGAGACCAATCTCTATACCACGTAACATAACACAAACCTCCTTCCTTCCCCTAGCCTGGCTGCGTAACTAGAGTGACAAGAAATGAATGAATGGATTTCGGTTGATTTTTATCGCAATTTTAGGGTTGTTATTTTATCACCGTTAAGTAAGCAGCACGAATCAGAAATTTAGAAAATCCGAACTTGCACCACTTATCCTTTGCAGCCTGTCATCTCTGACAGCAACTTACCCATAAGACCACAGATGCTTCACTAGCAGACGTCGTTCAATTAAGACATAATCCTAAAAAGAAGAGTATACAACCAATGCATTCTCCTGATAGTCATTTATGGAGTTGAAACATGGAACCTAACCAAGAGACAGGCCCGCGAAGAGAAGTATGCATCGTGCGCATGAGAGAATCACGCCCAATCTTACATGGAGAAATCAC
>OY735217.1:26723849-26758351 GCA_963457665.1 Thysanoteuthis rhombus
TGATATTTTGTAGCGATTTCATGAAAAGAGTGGATGCTGGCGAGGACCCTCTTTTCGGTCGGGCCAGCACACACTCCAGGACAGACCGATGTAGGCCAACATGAATGTCCGGGAAGGCCTGCGTACCTCACCTCCCCCCATTAAAATGTTAAAGATTAATTTTATTTAAACTGAGAATCCATGAGCCCATTTTTTGGCGTTAGTAGTTCGCACGTTAAAGTGGATAATCGGATTTAAATAGTGCACGTGTTATAATTTTGTGTTTGGGTATTGATTATGATTAGAGGTAGGGTTACGGTTTTCGCTTCAAGAGAAACATATTTCATTGTCCGGATATGGTAAGATTCCTTAAAAAACATACTACCAAACTGACATAAGCACCGAGAAAGATAAATTCACATCCGTGGTCACTTATAATTAATGGAAATTAGGGTGACCGTTCAGCATTATAGCTACATTGTAAAAAGACCCCTCCCCCCACTGAAACATTTTTTAAAACTGACAAATTCCTGGAATGATTGAAGGTCAAAAAGACTGAAAGCATGAAAATCAAATGGAAAAAAATCAACTTCCCCTGTCGGAGTTTGAACCCGTTCGTCAATTACATTTTCTGTGTCTCAAGCTACCGTGATTATAAATTAGATTAATAGATAAATAAATTAATGAATCTTTGAATAGAAGCTCACGAAATAATGCAGAAATATATTTTTTTAGAAAGCATTGAACCCTCCCCCCACAAATGTGTAGATACAAAGAAATGGTACAAAAATCATACAGAATGATGCTGATTTAATATATATATATATATATATATATATATATATATATATATATATATATATATATATATATATATATATATATATATAGTTTTATGGATCTTACTATAATATTCTTTGAGAAAATTTGAGATGAAAGAAACAAAAACAAAAAATTCAGACACACTTTATCCAGAGAGTGTGAACGCTGATCATATAGAAATCGACATATATTTTGCAAAATCCCACCTAAGGATATGTGCTGTGAGTGAATTGAGACCTGCTGATTTCGAATACGCCTTTGTTTTTCTTCGGTAATTCATAGTTCTCGACTTTTAAGGGTATATGCGTACATACACTCTTCAGTACTTTATAATATAGGTGCAAAAAGTACACTGGGACTGAGAGAAATTCACATTGGCAGTTGTTTCAATGACGAATGGAAAGTGATATCCAGATTAGCATTATACCTACATTGTGAATACTCCTTTAAAACTTGAAATATTTTTTTTCAGAACCGACAAATTTCTGGGAGGTTTTAAGATTAAGTAGTTTGAAAACATATAAAATTGTGAGGAAAAGATATTTCTTCATTGGCTCATGAACATGGTCCGCTAATTCTATTTTCTGGGGCTCTGACCACTCGGCTATTGGACAAATGTGACTTTGAAGCCTACGAATTAATACCCCAGAAGATTTCATGGAGCTAATTCTAATACTTTTTGAGAAAGCCCTAGATGAAAGAACCCAAAGAAAAAATATCTCTTGGCCTACTTCTTTCTGAGAACGTTAACGTAGACCCATAGAAATGTGTTTGTTTTTTTGTTTCTGCTTTTTTTTTTTTTTTCAAATTTTGACTTGAAAATGTGTGTCGTAGGTAATTTGAGACCTGCTGTTTCCATTCTATGATGCGTAGTTCTCGACAAGTGTTTAAAGAATACACCTGTGGCACACATGGTTAAATGAAAGCAAAACTGGTAATCTAGTCCCGTGATGTAAGTACACTTTGAGATTGCATAGTTCTGTCCAAAAAACGCACATAGAGCGACCAGTGAGCTCCAATGGTCAGTCACTGAGAGTTGGCTGAAGCAGCCACACTCGCAGTATTTGTTCGTCTTTCAAGCTCCTAACAGCTAACAGCTATTTGGATGGAGCGCTATTACCATATTGTTGGAGGTAGTCAGACGATTTGAGATTGGAAATTCTAGTCCATCTTCCTCTTTCCGTGCTCCATCCGAATGAATAAAGCGGAAGCTCCCAACTATAGAAGTAGTGTTATATTTCATACTAATCCTAGCCACTACACACAAGATCAAAGGTCGTTCTACGAGTTTATGTCACGCTTCTTAGTCAAAGAATCAGCATTCGATGTTAAGCGGCGATAAGTACGGGGGCTGTTATTTTGAATAACTTGCACTTAACATATTTCGATGTTTGAAAACCAACACATTTCACGTTTACTGACTGCTATAATTACTTATGTATCAATAATTCTGCCTTTTATTTCTTACAACTGAATAAGTATATATTTAGGCGTTATAGTCCGTAAATGTTTCAAGAACAAAGATTTTGTATTTCTGGTGAGAGAAGGTGAGGTTAAGAGAGATGAAATATAATTAAAATTACATATGATGAAATCGCTCAATTATCGAGTGGGATATATTGAGCCTGTTTTCGAAGGAAATTTGTTCACTTCAGAATACATGGTGTATTTATGAGAAGTGTTTTTTCTAAGTGTATACTTTTACGGTAAAATTACAGATGTATTTTGATATGCATAAAAAATGTATTTCTTTCAAGTTGTAACATATTTAGCAACTGGGATCAGATATCGACCATGGGCTCCGGGAACAAGTACGTCTATTTCCTCTGTTTTTGGCATTGTACAATACTAAGCTAAGCTTGGCGATTATCAAGAAACAAGAGTCGTCTGCAATCTTTGAGAAATTTTTTCGTGTACTTACATACTTACAGACACTGGCAATACATTTACAACAAAAAGATATAACTGAGTTCACAACATACTTCATTAATATAACGTTCAAACGTTATCGGGAATTTTATAAATTGAGGTCTGCGTTATAATGAAAACAATTTGGCAAATGTCAGCTTACTCACACACACACACACACACACACACACACACACACACACACACACACACACACACACGCGTTGGTGAGTGTGTGCGTGTATATGTGAGTAGAAGGATTTTTCCCATAGCTTCGTATCTTTCAGTTCGAAATAATAACACAAAAGAAGTTTTAAAATGCACTGATCATCAGTTATAATTTTTTTCTATTAGATAATGAAGTTTATGCTAAATTTCTCATTGGTGTGTTCCCGCTCGTTTACTTGAAATGCAAACTTTTCAGCGATGCAATAAAAAAAGAGAAAAGTTACATTTATTGATCACCCTTTATTCCAATTTTTTTGCTTGATCACTCCCAACACGGTATGCTGTCAAAAGACTTTGGTCATATGACGGTTTATGTTAAATGATTACACAGTTTAGATCTTCTTTGTTTCTCCTTTTCTCACATATATAAAGGACGGCTTCCATCATGCAAAAGTACGCAACTGAACAATGAACTAAAGTAATGGAAATTTGCTTCGAATGCCGACAATGGAAGACGTTAACCCATATTCCTGTTATTTCAATGCGCGTACACTGCCATCTGAGTCGATTTGATAGCTCTTCATGCGGATCCGCAGAGATCGCATGCGAAACCGAGGCCGGCAGAATACAAGATGGAGAGATTAACTAGACAGATTCAGAAAATACTGGCTCTGCGACGTCTATGATCGAGAATTGTGACGAATCCTGGGGAGGTCTATGTCCAAAGACAGACGTTAAAAGACTGATGATGATGATGATGATCATCATCATCATCATCCTCATGATGATGATGATGATGATGTATAAGCAATGGTGTAAGATCCGGGGGGTGCAGGGCCATTGCCCCCAACCCCACATTCAGGCGAAATAGTGTGAAACTACTGGCGAATCAGTGTAATTTGGGCAAACCTGCGTAAAATTCAGCCAAATCAAGGTTCTTGCCTGCCTTAACCAAAAAGTTCCCATTCGCTCATGAAAGGTCCAGGAGCTAATCATAACTTTCCGAGAAGAAATGAGTAGCCTACGACCAGACATCCTCCGAAATATTACGTAGAATGTTATTGAAAAAGTAAGAATTAGTATTGAAATGCTGTGTTGAAAATTTCATTTATCGAACGATTTTTGAAAACTTTTTAAAACTAAAAAGATATGAACGTTTTAAACCCGTTCGCGACTTTTGCAGTACCTTGTATTGGCTTAAATCTTGGAGATCTTCCTATAACGCTGAAAGGAGTGGGTCGGCAGTATTTCCCGAAACCTGTGGTAATACGCCGATGGAACTAGGCAACTTTGGCTCTTACTCGAGCATAAATGTGCGTGGGGTCTCACAATAAAAAAATAAGGCTTTTTGTCAAATATCATTCCTTTGCGAGTGTGTTTAAATATCTTCTAAGACAGTCGATGTCAAAATTTTGCACGTTTAGCACAAGGAATTATCCTGCGTGTTTCAATTATGCAAGGAATTTTACTGTAACGCTCCAAATGGCTCATGCTTTATCTTTAACATCACTATGCATTAAGGCCTTCTGCTAGTACCTTGTAACTAAATGCTATCCGTCGCATGATACTTGGAGGGCAGTTGTGGATCACCAAGTAATTTCCATTACCCTCTGAAATGGCATGACGGACAAAAACAAATGCAGCAACCCAACCAGCTCTGCGTCATGGAACAAATGACCCCATGAGGAGAAATCTTCCTTGAGACACCAATAGAGAAAAAAAAACTTCAATTCAAACAGATACTGGTAATGAATGTTATCCGAATGATTCATAATTAGAAATGGAGATAACAATCTTGATAGTGACGATTGGAAGGTTTAAAATATCTTCTGAGAAGAATCCCTATCAATTTTATACAAGGATGGTTAAGCCACGAGAGCCCCATGTAGCTCTATGACATTTAATGAAATAAGTTGGAAATCAGTGGAAATAAGTTGGTTGAGCTCCTTTTCTAATTATAGTTAATCTAAGAGGTGAATAAAAAAAAATGTCAACCTCTTTAATTATTCACCAGGTCCGAACTGCGACTCCACTGTAATAAAACGTTTTAAGTTTAATGTCCATGATTAGTAAAAATAATTTAGAATTTGAACCAAAATTCAAATTCGAGATTTGAGTGAGGAATTATTCTTCAGTGCTGAGGGAAGGAATGGTTTTAAGCCGAGGTATTAAATGAACTTAAGGTCAGCAAGGTTTCAGATGAATGTCAGAGGACTGAGTTAATGGGTTGGAGTATAGATGTGTACTTCGTGATTGCTTAAACTAATACAAACTAACAGTTAAAAAACTACGTACATGAATAAATATCATTACGTACTAGTTGCGTATTTGTTGATATTTATGTAATACGTGTGCATAAAATTTGTTTGTCTTGCTTTTCTCAAACATCTGTAATTTATCTTATGTAGCTCTGACATTAGGCGAGTTAGGCCAACCCTGTTATACACCTTTAACACAAAAGATTAGTCTGTATGTCTCAATTCTGTAAGGAATATTATCGAAACGGATCAAATGGCTCCTGACTTCTACATGCTTTATCTTTAACAGATGCATTAAGCCTTTAATCTTTCCTAACACTTTCACTTAGCGAATGAAACAACTTGTTCCGTACTATTGAATACCCATAGCTACTACCCATGGGAACAATTTTCTAGAGTACTTAATACTTCCTATCATTGCCTGGCCCCTGCAGTGGTTTCTGGTCAACCGGGGCCACTGACTCTTTGAAATAAGTATACGCCTGGTTCCCAGAGATTTCAACTCCAAAGCAGTACCTCCCCATTGCACTAAAAGAGGTTGAGTCAAGGGGTACTCCCAGACGCCGGGGTAGATGGGCAATTTTTTCTTCATGGAATTTCAGAAAAGGCGGAGCGTTAATTAACGTCCTTTTTGTACTGAACATGTTAATTGCTGTTTCTCAGTTAAAACTGAGCAATTTGATATAATCACTGTGATTCGTTTCCTTTTACGCTGTTATTTATTCAGATTGTCGGTGGAAATATGTCATTTTTTTAATCTAAAAAAATCCTCTGAATATCAATTTCACATAATTAACGAGTAATTGATTTCTATTATTATTAACCAACGATTAAAAAAAAGAAATTGATGTTAAGAAACTCCAAGTATACTGATATTCATATTTCATTTGCCCCGACCAAAATTGATGTATACATTTCTAACTATAAATCATTCTGGCTCCATCTGTTACCGATATCTATTTTTCTTTGTGACGATTTGAAGGAAATCTTTTTTTCTTTTTTTTTTTTTTTTTATCGGTGACACTGGGAAAATCTCACTTCGTTGCTTCGTTCGTTCTATAACACAGAGGTTGTTGGTTTACCATGCTGGACGTTTGACTTTCATTTCAATTCAAAAGTAACAGAAATTACATAACGATACTCATCTCTCCAAATATCATGTAGAAGGGTAGTAGTGAGTTACAAGGTACTAGCAGTATAAAAGGAAGGACTCCTATAGCATCTCTATCGCTTTGAGGATTACTTGGCAGTGCCCATCTCCTCTCAATATAACATGAAACAGGTTGTATTTGATTACACGGGGTCTATCCTCACAGTATCTAGCCATTTTGAATACCTCAAGTATTAAGGTCCAACGCAGACTGGATGTCATTGTAAATTGACAACCAGTCATGGGACTTTAATACGCATTCATGAACTTAAATTCTCCCGTAAAGTTACTAAGTCGGTAGTGAGGTGCGTTAAATGAGTTTGCGTATTGTTCGACCGTGATTGAACCAACCATTCTTCACGTCACGCGCGGATTATTTTTGTCAAAACGTTGTACCACTTATGTTTGCCAGCCTCCATATAGTCAAAACGTGGTTAATTGTGACTTCTTACTTTCCCCAAGGAGATTTTAGACTGTTGACGAAATTAAGGAGAACGCGATAAGTGATAACAATCTCAAAAGGGGGATTTGCAGACTGTTTCGAAAAGTGGATAAGGTGCTGGAATGAGTGTTTGAGGTCCCAAGGGGAACACTTCTATGAGTAATAAGGTGCCATTGCCATTAAGAAGGCTATTTATTCGTTAGTAATGATTAGCTGGATATTTTCCTGACAGACCTCTTTTACTCAGAGTAACAGAGAAGAATTCCTGACCTGATATCCTTCGTGGCATCTCTTAAGCAAGAAAAATTACTTGTCCATCTCCTGTCTAAATATCATGGAACTAGTGGTACCGGGTTACGAAGTGCCAACAGCAGAGAAGAGTCCCTGACTTGATTGAGCTCGTCTTCGTAAACTATCGTGTCATATCTGGTAATGGAGCAAAACGAAGGGAAAAGTGGATTCATGCATTCTCCAAGAGCATTAGCGGGAAGTGAGCACAGACATTTCCGTCTAGAATTCGCTCTTGTGCTGATCACCTCCGAATCAGGCATTAAAAAAAAACAGGAAAGCTTTAATTTTCTCATATCCACGCCTTAAGATGTTTTTGCCCGCCCAGTGCAACTTGGGACATAATCCTAGTTAATCCAGACACGCCCAGAAAACATGATAAGCAAGTACTATATGTTCAGGAAACGAGAGGAAAAATTAAAAAGAGAGAGAGAGAGAGAGAGAGAGAGAGAGAGAGAGAGAGAGAGAGAGAGAGAGAGAGAGAGAGAGAGAGAGAGAGAGAAGGGAAGCAATCTATTTACTGTTTTCACCGCTTTCCGAAAGTTTAAGCTTTTATGAAAAAGGAGAAAGGCAAAGATAACGTTCAGCATTTGTTTTGCAGGGAACCGTAATAGAAGCAGCGTACACACTTACTCTCTCTCTCTCGTACCCCCCTCAGTTTCTTGAACTCCCCATGATCCCTACCTCCGACAACTCAGTCAAACATACCATCATCACAATTTTTTTAAGCTAAGGGATGCTCACAAGTTTTTCTCATATAAAAAAAAATAAAGCATCTTGTCTCTTAAGAGACCACACCCCAGAGGAGTATACCGACCGGTGACGAGTTCCGAGTTTTCATTATATACATCAGCTAAGTGAACTTAGTAAGTTTCAAGTCTGGTCAAGACCAGGACTTCATACCTACAAGTTTTTATGGCCACCTCTTGGTTGAATGCAAGGGATACCTCCACATTAATCACACAGCTCAAAGTGTACTCAATAAGCTACATCTTTGGTTATTAGTTATGTCTCGCCAGTGCCCGTGGTCCGTGTTCAAGCCCAGGTCAAACGTTAAAATTTCCCCAACTCGGAAGATTAGTGTAATACAATATTGTCACATTCATTCCCCTTCATTTAACTTTGTGTCTGAATAGGTCAAGTTATGTAGTTATCTATTGGGTCAAAGTGAAAGATCTAAGAACAATATTTTGAACAATAGTAGGGAAATAATTGAAGTGAATTGGAAGTTTGCTCGACTCTATTGCTTAAGCGAGGATAATCTTTATAGATCTTTTATTAAAAGTGACGATTTTACTTTTTTTTGTAGAAAATAACGGTTGAATATAAACTGCAAATTCGACTCTGTGTGTCCTACATATTTGATCGGGGGGGGGGGGGTCTGGTGAAAGCTAAGTAATGGATCACTGAAGCTTATCATAATAATGATACAGTAACATGCAATCACATGTCAGGAATGGTTTGCCTAGTAAAAAAAAAGATGTTGAGCTCAAAGACAAAAAAAAAAAGGCTAATGAAGATTTTAGAACTTGAAAACTGATGAATTGGAGGAATTTTTGGAGAATGATGCAGCGCAAACAACAAGTGGAATTGTAGGAGAATGGTGGTGGGTGAATTAGTCAAATCGCGTGTATAATTCTTTGGAATTGGAAAGACATTTTTCAGCGTAAAGAAATCGATAATTTTTGCAGAATGGGAAACCCCGATCTGAACTTACATATGCGACGCAGCAAATGATCATGAAGGTAGAATAAGAAGTTCTTTATGTGACGTATTCTCCAGACCTGTCACCTTCAGACTTATCACCCATTCCACTCCATACAACAGTCTTCGTTCGGTCAGTGGTTCAATAAAGTTCAAGACATCGATAAAAATCCTCGAACAATCTACGAATTATAGCTGGGATCGATCTTTAATAATGGTATACAAAATTCAGTAGAAAGGTGGCGTAAGATCATAGAAAGTCACGAAAAATGCTTTGGTAAATGAATAATAATGGTATGAATTTAAGTGATTAAAAGGTTTTGTATAAAAATTGCGGGAAAATCTTTTGCTCCAACCTAAAATTAGGACGTATGTGAGAGAGAGAGAGAAAGAGATAAAAGCAGAGAGAGTGAGTGAGAGGGAGAGAGTGTGTGTGTGTGTGTGTGTGTATGGCTACATTCTTACTGCACCTTGCGTGAAGTTGCTAATTGGCTATCATATGTAAATAAATCAACAACTTGTGACAGGTAAGGGCAGAGAACTGTCAAAACTCATTACACCTAATTATTCGTCCATCCGTCTTAATTACCAAAATGTGTGCGGCAGCATTATGCTTGAAGGTTGTACACCCAAACATCTCTCTCTAATGGTTTTATTGATTCAAAGATCATCGCTAACCGAGTCTCGCAATACAAATGTATCTCATTTAAATACTAGTGTACTCGTGCCGTCAAAAATGACGGTATATAATCCTTTTAGCGACAGATGAAAGGAAAAAAGGGTGATAAGTACACATATCAGTATGCTGATATAAAAGTTTACAGAAATGTTTTTGTCTCATCCATTTAATTTTTGCGGTAGGTGTGCCGCGTAAGTCAATATATTTCTTAGAGTGCCGGCATACAACAAGTTTTGAAAACTTTAATGTCTCATAAAGGCATTGCGATCAATCAATTGGTTTATAGTGTAACAGACAAAAATAACAATACATATAAATGTGGCTTATTATTGTAGAAGATTCTGACAGTACCCATGCTCTTCGCTTATGATACCCAATACAATGATAATAAAGACGATGCAGTAAGAATTATATTAATGTGCACCGAGCGGTCTGTAGCGGTTTTTGAGCTAGTCTTGTAGACCATTACTTCTGTGTAGCAGGTTCCAGCCTCACTGAATGCCTTTATAATTATGACTCTCTGCCAGACTAAGCTTATTTAACCGCTGCTGGACAAGTGACAGACGGATATTTAGCCAATAGACATATCACCGACGGATATTTCATCGATGATGTAATGTGATTTTCATAAGATTTTCTTTCTAATAGTTTCTCACCTAAATGTGATTTTAATCAAATGTCCTACCTGTACAACGGTAGAATGGGCCATTTCCATTCTCTGCTAAAAAAAACGTTATGCGCTGCAAAGTTTCCACGCTGTATATTTTGTATATGTTATAAAAAGGACAACACTTTTGTTCTATTCGTCTATTTGTTCACTCACTAAATGTCCATTCGGCTAATGTCCGTAGGTTAAATGTCTTACGGCTAAACGTCTGTTGACCAACTGATCGGGAACCAAATAAATACCGAGAATTATATTCATATAATTATAAAGAAAATAATATAACACTAATTGGCCTTGTGGTATCATATATATTATTTTACGATGGAGTCAATACTTAAGAATGAATCGTATACTTTATTTCACAAAAATGCTGTACAATATGCAATTTGGGGCCAGATAACTCCTCGCATGCCCACTCTCATACGCTTCAGTTTTTATGAAATATTTGAATTGTACAGAATTCTCATTCCGTGAGATGTTGTTCATCAAAACTGTGAGCCCACCAGTTGACCCAAAGGGCCAAGGTGGCGGTTATAAAACGTACCTAATTGCCCTTTTCATATGTATACCACATTTTTGGAAACGTGACCATGTTTATATTTCTTATAACCCTCGAAATTTAAACGTCCTCTCTTGGCATTTGATGCTCACTGACACAAGCACTATCCCGTGTGCAAGAGGCTATATTGTGTAGTGATTGTTAATAAGTGCCAATCATTTACATCGAAAGCCACCATTTGGAATGGAATCAAATCAACAGTTGATTGTTTTTTTAAGGATCTGAGAATTTGCTAGAATGATTAATTTTAATTTGTTCTGAACGAATTGCACTCAGATATATACAATCAAACTGTGCAAGACTTTAGACCCCTAAAAAATAGGAGGAACCACTCGAGGAATCAGATGTTTGTTTTTGTTTTTTTCAATGAACTAAATATAATAATAAAAATAACTAAACATTTTTGACAATTTCTATATTTTACCTTAACGCCTCAGGAAAAACTACATTATCTGTAATCACGTGTACGGACGTCTCTTACGGGTAAAAAGGAATTCCTATACATTTAAGAGGCTTGTAATAATGTTCGGTATGGAAATCTTTTTTTCACAATGGGGGCCCCCAATGAGTTCGGAATCTATTACCCAGGGTATAACTGATCTTAAAATTATTCTAGTTCCATTAAATGCTCTGTCTTCTGGTAAAAGCATAATCATTACCCGAATTCTGACACCGAAGCAATGTGGTGATACGTTACTTACGTTTATTATAGTTAAACATTCTGTGAGATATTAGTTGGTATCACCCCAAGCCTTAGCATGTCACATGAATAAAGGATTATTTCTGCCCGGAGGTCTTCGTAAAAAAATACTTATACTGTCTATTTGGTACCCCACTAAATGCACCAGGACAAACTACGTTAAGGCAAAGATCGATAGAACCAAAACAAACAGCAAATGCCGCTTTTGTGTAGAAGGAGATGAGACTGGAAACCACGTGACCAGTGAATGTAGTAAACTGACCCAAAAGGAGTACAAGAACTGACACAACAGGTTAGCAACAGTTATACACTGGGAACTAAGCAGACGACTGGGATTCAACCATGCAGACGAATGGTATCACCATGAACCTAGGACAGTCCTGGAAAATAGAAGTCACAAATTACTCAGCGACTTCGACATCCAAACCGACCACCCCATCTAAAGGAGAAGATTAGACCTCTGATAGTCGTTGACAAGAGAAAGTGAACCTGTCAAATAATACTCGTGGCTGTGCCTGTGATCACAAGGTGAGTGTGAAAAGCGATGAAAATACTAGGATTTGGCAAGGAAACTGGAGAAAGTGAGGAATATGAAAATCAGGGTTGTACCAATAATCGTAGGTTCACTCGGAACTGTACCAAATACACGGAAAACGAGATTAGAGGTGTTAGGAATAAGAGGAAAGGCTGAGAATACTGAAGAGAATTCTAGAAATATAAGATCTTCGACCTCCAGCCACCTGCAATGGTTTAATAGCTAGGATAAAAAAGGCGAGGTCGAAACGATTCAAACCACAGCACTGCTGCGGACTGTGAGAGTGTTGAGAGGAAGGCTCGAGACTTAGGGAGATGTGCAGTCACCCAGCTTTCTTCGACGACCACCAGGTAACTGGTGTAATAATAATAATAATAATAATAATAATAATAATAATAATAATAATTATTATTATTATTATTATTATTATTATTATTATTATTATTATTATTATTATTATTATTATAGGAACTGCACAGATACTGAGGAAAGTGCTAGAAATACAAAGACTGCAACGTTAACTGTCAACAGTGACCCAACAGAAGAAGGGAAGTGAAAGCGGAAATGCAAACTGCAGCACTGATATGATAGGCGAAAGAGAGAAGAGACGTTGGCTGACGACCTGAGGAGACTCACAGTCACTCAGCCTTCAGCAATGACCACTGGGCAACCGGTGTGAAACTGTAAATCGCTGTATTACTGCGACCTAGGAGAACTAGGAGAGAAGGGCTGGAGATTTGAGGAGACTTGCTGTCACTCAAACTCCAGCGGTTACCACCAGGCAACTGGTGTGAGATTGCAAATAATGGTGAAAGAGATGAGACAGTAAACCACATAACTAGTGAATGTAGTCAACTCGCCCAGAAGGAGTATAAGCATAGACACGATAGAGTAGCAACGATGATACACTGGGAACTAAGTAAACAAATGGGATTCAACCATGGGGAAAAGTGGTATCAGCACAAGCCAGAGGCAGTTTTGGAGAATGACAACCACAAACTACTGTGGGACTTTGACATCCAAACTGACCACCTCATCCAGGCAAGAAGGCCGGACTTAGTAATAGTAGACAAAAAAAGGAAGGCCTGCCAAATAGTAGACGTGGCTGTGCCTGCAGACCATAGAGTAAAAAAGAAGGAGGCTGAAAAAAGGGAAAAATACCAGGACCTAGCAAGGGAGTTAAAGAAAATGTGGAACATGAAAACCAGGGTAGTACCGGTCATAGTGGGAGCACTAGGAACTGTCCCCAAAACGCTGAGGGAGAGACTGGAGGAGATCGGGATTAGGGGGAGGATAGAGACCGTACAGACCACAGCACTACTGGGAACTGCACGGGTACTGAGGAAGGTGCTAGAGATATAAGTACTGCAACGAATTGTAGCTCTGTCATGATATGCGAAAGAGGGAGGAGACGTTAGCTGAAGACCTGAGGAGACTTATTGTCACTCAGCCCTCAGCGATAACCACTGGGCAACCGGTGTGAAACTGTAAATCGCAGAATTACTGCGACCTGCTAGTACTAGGAGAGGAGGGCTGGAGACTTGAGGAGACTTGCTGTCACTCAGACTCCAGCGGTTACCACCAGGCAACTGGTGTGAGATTCCAAATAATAATAATAATAATAATAATAATAATAATAATAATAATAGGTCTGTCTAGGAAGTATTCATCCGTTTTGATCCTTGATCTTACTTTAAAACTAATCAGCTTACTGCTCATGTATGAATGGACACTCTTCTGTAAGGTTACACAGTCGGCAGTGGAACGCCATTGAGTGATTTTGTGTACTGTGAGACAGTCAGATCAACAATGGCCACGCCTACCCATACTTCACTCCCCACGCGTTTCCTTGGCAAAATATTACACCATTCAAGTCTTTTGGCAAGGTGTCATTGTCTTATACAGGCGATTTTTTCGTACATATCACGTAGTTGGGTTACCCCCTGACAAACCGAACACTTGCTATGTGAAGTAGTTTTCGGAAGGGGTTTTCGCAAGTAATCAGTCACCCACTCTTCTCTATTAACTATTTCAACATGCCAATGACTAAACATTTTTTTAAGATTTCGGACTATATGCCTTTCCCATTTGTTAAGAGTAAGTGCAAACTACCTCAGCCAGAATTGGAACTCACTTCGCCGATTACCGCCACGCTACCTGCGTATTGTAATGAAAGTAATGCCATTAGAAAGAATGTTCTCGTATTTTTCCCCCTTTTTTTCACAATCAAAATTCTTCCACGTTGCTTCAAAGCAATTTATTTTTCACAGAGTCCGTTAAAACTATTAATCCTGTCAATAATATTTCTTACAAAAATATACCCGTTAATAAGTGGTAACAAGAAGCTGTTTTTGAAGGAACAGAGACTGTAAAGTGTAAGTAATTCGTGTTTTATTGCTAAACAAGTCTCACATGGTGGTTGATGAGGTGAATAAAAGACAGGCATGTCCCGCTTCGGCAACTACAGAGGAATGTTTGAGAAGTAGGGTGAAGTTAAATTTCTTGTAAAACTCAGGTTTTTTGCGGCTGTATATTCTCCTCAACACTGGTTCTGGAGTTTTTATACTCCGTTGAAAACAGTGGACAACCTACCTTTGGATGGGCTATTGATAGCTTTCAATAATCTTATTAATATAATCATGTATAAGCTGAAATAAATCACATCAAATTATAATAAGTCCTTGAGGACTGAAGTTTCGAACAGTTCGGAAAAGTTTGGAACGAATCAACTATTCAAGTTATACCTATATTTGCACTAGCTTGGCTGTGTTAGTTACTTCAATGTGTGACATAACATAGGTTGAGCGGGAAAAACTTCAAGGCCGTATTTCCGTAACTGACTCCTTAAACATAACGAAAATATTGAAGAAATGTGTGTATTTGTGCACTGCGAATACTTGACAATTGTACGAAGGTGGTATTCGCCAAATATATTAAACATGGCATTGCAGTATCGAGATTAGAGTTGTTTGGATCAGCGGTTCTCGAGAAGTCGTTCAACGAAATTAGTTGGTCAAAGGAAAGAAATTCAATCAAATTTCATTCAATCCCCCGCCCCACAAAACTATGATCCCAATTTTTGTGAAAAAGAAAAACTATTTTCCCAATTTTCGTGGAAAGGGAAAAGCATATTCTCAATTCTATTTTTGCCAAAATTAGAAAAACTATTAAAAAACATACAAATACTTTAGTTAGAAACTGATTTCGGCATCAAATAACCCATCAAGAGTTGATATGCCGTTAAACCAACCAATCATTAATCGCCTCGAGGAATCTAATAAAAATGAATATTTCTCTATAAGGCTAGTTTCATATTGGTGATTAAAAAAAAACAAGGGTGCTCTGCCTTTCTCAGCATCACGGCTGTAACACGTCTATAAAACGCTAACTTGATGTCGTCCATCAAACGGAAGTAGTTTATTGTTTCTACAAATTATCACCCTTGACTTTTGCTTTTTACTAATTACTAGTAATGGTTACACAAGTATTTCATTCAAAATTATTTTGCACTAGACTGAATACTCGCACTAACACTTAAAAAACTGATAATATATATATATATATATATATATATATATATATATATATATATATATATATATATATATATATATATTCAGGGTTGAGCACTCTTCAAGTGAGGTAACTCATCCATTCTAAGCTTATGCAATGCTCTTCTATAGAAATTGAGCACTCTGGTGGATGAAGGATTTCTGCGTAATTCAAATATATTGCTTAAATTCAGCCTAACTGCCTGTCCAGTTCCGTAGTCCAGAGGTAGCGTATCGGCCTACGGGCCTGAGGTGAAGGATTCAATTCTATCCTCGCAGTACAGGATGGGATAATGGAAAGTTTATAGCCACACTGAAGAGATGTAATACATCGAAACAGCTGTCTGTGGATGATACAATAATTACATATATATATATATATATATATGTTCTTTCTTTTCAATTTAGAAAATGAAATATTTTTTCGTTGAAATTGAGCAGATAAAAACATTTTAATACAAACGATAATTGTTTTATTGGATGTTTGTGATTTTAAGTGGGATTTCAACGATCTCAGAAAAATGTTAGAAGTTTATCTTTTAATTCATCTTCCACACTGAACATCAGAATATGAGACCAAATGATAAAATGCTAATTCTATTTCTGATCATTTTGAACATTGTGTAGTTTTATGAAATTGAAGTATCATCAATTAAAAAAAAATCGGAAAAAGACAAAATAAAACAAACAGAAAATTTAGTTTTCTATTCAAAGTTTGTTAACTACTGTTTCCATAGCAACGAAGAAGAAATCATCTTTCCTCATCACTTGATGTCACACCACATGAGATGCTTTTTGAAACAAGGGATCAATTTTCCATAGATTTTCGTGTTGAATTGAAACTCATCCATGAAAAATATTTTTGAGGATGATTTTTCCCTGAAGTCACAAAGTTACACGGAAGAAATTATATAGGTAGATATTGTGTGGTTTTTGTGGTAGGCTGTAACATGTAGGGACGAACAATTTTGAATTATAATATAATATAAGAATAGTGCCCATTCCAAAGGTGCATGTTTGGAACTATGATCTGTAATTTTTAAAATCATATTTCTCGATAACTGCTGATCCAAACAACTTCAAACTCTGACAAATTTCAATTTTATACAACGACCAGTGGTCGAGTATCCGCGGTGCATATACATATGTTCCTCCAATTGTAGTTAGAAGAGGATAATAATAATAATAATAATAATAATAATAATAATAATAATAATAATAATAATAATAATAATTATTATTATTATTATTTGCAATCTCATACCAGTTGCCTGGTGGTTACCGCTGGAGGTTGAGTGACAGCAAGTCTCCTCATGTCTCCAGCCCTCCTCTCCTCATTCTCATAGACCACAGCAATACTGTGGTTTACAGTTTCACACCAGTTGCCCGGTGATCATTGCGGAAGGAGTGACAATAAGTCTCCTCTGGTCTTCAGCCAAAATCTCTTCTCTCCCTCGCCTATCATGCCAGTGCTGTGGTTCACATCTCCGCTTCCATTTTCCCTTCCTCTGCTAGGCCACTGCTAACATTTAGTGTTGCAGTCCCTCTATTTCTAGCACTTTCCTCAGTGTCCGTGCGGATCCTTGCAGTGCTGTGGTCTGTACAGTCTCAATCTTTCCTTTTATCCCAAGTTCCTCCAGTCTCGCCCTCGATGTCCCCTTTCTTTACACAAATAAAAAAAGTTGTAGTTTACGAGGGGGTGTAAATAAATGAATTCCATACGTTTTGCTTCTCCAAACAACCGGTTCTTCAACGGCCGCGATCTATTCATAAAACTAGAACGGAGTGCATACAATAAAAAGGACAAAGAGAATATACGAGAGTGTGGCTCTTGGTCTCAGAAGTTCAAGTTTGTACACGTTAATGTCAAATGTAGTCCAATGGAAGCAAGGCACAGGGACAGGTCACGTGGATCTAAGTATACGTGTGATTGCTTTTTTGGTCGATGAGTGCATATGAAAAAGGGACAGACGGTCATGTCGGTCCATCGATCGCAGGAGGGATACAGCATGCAGCCATTCGAACAGTTGGCAGTCAGCGATCAACCAGTAAGGGAAGAACCGGACAGAGCCAAGCAAGCGACAAAATCAACAGAATTGTTTGAGTCAGATTTTACTTGGGTCTTACCGACTGTACCTGGATCGGACGATTTGACGGAAGATGAAACCTCATCCCTCGTTCAAAATCTCAATCTGTCTCAAACAAAAAAATACCAAATAAAACCGGAACTCAACAACTAAAAACTAAAGAAGTTCAGGTTATATATCGAGCAAATCAGAATATCTGGGGAGCAGGGTCACCATGCTGGGTCCTTCATGACATTTGTCGGCGCAATGACGTTCACTTGGCGTGGCGTCGTCCATTTTCTCTAACATTCTACAGGTTGTATTAGATTACAAGGTACCATAAGCAAGGCATAATCCTTGACCTGACCTATTGGGAGAGGTGGGTTCACGCCTTTCCGAAAGGCTCCAATGCGAAGTTAACACAAACTATCTCGCCGATTCCATTTTCTGGGTTGAATACTGTTACGCTGGAATACGCATGTGCACGCCTTTATGCGTCTCTACGAATGGCTGCGTACGGAAGAATACATTTGAGTAATACCAGTATATATCAATGAAATTAACAGAAAACGAGACCAATTCCAAATAAGCGTTATGAATAAATACGATATCAAGGAAAGTAGCACGGGTCTCCATCGCCTAGAGGTAAAGACAGCTCCCAGGGTAGTTAACAGGCTTTATAGACCGGACGAAAATTTGTGCCTTTCACACCTGCGCCTGAGGGTAACAGCCGCTTCTTCCCCCTTTTGCTACGCCTCTGGCGATATCTCAGAATAATTTGGAATAGACAACGTTGTGTCCCATCATCATCATCATCATTAGTTTTTATCGTCCGTCGTTGAACATAAAACTTCCCCAGGATTCGCCACATCTCTCTATCGCGGGTGTCGCGGAGCCAATATTTTCTGATCCTGTCCAGTTCGTCTAGCCATCTCATTCTGCCGGCCTCGATTCGGCATTTGATCTCAGGGGATCCAAGTTGTAATTCGTGATGTCGGTTCTCTGTCATTCTTGCAACATGGCCAGACCATTACCATATGAGTTTCCTATTGGTTTCTATGAAGTCTTGGACTTCTGTTTTCCCCATAAGATACTGCGCTGCCCTGTGGTCTCTTCATGTGTACATGTGTTTCAAAAACGGTAGCAACCTCTCGTTAAAATGTTTGCATTATATTAGAATGGATTATAAATTCGCTTCGATGCGTTCCGGTCAATTGTTAACGAGACAAAACAAAACCAGACGACCTTTACGCAAAACCGTCTTTTTTTCCTTGTCATCCATTTTCTCAAACCATACAATCTTTCTCTAATAATTTGATGCTGTAACACATTTACATAATGATAATTTCAGCGACATTTTTTTTCCGCTGACGCAAAGACCTACATACATATACAATTATCTACATATGCATTTACGAGATGTGTCAGGAAAGAATAAGTTTAATATGAACCCCCTTCATCACCAAAAAAGAGAAGAAAAGGAGAATAGCCTACCTAAGGCTATGGCACCTTATTCCTATCAAAGAATTTTTCATGGCGATAAAAAGTTGAGTAGACTTCAAAAACATTTCAAAGATTTTTCTAACATTAAGCGAAAGTTGACCTGTGAACATATGTACAGAAGACTGGGATGAAAGAGACGAAGGAAGAGTACTTACTGCCTCTATAACGGTTACTGCAAAGCAAATACTGAACACATTTTGTAATGTGATTTTTTCCAGCGTTCCCTGTCATCAAAAAATGGTGACTATGTTCTGTTCGGCTGAGTCAAGCTATTTGGTAACTAAATGCATACAATCGAGATTCTAGGATGAGGTACCCATTACAAAGATTAGCTTAATACAACAAAATCCCTCGATGGCAGGCCACTTGTGAGGATCGATCTCACTCGACAAGCTACTAACTAGCTTCCTAACCATCGCTCCAAGTCAGTGCTACTTTCTTTCATTCAAATCTAAAATACTTAATGAAAAAATGTATCACCATCAAAGCAAATAAACAGCGTATGGAATGCGCATCAAAGATGTTTTCATCTCAAAGCTGGCATAAAGCTACAGTATTGGGTCATCCAGTGAGTATCGAACCCACTGCACATTCGAATTGATCTGCGAGACGAGCTTGTAATCTTCAGTAGGTGCCTCCAAAACTCATGTACAGGTTTCCCTTGCAATCCGGGAGTAGAGCTTTCATCTAAAAGAAACTTTTGGTAATCTGAGACGGCATAAAGCGAAGAGGCAATAACCATTAATTGATTTGTGATTTTTTCAGCATTCCCAGACCCCAAAAGTGGTGATTATCTTATACTATACTGAGTCGTTGGAGGTTGAGATGGTGGGATGTACAGAAGACAGGGGTGTAAGAGACGAGGACGGAATGCGCACTGCCTCTATAATGGTTCACGCTGAGCACATTTTTCGCTTTTCGCCTATTATTCATAAAAGTGAAAAGGTGTCAACGAAACGAATTTTCGAAAATCGGGTGATACTTGTAATAGTATCGCCCCTGTCTCAGTCGGAGAACAAGAGTCAAAATGTAGTTGTAGCCTGCATAGTAACTGAAATAGTTACGTGTTTCACACTAGTGTTAGATATTGATATTCGTACTTAGAGAAAAACTGCGATTTTGAATGCTGATCTTCTAAGCAGGCGTATCCAACATGGGAGACTGCTGTAAGACAATCTCTCAAATCTCAATTTTCACCGTCTGGCTCTGCCTGAATAATATAAGCATTCGATTCCTGGAGTGAATTATTTTTATAACACATTGATTTATTCGAACTGGTGTCCTCATCTTGGTTGTTTTGTCACAGCGTTTCAAAACAAATTATTTGAGAGTAGTGGCGAGTGTGATCCTTACTAGGTGCACGATATTTGGGGCCCAGTGCCAGACTAGGCAAAAAGTTTGTTCAATCCCATTGTACGGATAATGGACGAATAAGCCGGATATCAATGAAAATAAATCACGAGAAAGATGGATAAAGAGTATTTTACACGATGATCCTCATGGTCATAAATATTTATTTTTCCCCCAGATCTTATTAGTCATCTTACACTTTGCTCTTTAAAGAAGGGCGTAAAAATTTTAGGTTATGTTAGGTCATACGCCATAGAGGTTATAAAGGTCTTCTTTTTTTAGCACACAACCTGTAGGTGGATTGTCTGGAGTTGTGGAAAATTTCTTTAAGGAATTACATATTTTCATTTATCTGAATACTTCAAGAAAGATTGACTACTCATTTTGTTTTTAATATTTTCAAGTTAAGTAAAACATGCAACGATTAATAAAAAATACATATAAACATCCCCTTATGCATAGAGAGCTACCATGTTCCACTCCAAATAATTGCTATGAACATAATAAAATACATAAGTGGATCGTGCTCGTGGTTGATGCAATCAGAAGTAAAGGTCTTTTTTAAGGAGCCCAAGTAATTTTTCCGTGACCTCCCTCTATCTTACAGGCAGTTGACAATCAATTCACTGAATAGTAACATGTTTAGTGGTCGATAGTTTTCCATTCTCGACACGCGACCTGTTCAGCTGGTTGGTCATGTAGGAACCAGCGTATTATCTATTTTCTGAATCAATTAAATAAAGAAAATGTACGTCTAATAGCCCTTGTCTTTCAGTAACGCTTGTCTTAATTCCTTACCATTGACAATCCTTTTTTCAAAATTCATTTTCAATCCATTTTTATTTCAAAATAATTTACAAGGCATTTTTATAGGAAAATTATTAGAAATGCATTTACATTAAGTCCGGGTGATTAGCAAGTGAATGATGAAGTGTCGGAACTGTGTTTGTGCTTATTAGACCGATAATAATGATCTGATAGCCATCTATCTATATACGTATTTCTAAAAGTATGATTCTGTTTGTCTGTATGTGACCCCTATGTAGTTAAAACGGTTCATTGTATCAAGAAGTACTGAATTAAGGTACCCTTAAAATGCGGTAACTTGAGGAATGCAAAAAAAGTCCAGGTGATTTGCAATCGATAATAATAATAATAATAATAATAATAATAATAATAATAATAATAATAATAATAATAATAATGTCTGCGATCGCGCTAACCAAAATAATGATCTGATTTCTATCTATCTATCTATCTATCTATCTATCCAATACTAAAATGTGACGGCTAAGTAGCCGAAATTTTGCATTGTAACCAGAGGTATTGAATTAAGGTGCTCTTGAAAAGAAAGTTTTATTCTCTTATCGAGGGTAAAAACCCCATTTAGGCCTTGCACGGGAACGACCTGAAAATCCCTCCCATAGATTGGGTTTCAACCAGTAAATTGTAATGCTTGAAAAACCATGAGGAAAAGGAAAGAAAATTGTTACTGTCTTAGTCTGGTAAATTGTCGACCGGGAAATGTCGTCTGCAGGTAAATTGTTCGACTGGGAAAATTGATGACGGGAAATTACCAACTGTAAAGAGTACCCCTGAAAATGCAAAATTATATTGAAGGCATTTCTCTGGAATACTTGACCGAATAAAAACCTGTACTGAGAACTTGATTATTAATATTCTTAGATACAAGGACAAACGTAGTTATTTTTTCAGAGCGAAAATGTATATTACTTTTTTTTCAAGAAAACTAATTAGTAAACAAAAATATTAAAAGGGAAATAAATAGATAAATATAAAAAAGATTTCAATGGAGAGATAGATAGACAGACCGAGAAATACGTAGAGAAGTATGTAACGGAAATGAAAATCTTTTAATTCCAGATAGATAGAGAAAGAGATCGATTACAAGTAGGTAATATTCATCTATATTGAAATATTTCACTCTCTTTCTCTTTCTCTCTCTTTTCTCTCTCTTTTTTTTTCTCTCTCTCAAATTTACTCTCACTCTTCAAGTGACTTCATTTTGCCAGCTAATTATTTTTGGAAAAAAGGAGTGAAAGGCTTCAATCGTTAATTGAACGACGCTTGTATGTATGTGTGTGTGTGTGTGTGCATGAGTGCGTGTGTGTGTCCCTGCTACTGTTATTATTTCATTGAATAAAAAGCAATGTATATGTATTACGAGAAAACGCTCAAAACTTGTATAAAAATTATTTTTTGGTATAAGATCTTAATGCCATTAGGAAAATAATGATTGAAGAAAATTTAGAACAGGAGATTCGCTAGAAATGACTTTTGGTGACCTCAAATGACTTACAAGGTCAACCTATATCACCACTGGTTGATTGTTTGCGAGTCTTCATACCAAATACTACGTCAATAGGTATTGTAATTTTAGAGTGAAAGAAGCACGGATAATTAATAGGAGACTCAAATATTAGTATAAAGACGTACTTGAACAGGAATCTATCAATAATACAAGTTTGATTAAATCAAATTAGGAATTAATTTTTTTACTTATTTCTTATCATAATTTTATATTCATACTTCAAGTGTTGCCATTTTTTAACTGGCATAATCATATATATATACATACATATGTATATATATATATATATATATAGAGAGAGAGAGAGATAGATAGATAGATAGATATAGATAGATATATAGATATATATACGTGTGTGTGTGTGTGTATGTAGGTATAGTGTGTATGAATATAGTGTGTGTGATCTGACTGCGTAGTTTCTTTAATATATCTTTCATTAAAAATGAGAGACGAAGAGCATCTTCTTAATCTTTTTACTAACGTTTTCTTTTCTACAAGGGAATGGATCTTCGGTTCCAATGTATATAGATATTTTCCAAAAGATACACCACTTCCGGTAGCATCTACTGTCATTTTTAGTATCAGGGTGGATTTGTACTATTCAATTTCATGGTAGTTTTATCTTTTTTCATGATATTTTACTATTTATTTATACCATTGAATTCGGCATTTTCAGTTTGTTGTTTGTTTTTGTCGGTTGCTGTTATTGTTTCAAGTAATCAATTAATTGAATAAATAATTTGTTAATAATCTATTGACTAACTAATTCAAATACATTTTATTTACTAGTCCTTCGACTAAAGATGATATTGTTAACTGTGGGACTTCTTGACTTCATTATAAGTGCTCCTGTTATTTGCAATCTATTAATGCAGATAATTGTGAATGGCATAAGCAGGTCAGTTTATACCCGGATATCATTTTTTTCTGTCCACCATATAACTTTCTTCACTTTAATATAATTTTCTCCATAGCTTTCATTACTTGAATCATGTGTTTAAGTTTTCGTTTTGTTTTTACGTCGTTTTTTTAATTTACGCCTACTGATAAAAATGTTTTTTTCCTTCTGTAATAGCATTATTACGTATTTTCCCTCCAGCTTAGCTCTCAATATCCAAATCTTGTCAAAGTTTTTAGGTTCTGTTTTTACGCCGGTTTGATTTACGGCGACTGACAATCGTGGCCATTTAGGCATTAACTTAAGTTTTGTGGTCCTGAGGGTCTTGACTTTAGTCAGTCTAGCAATTCCTTTGATCTGACAAACCCCTTTATTCCGACTAACCCTTTTAGAGAACAAAGAAGGAAAAAAATGATTTCAAGAGTCCTAGTGAATTGCTGCTGCATTTCACTATTTTTGCGACTACCATAGTTTTTATATATTATTCAGGATTATCTACAAGTATTTTGCAGGTAAGAATATCATCATTCAGTGGTTCCTGTATTTTTAGATTAGTTTTTATGCCACTTTGATCTGAAAGGTGTCATATTAAACCTAGTGATAATATTGTTCTTGCATGTCCTATATATGAGCTAGGTACATGTTTACGATAGGATGACACAATCCCACAAAGGGCAAGTGAATTCATATATGACATGTGTGATTTTGAACGATCAAAATAAAGCGTCACTCAAGTATAAAGGTCGAATGCTTTTTTACCTAAACATTATCACAACGTTTATTCCATATTAAAGTGTTTAATTAACAATCAGGTGATATCGGTTTTATCGAGGTGCATATATCTTTTGCTGATGGCTTATATATGTGTGAACACGTAAGTGTGCATGCGTGTAATGTTTGTTTTTTTCAGAATTTTTGGAAAACTTGAAGCATCATTTAAATATAAATAGCTCACACTTTTTCTTATGTTTATTATAACATTTATTCTTCACTGGCTTGTGTACTCGTTGTTGCCGGGAAAGGAAAACTTCGAATATAACACCCCAAAGCTGATGATATTCTAGAGAGATTACATAAAATTCAAAAAAGGAAGATGTTCAACCAATGTAATCTTAAAAATGAATAAAAAAGAATTTTCGGCTGAAATTCTTTATGCTTTCAATCAATAAGACATTCGTTTCCTATGTGAAAGTATCATTTTGAGGGGTATTGAACTGTTATGGGATCGGTTCTATTTATCAAACAATAAGGCTCACAGGATTTCCGTCAGTCGTACAAAAGTACGGCTTTAAAGTGCTTCCCTTATTTCCCTTGTGGAGCAAAAATTTCTTTGGAGGGTGTTTTTAATTTGGAATAATGTTCAGACACGGTCACGTATTTTTGAAAAATGATTGCAAATGGCCATCCTTCCAACGGAATATAATGGTCAAGTTCTATATAGATCACCGTTAATAGAATGCCCACAGCTAATCTAAATAATATATTCGAGAAAAAAATTATGTGCTGTTTTGTTTTCATAGGTAAAACTAATTTTAAGCCCAGAAAACAACAAAATAAAATAATCTGAAGGCAAATAGGAGTCAGAAATAAATAATGGTTAATAATATTTCAAATGGAAAAATGGTAAAATAACATTCGGCCCTCCAATTTCGTGGGTGTTCTTGGTGCAACCCCATCACGAAATTTCAATTTAGCAAAAATCTAGACTCCCTGCTAAAGCTGAACACGTATTATTGTAATAGTACTTTATTGAATTATATATATATATATATATATATATATATATATATATATATATATATATATATATATATATATATATATATATATATATATATATATAATTCAATAAAGTACTATTACAATAATACCTTATAGCAAACATCAATATAAAATACCTCAACAATAGCACTGCTGTGCTTTACAAAAAATAAAATAGTAAACATGTATAGAGAAAGAAAGAGAGAGAGAGAAAGAGAGAGAGAGAGAATGTGTGTGTGAGAGAGAGGGGGACAAAGAGAATATATTTGTACTTGTACTTTAAAAATGTCTTATATCAAAAAAATTAGGAATAAATTAAAGTTAATATAACTTATTAAGCATCGCAAAAATGATGCCTTATACTTTTATGATTCAAGAAACAGTATAGTACTTTTAGTAGACCGATGGTTTTTACAGTAGCCCGGAGAATTTACAAAAAAAACAAAAAGAAACTATTGATGACAAAATCACGAATAATCAAATCCGCGAAATGGAGGTAACCACCGAAAATGGAGGACCGATTGCAAATTGATTTCAATCTTTTTTTTTTTAAAGACCTAATTTACAGGTACGTTTGGAAAAAGGAGGGAAGTGTTAATAGAGTCTGCCCCTGGCTTCGGCTGTTACGTTTGAAAAAAGGTGAAGGAAGGGGTCAGGGGATTTGACAGCAGCTATATTACTGCAACTCACACTGTTGATGATTTCCTGTGAATATGAGGGAGAATCGCCGAAAAATTATTGAAAAATCAATTTTATTGTAAGGAATATTCGTGTCATTCGTGAGGATAATGATTTGTTTCAAATTTATCTAGAATCAATATTAACAACCTTGGATGACCTCCAATTTCCATTAATTCTCTATGCCAAATATTAGGTCGAAAGACCTTGTAGTTTTAGCGTGGAAAAGGCACAGACAAACAAATAAAAGGCTCGAATATTAGTATAAGTATTTAATACTTGCTATTACAATGGACACTTTTAATAAAGCATGCATGCATTTTAGATAATACTCAGTATTAGTCTCTATTCCCTACATCAGTAAATAGGTATGAACGTGTTCATGCAAGTGTTTGTGTGTGCTTTATCTCAAGTATTGATAAGTGAGTTTTGAAAAGTGACAAAGAGGGGAATCTTTTTGGAACATTTCAAAGGGGTATAGAGAAACAAAGGATTCTCATCTTCATAAGTTGAAGCGAGACCCTACAGAGGTTTACGAAACGATGGGCGGATAATCGTTTTACAAATTGATTTGTAACAAAGCGATTCAATACACACATTCATATGCGCACCTAAACAAGATCCTGAATAGAAAAATAAAAAAATCTGGCAGGTGTCCAAGAGAGAAATAGCAGAACTACATGAAAGTCGTTATTTTCTAAGCTTTGTTTAGTCTGGCACACAAGCCTCAGGTTTCAAACGGTACCTGCTGTTCCAAAATGGCCATACGCAGATTAATAAGAGGATACAATGAGTTGAACTGAGGTATGGACAGAGAGATCAGTAAAAATGAACGAATAAATTGATAATAATAATAATAATAATAATAATAATAATAATAATAATAATAATAATAATAATACAGGCAGCTGGTATGAGATAGCAAATAATGATAATAATACTTGGGCAGGGTTGTGAAAGGGAAATTTAAAGAGAGAAACCAAATCATGACAAATCGCAATTTTAAACAACACCATAAGAACCAATTATATGAAGACCAAAATAGATAGGATGAGCAAGAATGGCAGTTGCAGACTATGCTGAGCTAGTGATGAAATAATCAACAACATGATAAACGAACGAGCTTATTAGCCCAGGGAGAGAGTGTAATATCTGGCATGGCTGGGTAGGAAGGGTAGTTCACCGGGAAGTATACAAACGACCACGATTCGATCATACTAATCAATGTTATACGCACGAACATGAATCTGTACAGAGATAAAAAAACAAAAAAATCTTCGGGGACTCCGAGATTCAAATGGATCATCCTATCCAAAACCAAAAGATCAGATCTGATGATCGTGAACAATTCGGGGGTCAGGTCAACTTTGGGATTTAACGGAGACAGCTGAGCCATAAAAGCTTTAAATTTGTGAATAAGAGTATCTTCATCCCAGGATGAATACATGATATGCAGTGCTGGTGTATGGTTACCTATAACAGTCAATCTCAGGTTAGGTTAATTTTGATATTCAACGAAGACGGTTGAACCATAAAGGCGGCAAATTTGTGTACAAGAGTAACTTCACCCACGATGGATATGTGGTGCTGACCTCTGGTGACCTCTTACGGTCAATTTTGTCGGCAGATATAGCAAAAACGGCTAAATCACACGGGCTACAATTCTGTGTACAAGTTTATCTTGGCTCCAGTATGAACATAGGATATGTGACGCTGACTCTAACGGTCAATTAAGAATTAGTTCAATTAAGACATTCTCAAATCTAAAAATGGCTGTACTCTATGAGCTCTAAACTGATTACATGGTTAACCCAGGGTAAATATAGGAAAGGTGGCACTCTGGTGACCTGTAAAGGTCAATTCAAGGTCAGCTCAATCATTTTTCCAAAAAATAGTCAGTTTGGACATTATCGAACCACATGAAGTATTGCAAACCTTACTTTGAGAAGCTTTTGTGTTAGAATTTTCTTCATGACCCTCGGTATTGATTACTGTTTCCCCGGGCAACACTGGGTACCCAAGCTAGTATCTATATATATATATATGTGTGTGTGTGTGTGTGTATGTGTGTATTCATGTTATATTATTGTATATGTGTTATGTCAATATATCTTCGACATGTATATATTTATATATATATATCCATGTCAATTGTATGTATGTATGTATATATGTATGTATGTATAAATTTGACAATGAAGAAGAATAAAAAAAATGTTGTATTTAAAATAAACTTATTATACTTTACATGTTTCGATTCTTGGCTTGAAATTTCAAATGAAACAATATTGAAATATTCGTTTATTTAAGGAAAAACGTCTCACATTATCATAACGCTTGAGCAGCAAACGCCAAGTATTTAAAATTACGCAGAAACCGCAATGCGAAAAATGAATCCATATATTCGAAAAATCAAAATTAGGAGGAATAAATGAAAAGAGGTTATAGATGATTTTTTGGGGGGGGGCGCTATTAAATGGTCAGTTACTGAGTGTGTATATATGGTTATTTCTGAATGATGACTTTAGAACAATTGAACAAAGACCAGGATTTTTAAACATAGACCCCCACCTATCCAAGTTAATACTGAAACAGCATAAAATATCAATCAACAAACATGATCCAAATCAATTTGAAGCAGACTAAACACTCGATTCCCTCATTCAATACGCCTATCATAATTTTTCGAATAAATGGATTCATTTCTCGCATTGCAGTTTTTTTTAAGTACTTGACGTTTGCAGCTCACGCGTTACAATATCGTAAGACGTTGTTACTTGGAATAAACGAACATTTCAATATTATTTGATTTGTAATAGTAACTTTGATAAAGCTAATACATGTTAGTATGTTGAATTTGATTTAAATACAACTATTTTTCCTGACTGCCAACTTAATACATATCGTCGGATATATCGTATTCACATACACATCATATTATATATATATATATATATATATATATATATATATATATATATATATATATGTACTAATGATTGAAAATATGGAAATGAAAAGATTGAGACAGACTACTAATTACATTTCGTCAATATAAAACATTGAGGTTGTAATTTGGAATCTCGTATGTAAATAAAATAATTTGAAAATGAATTAATTTGAAGCATATTTATTTATATATCTAACAACAATTGAAGAAATCTCTTTCTGTCTGTGTATGCACTGCGATTACTCGACAACAGGCCCCATTATACGAAAATGACATTCGCCGAATATATTTCTCGGCACACAATCCAATGAAGAGAAGTAGCTGAAACCGTAGTTTCGTTCGACGGACGGAAAATAATTTTACGAAACTATTTGGGCAAGCGGTAAGAGGCACCATCAAGTCGGGTCCCCACCAAACATGGAAAGGTTATTACCCTATTAATTTACAAAATATATATGAATATATGT
Source organism: Thysanoteuthis rhombus (assembly GCA_963457665.1). NCBI lineage: Eukaryota > Metazoa > Mollusca > Cephalopoda > Oegopsida > Thysanoteuthidae > Thysanoteuthis > Thysanoteuthis major. Next base: position 26,753,265 of record OY735217.1, read on the forward strand.
ATTCATATAAGTATTTATAAAAGCCTGTATATAATATTATTAAAAATTAAAATGTTTAAAACTATCAAACTACGATCAAAAGAATATCTATGTGTCAGTCTGTGTGCGTGGATAAAAAAAATATTACTTATTAAAATATCTCAACTGCTAGTGGATCTAAATTTATCGAATTGGCCACACTGAAGAGAAGTAACCGAAATACTTCGAAACCGTAATTTCGTACGACGGATGGAAATTATTTTATATGACCATTACAACATGCTGCTTAGCACACCATAAGGGGAAGGAGTACCCCCTTGTACATATACATTATAAACTGCAAAGCTACATACATACATACAGTTCAATAATGCTCTGATTTGGTAGATCGTCGGGGTAGCATGTATTTCTCAGGGGCAATAAGGGCTGCTTGGTGGTGCCCTTCTCCTCTCCAAGTAAGATGCCACAGGTGGTAATGTGTTACTTAGTACTATCAACAAGAACGCTAATACCATGTATCCCTGACTGAATGATCCAGGATCTAATCTCCTGGGAGGGGTGGCTTCAAACTTTTTCCATGAGCCTTAGAGTGAAATGAGCACGTATAAGCTTAACAAGAATTGGAACTCAGATTCAATTTTCCATGTTTTTCAAGTTACACGCACTCAGGTGCGCGCACGCACACACACACACACACACACACACACACACACATGAATCATAAATTGCGTTATATCATATAGAAACTTATTTGAGATGATCTGCCGTCGTTACACGGTTGATATAGCACTCCCCCTACACAACATAAATAGAATAAACAATCAAAGAAAATTATATACATACACATATATATATATATATATATATATATATATATATATATATATATATATTAGTTTCTTTTTGTTTTAATGATTACGAGGAAAAACATATTGCCGATTGCTGATGGATGCTGTGGGCACGAAATGTTAACATCACCTGGTACATATCCTTGTAATTCTCATTTATATATGACTATGTGCTTGGGTAGGCCTGCATGCACAATTAAACAGGTCGGCATTTGTCTTCATGTATAAATTTGTATAAATGTTTCAATTTACATATGAGTATTGTTATGTGGGAGAAATATATATATGTGTATATATATATATATATATATATATATATATATATATATATATATATATATATATGTGTGTGTGTGTGTGTGTGTGTGTGTGTGTGTGTACAAAATATACGTATATATGTTTGTTGAACGGAAAGTGGGGGTTCAGTTTAGGATTATGGTTACATTGTAAATAGAAACCCCCATTCTAATCCCTTGATTTTTTTTTCAAATCATTTTATTTCAAAACTTTCCCTTAGGTCTTTTCAGTATGCATATTAAATTTGGTTGAGCTGCGTCAATGTTTGAGGAGAGGGGACTCAGCGAGTAACAGAGTCTATGTACAGGTTCTATGTACAGGTATATAATATGATATTTATACATACAAATATATATGTGATAAATCATAGGTTGTATATATGCATATTGAACGGAAAATAAGAGTCCAGTTTAGCATTATAGGGGGACACAGCGACAGTTATTTTATGTAATAGGTATTCAATTAGGTATGCATGTGTCAGTGTGCAAACGTGCTTCTCTGTGTGCGTACGTTTGTGTGAGTATGCGCTATATAAAGCCAGGCTTTGTAAATATCTCTACATTTCAGTCAGTTCATATATATATATATATATATATATATATATATATATATTTATATATATAATTAATGTTAAAGATAAACAGAATTTGAAATTTCCATATTATTTACTCAGTTCTTTTCACAGCAAAATCGAAATATTAACTCCCTCTCCTTTCGAAATTGAGGGAAATCAATCAAATTACATGAATTTCTGATAATAAGATTATCAAAATATGGAACTTGAATGTAGCACAATTGAATGAGCAAGTATTTTTCTTGGGAATGAATGAGCTAAAATTTTCTGAAGTATTTTTCTGCAAATTCGACAGGAAAATCTTCCTATTTGTGTGATTGGTCCGGGATTCAGGCAATTAAAGGAACCAGCTGATTCATGTTTATCACAACTCGCTATCTATAGCTGGACTTTAAAGATAAATTTGCTGCTTTGAATATCCACAATTGTTTGGGAGTCTAAACGTATATCTGTTCGGCTAACTGAGGGACAGGATATCAATCCATTCTTTACACTAATCTAATCTTTAGAACTCATTGTCAGTCACACTTCGGCGGTTTACTCCAGAAAAAGTTATTGAAAGAAGATTATTCTTTTGAAATTATAGACAAGTGAATAAACATTCTATTATCAAAAGAATCATTTACGTTTTTGTTTTTTAATATTTATATTGATGCATAGGATATTTACCCTCATTTATATTACAGTTGAGACTTAAAATCAATGATAATGTAAATGGATCTTCAAGTGTGAAAGAAAAAAGAATTTACATGACTTCTTAGAGCTTATTGATGATTATAATTGGTTCCGAGTTATTCATTAGGAAACATTAAAATTTCGGGGCATCAGTTCATTACAACATTTTGAGCAATGTGATCATTATTATCATTTTAGATTTCTGTTTATTTTCATCTGGATTTCTGGTTGTTTTTATCTCAACCTAATCCAGGCCATCAATCTACGCCAGTTTGAAAAACGGCGAAAATCGGAAGTTAAAAATAAGCTCTCGGTGAGACTAGAACGGGATTCCAGGTTAAACGCACCTGCTGCTTTACCAACGCAGAAACGAAAGCGTTTGCTGGTTAGCAGAAGCCCAAATCCAACCTTTGAACCGTGTGCCTAATCTGATATCTTTGTTCAAAATTAAAAAGAAGTTAGAAATTGGAAACAATAATCTACAATGCTTCCCCAATTAAAATAAAAATATGTAAAATAAATGCTTTAGTGCAATGTGCATTGAAAGATGGCAGGTGGTCATTTTTAGCCGGCGAATACATTCATTAGGGATGATATCAGACCTTCATCTTTCATTATATGTTGGTATGTGTGTGTGCTGGTGTGTGTGTGTGTGTGTGTGTGTGTGTGAGACTGTGTGTGCGTCCGTGGGTTTGTATGCACATGATGAATGTACATTTATGTGCGCATAAGTGTATATGCCTGTAAGTATCTTGATTTATACGCATGCATTTGAATTATGAATTTATCTTTATATATATAAATATATATAGAGAGAGAGACAGAGAGAGAGAGACAGAAAGAGAGAGATTAGTGCATTTTCATTCGTCGGTATTTCATGGAAGATTTCTCCGATTTCTATATAAATAAATAAATAATAAATAAACGTATTTACTCATATATATATGTACCTACATATATATATATGAGAAAGAGGGAGAGATATCTTGCTGAATTTAGCACTCACATATGCATTTGTATATTTAAGTAAATGTTTACCTATATTCATATTCATAGATAAATTAATAAATGCATACAAATATATACATGTATATATGTGCATGAAACCATGAATATAGATATTCTTATGTAATGTTTATGTATGACATCAATATATATATATATATATATATATATATTGATGTCACACAGAAACATTACATAAAAATATCTATATATATATATATACATACATATATACATACATATATATATACATATATATATACATATATATATATATATATATATATATATATATATATATATATATATATATATATATATATATATTGAGCTAAACAGTCCAGCAGGGAGACAAAGGCTTGAATAACTGCATCATCCCCACGATCTCATTGGCTGTTTAGCCCAATGGTAGGAGTAACTGTACGTTAAAGCAGCTACCTAATATATATATATATGTATATATAAGTGTGTGTGTGTGCATGTGTGTGTGTGCGTGTGTGTGTGTGTGTCTGTGTGTGCGTGTATTAATGCTATACATGTATATGCCAATTTTTTGAATACATATATATGTATAAGAAATAGATATATAATCCAACAGAAATAATTATGAATGCGTTATATTACTCTTATATAAACTCTATTAGAAATGATCTCCCGGTGTCTAATCAACACTGCTGAGAGCCATGTTGTTATAACTATGTTGTTGTTAAATTTCCGAATCAGTTACATGTTTCATAACTGATGATCCCAACCGGAAAAATTCGTACATAGTATCATTATATCTAATACTGTGTAAAACCCACTGAAAAAAATGCGTTAACATATTGTGAAATGATTGACTGAAATGACGTACATTTTTGAAATTTGAAAAATAGATTTAGTGTTTAAAGCCGTAAGATTTCGAAATATATATATGTATATATATATATATATATATATATATATATATATATATTTCGAAATCTTACAGCTTTCAACACTATATATATATATATATATATATATATATATATATATATATATATATATGTTTGCGTATAGATTTCATATATATATATTTGCACAGTATATTTGAAAATATGAGCAAACCAACTCCGGCATTTAGAATTCCCAGCAAAATATCTATACAAATGAAACTTCAAATGTATCCATTTGTTTATTAATGTGATATTGCTTCTAGATTTGAATTAAACTAGATATTTTTCATCTGTGATTTTGAGTGACCAATATATCTTTTTGCTACATGAATCCACGTCAGTCTAAATAAATTCAACGTTTCAATATTCACACGCACACACACACACACACACACACACACATATATATATATATATATATATATATATATATATATATATATATATATATATATATTCGCGTTGGCTGTTTAACTCAATAGTAAGAGCAACGTCACGCTATCGGTCGCAGGTTCGTTTCCTGCAGCAGCTCCATTTTCTTGAATTGTTTATTCTATTTACGTAATCTAGGCCAAATGATATAGTCACCGAGTAATAACAGGTAATCGCTTATATATATATATTTATATATATATATATATATATATATATATATTTTAGTAGAACTACGTACAATTCAAACTATTCTCCATTCTTCGCCAGAAGCTATGAAGAAGTCCAAATTTCAGAAATGTTTGCTATCAGTAGTAGAAAGAGATGTACTAATCAACCTCAAATCTTTTCTTTCCCAAT
>OY735217.1:26758551-26761051 GCA_963457665.1 Thysanoteuthis rhombus
GGAGATGTCACACTGTCAGCATGTCTGTCATGCTATAGAGACCATCTAAACATGTTCAGAGCACAAGTGATTATGGCGTGCACACTCAATAAGCCAAGAAGAAACTTTTGAAGTGAATAGTTATGACAAATTTTCAAAATGTTTAGAAGGCTCTGTTTACAATGTAGCTATAATGCGAAACTTGGGCCCTTATATTTCAGTTCGATATACATACACAAATAATCTTTTTTATGTTTATATGTGATTCTTCATAGGTCGAAAGTGAAGGAAAACTTTTTTCACCTTCAGAGGGTCAAAAGTGAAAGGAGACTTGTTTTCTCTCCATCGAGGTTCAGAAGCAGAGGTAAACATTTTTTTCACTCTCAAAATTGAAGGGAATTTTTCTACAAGTCTGGAAGCTTTAGTTCCTTTTTTATTCCTGGAATATTAAATGCGGCGTGGGCGAGAAGCACTTCAGCAATGATACACACACACACACACACACACTCACACACAAACATCTATCTATCTATCTATCTATCTATCTATCTATCTATATATATATATATATATATATATATATATATATAGAAAGAGAGAGAGAGAGAGAGATAGATAGATAGATAGATAGATAGATGGATGGACATTCCCATAGAGTTGAGCTGCTACCCGGTATATTTCTGTTGATTCCTGAAATAATAGTTAATGGTACATCTACCTGAATTTTGATCCAGTATTCAAAGATTTTCAAAATAACATTCTTTGAATAAAAGAAATAAAAGAGATGAAAATAATCTTTAAAAAATCCCTGGTATTGAAAACTGAAAATGTATTTAATAGTCGAGTTAAAATCTTTAAACTAAAGACATAGACTCCGAAAGCTGTCAGGTTCTGAAATGTTCAATTTTTATTGAACAGATAATCAATTTTTTGACATTCCAAAGAAATTGTAACTTATTCCACGAATCAGTACCTTTTAAAAATCAGTTTAGTTCAAATTGCTTATTTGCTCTAATGATCGCATATGCAACTTTTAAAAGCATATATCGAAACCCGTAGGAAATTATTTTACTTGAGAAATGCTTCGGAAATTAAATCAGTGTGTTAATGCATAGCCAGTCGTTTTCTTTTACAAAGTCATAGAAGATTATTTCAATTGCACATAATTTTACAATAATTTGTTATTAATCAAGCTTTGGAAATGGCCCTGAAATCATTTTTGGAACAGACTCTGAAGATAGATTTATTTAACAAAAATAAAATCGTAAACAGATCATCAGCTACATGAACATGGCAAAGCAAAAATATTGTGGATTTATTTAAATGAAAACTAGCTGTGATATAAAGGGTTTTATTTAACAAATACTTCAAAGATTTCATCCATTAATGATTAGGAATACAATGACTTAGCAAATACTAAAAGCATATATAGGAGTTGATTGGAAATTATTTTGCAATGAAAAAATGCTTGACAAATCACATTAACATGTAAATGCATTGACAATGTCTTTTTTTTTTGCAAATTATTTTTATAGAAATATATTCTAGATTATTGCTATAAAAATGTACTGAAAATTACTTTATCATTTATATACATTGCAAGTTATTCTAATACACAAATGCATTGCAAATTATTTCATTTCTAGTTGTGCATGTAAACTGTGGTGTCACGAGAAAAAAAATTTAACAAATCTGTCAAAACTTTCATTCACAGTAATCATTACATAAATAGTGACACAGCAAATTCTGGTAATGGAATAGGAAAAAACAAGCAACAATCATTGCTCTATTTGAACCTGGTTTTCATAGGCAGAACTTGGTTTTCATAGGCAGAACTTGGTTTTCATAGGCAGAACGTCAGCTATTCTTAACGTTGCTCACTGAGTTTACCTCTACTCCATCAAACACCAGCTTAGCTCCAGTTATTTTTTACACCAGAAAATTGAATATTTCTGACAGTAAGGGAAAATAAAATTTCACATTTTTTAACGTAAAATTTGTTTGAGGAAGTTCCAACATTCAATCTGTATGTTGTGAATTGGAAATCAGGAAGAAGAAAGGTTGCAAGTGTTAAGGACAGAATAGGTATATCATACGTGTAACGTTGATGTCTTGCAAAAATTTTAATATAGGAACACATTATCAAAGATATTACGTAGGGAATGCATTGTTAATTTAATAATAATAAATATATGTAAAAAAATTTAAATGAAATGAATTATACAATCACATGCACAATTGGTGGTTACATTAAGCATAATGAAAGAAATGTTTTTTTGACAGAACCAATCTGACATCAATGTTTCCTTCGCGGATATAAGAAGCAAGTGAATCATAATGGGATAGAATAAAATTAGTTCAACTCTCGAACAGAGTTCGTTTATGTACAGAAATATACTACCATAAAATAATCTGTTTTTCATAATAACAGATTATGTTTACAAACGGTTATTGTTATCAAAATCAGTCGGTCCCAAACACGTTATTCAAAATGAATTAAAAATTAACGGATATGAATAAA
>OY735217.1:26766051-26778551 GCA_963457665.1 Thysanoteuthis rhombus
CACCATTTGACTGGAGACCAATTGATGTACCTTCGTATGTATATATGTGTGTGAATGCCTGTGTGTGCATATATATATAGTATTTATATATCTCCGTCTCTCTATATGTGTGTATAAGTAAAGAAACTTCAAGTATGAGAAAACAGCTGAGATACCTTCTATAGTTTTTAGAAAGGTAAGTTATATTCATAGAGTTCATACAAATAATAAAACGTAGTTCAATCTTCCGAAAAAACCTAAACTGGATAGTCCAAGGTGATGATAAGACTGATGCTAAACACTATCAATTAAGCAAAAAAATTTGAAAAGGTGGAAAAATTCCGGGACCTCGCCCGAGAACTGAAAAAATTTGTTGAACGAAGAGGTTATGATCATGCTCAAAATGCTCAAAATAACTGGTGCACTTTGAACTGTGTCAAAAACATTACTTCTGAGATTATATGGAATAGAAATTCAAGAAAGAATTTGAACTGTCGAGAGCACAACCATCTTGGGGTCTGCAAGGATATTGAGTAAAGTGTTAGTGATTTGAGGAGAGGTCATTCATTCTCCAGTGACACCCACCAGACAACTGGTGTGAACATGCATATTATAATAATAATAATAATAATAATAATAATAATAATAATAATAATAATAATAATAATAATAATAATAATAATAATAATAATAATAATAAAACAACACACACACACACACACACACATATATATATATATATATATATATATATATATATATATATATATATATAGATAGATAGATAGATAGATAGATAGATAGATAGATATTTGTGTGTGTGCGTATGACACTGTTCAATGAGGACATACAAACTGCACGCTGATTCTGGGCAGAAGTGACCGGAGAGCGGCACATTGATTCTTGACATAGCGTACAGATTCTTTGATATCTGGCAGAAGTGCCGATACGTAAGTGAATCACCGTCATTTTTTTGTACTATATTACAACAATAATAATAATAATGATAATAATAATAATAATAATAATAATAATAATAATAATAATCAGCAATCTAAATCCCCACTTTTAACCAGGTGCTCGAACACCGACCTCTGGCACTGGTAGTAAATACGCGACTACCTCAACCACCAAAGCAAGCCCAGTCTTGAGTTAAAATCATTGCTGGTGTACTTCGATTTGACAAACCCTTTTCCTATCTATAGAGCACTTTGGTTGAATCATTTTTTTTTTATTTATACCTTTAAACAAATCTGGTTTTCATTCGAAAAAACTCGTTTTACAATAAGCCCTCGTTTATACTTCTGCCATGTATTGTAATTTATAAAGCAACTTCCAAAATCTTTTGAAAATATGCTTTCCATACCTGTTGTCGCCGTTTGCAAATGATATATTCATTCGAATAACTATTGATATTTTCAATGCATTTTCACAGCGGTATCTAGATTTCTATTGCTGGGGATCACCTGACAGCAAGTCTCCGTAATATTCGGAAACTCTCCTCCGTATTTTTACAGATTTTATAGTTTCAATTATTATCATCTACTAGAGAACGAGTGACAGTAAAACTAGTTCAAAACAGATTATATTTGCTTTCTATCCGGATGCTTTCAGTTCTTACTCCTTGGGAATCATTAGAAACTATCAACATAAACTGTCTAAATAGGTTTCTTCAGTTTCCAGTGTGTATGTACCATGAACGGTGGCTGCACCAATAGAGCTAGAGGGCTGACATTTCAACATTTACTCCTTATCGTGTTTAGTAAAAACATTTTATTTGTTTTTTGGAAAATTTTCCCCAAAATAGGTTTTTAGAAGGGGGGGCGATTTACCATGTAAGTTTGTCCTAAATTGGTCACTTGTTTGTTTCCACTAGTTTTTTTATTGTTTTTTTTAAATTCAGACTTTTTAGTGATCCAACTTATGACAAGAGGAGGAACTTATTCAGTGATCAGCCCTTTTCCAAATCTCTTGATTGATCACCCCAGCACAACATGCTGCCTAATGATGTCGGTAACGAGTCGGTTCCTATTGAGTGATTAACCAGACTTATTATTATTATTATTATTATTATTATTATTATTATTATTATTATTATTATTATTATTATTATTATTATTATTATTATTATTATTTACAGCGACAAAATTGTTGCTGTTATTGTTTTGTACCCGTTGACTTTTTACACCAGTAGTATATGGTTGCTCACACCAGAGATCAAGAGACAGCAAGTGTATTTAATACTCCAAGGCTCTCCTCCGTATCCTTCATGATTTTAGTAATGCTGTCGTTTGAATGGTCTCGATTCCTCCTCGTATTTTCCAGATTTTCCGGTCTTCAGCAACGCTCCTCGGAACAGTTCCAAGTGCTCCGATTATGACGGATTCGACTGTCACTTTCAACATTATAATTCTCATTTGTTATTGTTATTGTCACATTTTCGCGTTTGCACCTTCCCATCATCGTTGTAGGCTGAGGGACAGCAAGTCTCCTCGAATCTCTAGCACCCATCTCAGTATCCACACAGATCCCAGCAATGCCGTGATTTTTACAGTCTCAACCCCCACTCGAATTTGTAACCCATCCCTATTTCGATCATTAGTATTATAATAATAATAATAACAATAATAATAATAATTATTATTATTATTATTATTATTATTATTGTTGTTGTTGTTGTTGATGTTGTTGTTGTTATTGTTGTTGTTGTTATTGTTGTTGTTGTTGTTGTTGTTTTCCTCTTTATAAGGATAATGTCGGAAGTTCCTCTAAAAAGATATCAAAACCCACTTTGCCCCCACTCCTCAAAAAAGAAAAAAAGAAAAAAAAAAAAGATTAACTTGATATACTTACAACCATCGTATTCCGTCGGAAATAGATACCAGCGACAAAAGGTAGATTGTCCCGATAAGTAGTAAAGGTAAAAAGTCGTAACTGGTGATTAGCATTTTGGGGGGGAAAAAATCAATCCGAATTGTCGAAGATGATTGCAGATTATTAATAAAGTCACTGAATACCTCTCTTTTTCTTTTTCTCTCTTCTTTTTCTTTTTTTTTTAAATGCCTTCCTTTTTTTTCTCTTTCTTTTTCTTTTTCTTTTTCTTTTTTGTTTTTTATTGGTACGACGAGGTATGAAAAGCAGGCTTCACACACTTGTCCGCGGAGGGTGCCACTGTAACGGCCAGCCGTCAGTAAAAACACATACGAATGGACCAGTAGGTTGTTCTGCCTGCTAATAGCAGGGTGGATGTCCAGTACTGGCGAACGGTCCGGTGCAGGCCGAGGCTGGCTATTCGAGGGACGGAGTCGATGAAGAGAGGGTTCTGAAGGAAAAGGGGGGGCAGGGGGGTTGGTCGTGATGTGGGTGTTGTGAGGGATGGTGGAGGGGGGAACGTCGCTGTCTGGGTGGGGCGTGTGTTACTTTGTAAGATGCGGGGAGGGGGAAAGATAGGCGCGATTATTGAGGCTAAGTGAGGATGAATGGAGGGATCTCCAAGATGTAACACGGTAATCCCATAAGCATCGTTTTCACTATTTCTAAACCATTTTCCCCAAACCTTCTCATGTAGAAATAGTAGTGGTAGTGGTGGTAGTGGTGGTAGTAGTAGTAGTCGTAGTGGTAGTACTAGTAGTTGTGGCAGAAGAAGCAGTAGTAGTAGTAGTAGTGGTAGTGGTAGTAGTAGTAGTAATAATAGTGGTATCACCCCCACCCCCCATTCGACGAATACTACTGCTACTACTACTTTAAGTACTGACTCTACAACCAAAGCCGACTGCCAACAACTGAACTTTGGTAACATCGATACGAAGTTTTTAAGTGGCTTTGGCACAATTATTACAGAACAGTGGAGAGGAAGGCGCATGGGACTGTCTTTCACAAGGTATGAGGTTCTGTTCCAAGTGTCCAGTCAGGTGGGGCCCCTTACCGCAAACTCATCTAAGACAGGAGAAAAAAAGATTGATTTCAGTACAATTTAAATATCGTTTGGTTTTTTTTTTCGTTATTATTATTATTATTATTGGTATTATTATTATTACTATTATTATTATTATTAATCCTGCGTTGGTCACACATGTGTAAAATCTTGAGCTTTCCTCGTTGGGCACGAGGAGATTCACTTGAAATTTCGGAGCACTACAGTAACTGTCTTCACGCTACGCTCACAACAGTAGATACAGTATTCGATATGAATATTAATAGACCAAATCATTATTGCAATTCACATCAACAACAACAAAAACAGACGTGCGAAAAAGGGGAGAAAGGGTGAAAGAGAGAAAGGGGGGTGATTTTGTTTGTTTTAAACTTTGTCTTATTCATTTTAGTAAGGTCGATATTAGTCTTGATTTAAAAGGGAGAAAAAAAGAGAAAGAGCAAAAGAAATTTTGTGGGTGAAAGGAGTCAGTTAACTTTCTTTTATTCCAGGCGGCTCTTTTAGTGGTGACAACACATATACAGAGATAGACAGACAGACAGACCGACAGATAGATAGATAGATAGATAGATAGATGGATAGATGGAAATGAGGAGAGTGGTGGTTTAATATTAACCAGTGCAGACAACGGAATCGGTGAACCAATTTCGAACTTGAAATTTCGACTGGGACTGTGCACTTACACCTTTGGGAAACTCATGAATTCGCTTCTACCTCCTGTGTTCCAGATATCTTGACAACGCCTGATATCTTGACAAAATATCTTGTCACTGACATGATGGAGAAGACACTGGGTGAGTGAGCACTTGGGCAATCTGACCACTCCCCCATAACTACTTCACCTATCCAAGCAGTAACAGCGAAAAGTTGTTTTTCAGACTCTCAGTCAACCCTGACAAGGGTTCAATGAATCAATCAATTTCTCTAAGTTATAGTGCAAACGAAACGTTGAAATTACAAAAACTGTGTCAGAATTATCAAAAGCATGTAAAGTGTACAGGCGCAGACCCCCACCCCCTCCTTTCCTGCTCGGGCAAAGTACAGTTGAAACTTTAATATATATATATATATATATATATATATATATATATATATATATATATATATATATATATATATATATATATATATATATATATATATATATTTTAAAGTTTATATATATATATATATATATATATATATATATATATTTCAAAGTTTATATATATATATATATATATATATATATATATATATATATATATATATATATATATAAAGAATGTTTATAAATAAAATTGAAAAAAGCACCAACAAACAATCCCAAGTAATCATAAATTAAACTCGAAAACAAGTCTTTTGTTTTTTGTTATTTTATTTAAAATAAGTAAAATGTTTTTCCGTCTTATCTTTACGATTTTTTTATCTGTTAGTTCCTTGGTAGATTGCTTTGATTAATTCTTTTTTTATTTTAGACGTTTGTCAATTATAGTGAGAAAAATGTTGCAACACAAACGATTACAAACGGCTTTCATGTTTTAGATGTTTGAAATTAGTTTCTTTTAAAACGTGTTTATTTGTAAAAAAAAAAAAAAAAAAAAAAGGTTTGCCCCACTGTTCCTGGATCCACCCTTGGTGTACACGAATGAAAACTTTTTTTGCCATAAAAACACCCAGACAACCATACCCCACTATAATAAAAAATAATAGTTGGTAAAGAACCGTTGAAGTCATTGTCACACACACACACACACAGATACACGTATGAAAATTATATAATATACGCATACACATGCAAGTATAACTCGATGTAGGTGTATGTATATGTGAATGTATAAAGGTACAAACACGCACAATTCATGAATATATTTAAAGATGTCTTCTCGCTTTTTGTTTCACACCTTAATTATACTCTGCAGTGTCTTTTACTTTCTTTGATTTCGAATGGTCCGAATCGTGTATGTGCCCATATAGAAACACGCCTATTCCATTTTCACAAATCACGGATGTACTTTTATTTACTTTTTTTTTCCCCCGGGAACTTTTCCGAGTAGCTAGGAGGTTCTGAAATAGGATTACAATTCACGATTCCCTTTTTCACATGCACAAGGAAGGATATTACAATGATTCCATACGCAAGGAAAGACTTACCTCTGGCATCATCCCGCTAATAAAATGCAATAAACTCTCCTTCTAACGGCACTATTTTATGACACTCGCGTTCTAACCGGACGTTCGTTTTTATATTCGCGCAAGGCTATTTTCGGAGCAGTTATAACACATGAAGATTTCAGTAAATTATTTTGAAAACTAAAATTAGTAAACCCTTAGAGAGATAAAGCCGCCTAAATTAATAGCCCCTCCTAAATTCATATATATATATATATATATATATATATATATATATATATACAATTCCTTTATTTTTGCATTAAACTTTTGCCTCTCCAAGGTATTTTTAAAGAATTTACTGACACGTTCAACAAACAATCAATTACATACCACGAAATATGAGGTTGAAATATTTGCTTTTTGGTTTATTTATCTTATTTACTGACCTGTAGTTCGTATATGAGGCATGTAACAGAGAAAGGCTAATCAAAAAATCATTTTTGACTGTGCTTTTTAGTTTCTCATTATTAATAAATTTCGTATATAATCCACCAGTTATAACAGCAAATTCGTAATAACGTCACTTTTTAAATTGCCGAGGATGCCATAATAAGGATTGTCTGTTGTACATGAATGTTCCTAATCGAACACTCACATTTAGGGCCGATACTGTCGGGTGTGTGAGAAAAAGAACTGTCCCATGATTTTATGTTGAGATGTCAAGGAGGGTAGCTATGTAAAGGCACCTAATGATCGGCCTATAATTTTTTCTATTTAATAGCCGTTCGGTTTTGATTTAATGTTAGAATTTTAGAAAAGTGAACGGACGTTTTGAAAGCCACTCAGCGAAAGCCAAGTCTCTTAGAAACGAATTAAATTATGTTAACTGTCCGGGTGTTGGACAAGGGATGAATCTCATAGGTTGAAGCATAGCCATCCTGGAAATGGACATTTTCCTCCAAAATGCATATTCGAGTGAAATACAAACATGCAATCATATATATAATCGATCACGTTATTAGGCACATGTATGTATGTACATGTATACTCGTATAATCAAAATATATGTAGATATTGATAAAATATGTGCACACACACACACAAACATATTTATACATATGTATATATATATACATATTGTTTATGTATATATATACACGCATGCATGATTATTTATGTACACACGCACTCTCACATAAACATATATGTATGCATGTGTTTATATATATATATATATATATATAAATATATATATATATATATATATATATATATATATATATATATATATATATATATATATATATATATGCGTGTGTTTTTGCGTATATGTAAGGAATACACTGTGCTCCATATTTTGGAAAAGTATCATTAAAGGTAAATAACGAAGTTGTAGAGCAATTAATACAATAACATTATTAATCATATGTGTATATATATATATATATATATATATATATATATATATATATATACTCACATATGTATGTTACTTATATATATGTATATATATATATATATATATGTGTGTGTGTGTGTGTGTGTGTGTGTGTGTTTGCATGTGTGAGAGAGAGTGCGTGCATGCAGGTCAGGCAAGAAACATTTTTGTGAGACTATGCAATTTCTTTCACACTACTGCAATCAGATGGTGTTCGCACGTTTCTTCATTGTTAGTTTTATCTTTCTCAAAAGGCTGCACGTCCACCCAAGGGCTTCATTTATCAAATACAGGGAAGATGCTTGTTGTGATCACTCTGGGACAAGGTATTTTAGATAGCAATAACCGACTGGTAACTTCAAGCGATTCAGAAACTAAAGCAGTTTACACTCATTGTTATAAATAAGCATTCATTCTTATGAATTCATTGTTATAAACAACTTTACATTATAAAAAAATGGTAAATTTGATTTTAATTTGTAATTCACACACACTCACATACACTCACACACATACACACCTGAAGGTTGATAGATAAGTCCGTAGTAGACACGAAATAATTAACTGAATTTTGATTGGAAATGTTTGTTGTATAATGTTCGAGGTGACTGAAATTCGCAGCTGTATCGTAGTGCATTGACAAGCAAGTTACTTATGTTGGAAAATAGATATTTGTTGAGTAAAATAAACGTTTTTTTTTATAAATTGGCTTCGGATCATTTGATGTACCAACGTATGTATAAAATGTGTGCACACACGCATACAAACACATGTTTGTAATTGTTATCTAAATATATACACCTACACAAGAGTTTTATTTAATTCAATATTTTCTCTTTCATTCAACAATGATACCAAATTACGCAAATATATGCAATTTATCATACACATAACGTTTTATACTTCGAATTTTATATGCATATACGTGGATATTAAGATCTATGTACCGTCCTATATATATATATATATATATATATATGTGTGTGTGTGTGTGTGTGTGTGTATGTGTATGTAAGGCGAATGCGTTGTATTACTTAGAAACTCTATTTGAAATGATCCCTTGGTATTACATGGTGAATGTATCTTTTGGCCTGGACATCAGAAATAGAATAAACAATGAAAGAGAATGGAGCTGCAGCAGGAATCGAACCTCCGACCGATAAGGTAGCCTCTTCAACTTAACGTTCCTCTTACCATTTCTGCAACAGCCCCTTTTTCTTTATTTATTTATTCTATTTACGCTGTTTAAGCCAAATGATACATTCACCCCATAATAGCGGAAGATAATTTCGAACGGAGTTTCAAAATGATATAACGCAATTATGATTATTTCTGTCGGGTCATATATCCATTTTTCAATAATATATATATATATATATATATATATATATATATATATATATATATATATATATATATATATATATTAATACACACTCACACAGCACACACCACTGATGATGGGAAGAATCCCGAAACATGTATGGACTATTGACATATAAGGATTAATAAACCTTACCACCAAACACTTCACTCCCGAATCTGTCTCACTCTCTAAAGTACACATTATATATATATATATATATATATATATATATATATATATATATATATATATATATATATATATATATATATATATATATATATACGTGAAATACGTTTTGGGGTAACCTACCTGAATGAAGCCTTTGTTTCAATAAATTTTAAAAAATTGCTTCAATAAGATAAGTGTAATATAAAATAAGTTCTATATACAATATATCATGATAATACTCTATATAAATTAACATTTGTCATGTATTATGACTCGGTTCTATAAGTAATAGAACTGATGATCCGAACAAGAAAAATCCTTACATAGTACCATGATATTTAGGCAGCAGTCCTTCATTAATACAAGTTTGATCGGTGACCAAAAGCAAGATCGTGAGGGAACCGTACATATTTGTTTTTTTGTTTGTTTTTTTTTTTTGTTTGCTTATTTGTTTTGTTTTTTTAAATTTCATTTTCAAATGATATAAAACTCGGTATTAAACAATTTGAAGTTTGTGTTTCATGATTAGTTCAAAATTATTAAAAAATTGAAATATATATTCAGACATATATATATACTTGCAGAACCAATTTAAGTTGTTCTACCTGAATCTCTCGGGTAAACTCGGAGCATCCAAGCAAATGACAGACGTACAGTTTACTGGTACATGGAACCCTCGCACCGGCCATATATATATATATATATATATATATATATATATACTTCCTGGTCAAATCTGCATCAGCACCTAGTGACGTGGACTTATTCGCCCGATTCTGTGACATGTGGCTGAATATATTACAGCATATGTGCATAACTATAATAACAATAAGTCCGTAATATGTCATATGACTAGCCGAATTGGGATTGGAAATTTTCACAGCATAATGTTAGATCTATGTGATTAAACTTCATCACTGAACTAAATGCATTGATAAGGAAGGAGATGGTATTGGAAAATAGATATTCGTTGTGTGAAACAAATGATTTTACTGTCATTAGGCTGGTGACTTATTGATGTGCCTATATATTGCACATCAAGTCATATGTACTCTGGCTTTGGTGCCTCGTTATAGTGTAATGGTTAACAAGCTGGTTTCGTTCGCAGATTGCGTTCCCCCAAGCTTCCAAGTGGGGAGGTCTTGCATGCTTTGAAATCAGCATTCGAAAACTTACTTACAGCTTTTACCTTGGCTCCAAAACAGACCAATGGAAAATAGTCCATCACATAACAATCTCTAGTAATTTTCCTATACCAAGTCTGGCACAAGGCCACAGTAGTGGGGAACTCAGCAAAGATCGAACTTGCAATTAAGTTGTGGTCTGCAAGACTATTTGTTATCTGGAGCTTTAAAGTCGCCATCTAAAAATTAAATACATACCATATTTGATGGCGTATAATTTAGCAGGGAATGCCAAGGAAAAAACGCATTTCCCTGAATTCCTCTCATTTATCACTCAATTTTTTTAAACGCCTCCATAAGTTCTGGCTAATGTGAGGCTGGACAACGAAGGCAACTATTTGAGCCGTTCTTTGAGGAAAAGGAGGGTTTTGTGTACCGTCAAACACGGTACTTGTTTATGTTCGTACAATTGTAACATACACTATGATTGAAAGTCATGGACTGCTCGAGACGTCGAAGCAGTCTTTGCTGCACGTATAAATTTCAGAAGTTTTTTTTCGCAAAGCTAACCAGCAGACATCATTCAAATATAGTCACCTACCAACATTCTTCATTATCCGATGAAAAGTAAATCTCACACACACACACACACACACGCATACACACACACACATGCACAGACATATGTATATATATATCATCGAAAATGGCGGACAAAAAGCATCTTTTTATTTATTTATTTATTTATTTTGTTTACAAACAGGTCTCTAGTTTAAATGTATATAAATATTTTCCGAAGGAAAAAGCACTTTGAAATCATTTAGATTTTTAAAAGCTCCTTGTCCGTCATTTTTAATGAAAGATGTGTTGAAGAACATTGGATATAAAGATTGTGTGTACATATATATATATATATATGTATATTTTGAATATTCCTTATATATATTAGATCATTTCGTGTGTGCATGCATATACATATTCATGGATATTAGATCATTTCGTGCATATATATATGGATATGTATATATGTGTACATATATGTATTCGTATATATGTACATATGCGTGAATGTATATGCATACATATATATATATGTATATATATATATGTATATATATATATATATATATATATGTATATATATATATATATATATATATATATATATATATATATATATATATATATATATATCGAATTATATTATATTGAAATCCTGATTCGTACTTTATACATACATATATGTGTGCGTATGTTTATATGTATATGTATATGAGTGTGTATGTGTGTGTGTATATATATATATATATGTTGTGAAAAAGCTGACAATATAGAAAGGGAAAAAGACTTGAGACTACTTAGTACACCTCATTTTTTTTTTATCAAAAGAGTGTAATAGCTTACGCACGTTTCACCGTCCCGGGTTACGTCAGAGCTTTGAAAACGAATCTGGGGCGGATGAAACGTACGTAACCTATTACACTCTTCCAATAAAAAAAAATTGAGATATACTAAGTAGTCTCAAGAAGTCTTTTTATCCTTTCCCATATTGTCAACTTTTCCACAGCATTCCTTCGGATCTACATTCTTTCTCCTCATATATATATATGTATGCTAACCATGAAAACATAACTTCAAATTTGACAATACAATGAAAAATATGTTTTTTGATATTTCTTATCACAACGCAAGCAATGGAGAAAAAAAGTCACTATTAGCAGTGAAAGCTAATTCTCTAACTTCCGATTTGTGTTGTTTACTCTGTTGTAGACTGACGGCCATAAGTTGTGATGGAAAAAAAACTAAAAGAAAATTAAGATTGGGGTAAATAGTATTAAAAAAAAGTATAACAATTGTTTACAATACTTCATCTGATAAGTAATGAATAACAGAATAATTACTTCAAATTTTAGTATCAAAAAATGACATGATTCGGGAGTAGTGGTCGTGGTAAAACTGCTTTGTGTCAGAATATATCTTCGCTCCTCCCTTACTCCTTTCTCTCTAAATGACCTGATTCAAGCTAAATCTTGTCAATGAGAAAATAGTGGGTAGGGGGTAAAGCATAAGCATATCTGGACTATACTGGTGGGTGTGGTACGATACTTTTACTACTGCTATGAATTATTTCATTGACAAAAATGGAATATGTGTCCCAAACTTGTATAAATATAGATTTTATTGTAAAAAAAATCTGTGTACCATTCGTAAGAAAAATGATTGATGAGAATCATTGTATAAAAATTGTTTGTTTCCAATGTTTAGAACCGGAAATTGCTTAGAAATGACCCCTGGTGACCTCTAATTAACTTCGAGGTCAATCTCAAATAGCTTATATCACAAGTTGATCTACATTAACGTGTAAGAGGCACGGACAAATAAATAAACTCAAAT
>OY735217.1:26783551-26851051 GCA_963457665.1 Thysanoteuthis rhombus
GTCTGTAGTTATAGAGGATTGATCTTCAAAAGTGCTCATTTACAAACCCTAACTCTTCCGTTACCGATTGGGACATGCCAGTGACGAGACATTCTTGTCAAGACATCTGGTAATGGGACCGAAAGCAAGGATGTAGATCCATAAGATAAAGTGGCCTCAGATTCCAGTTTCTGTATCGATAACCGTTATGCTACCTCGCGCATCTGACGTGCATCTTCTGGCTTTTCACATGAGAGGATAAGAGGAACGCAACAAAGCAGCTGACGGGGATCCCGAAAGGGGATTTTGCAGACTGTTCTGAAAAGAGAAGGGAACGCTTGGATAAGTGTGTGATGTCCCAAGGGGCTACACTGAAGGGGACTAAGGTGCCATTGCCCTAGGTAGGCTATTTAATTTTCTTCCTTTTTGTTCTGTTAATATTAAATAGAGATCAAAACGATTTATTCGTATATTGGGCTGCCATGTAGCCGAGCAAAATCCTTGTGGGCCGGTCAGTCTGTGGGCCGGTGTCGTCTGGGGCCAAAACTGTAGGTTATGGGTTCTCGAACTGTGTGCTGTGGCACAATAGTGTTCTGCAACTGCCTCCCAAGTGTGCTGCTTAAATTTTTCCTAATACTCGAACATGTATTTTGAGTCTTGAATATGTTCAATAGAGTCCCGCTTCCACCACACAGTTGTCAATCTAGTGGTTTTATCATAAGATTTGTGAAATCTAAACCTTTTTAGTGATAGAGGTGGGATAGGGAGGAAAAGGGATGCTGAATGCATGTATAAGTATGTTAATGAGAAATGGCTTTGTGCAAGTTGTTTCATTTTTACAGCTCCTATGCCAGAAAAGTCAAATATATTTCTTTGCGTGCCGTCATGTAATTAAGTTTGAGAACCACTGCTGTTGACCGATAATCCCATTGGCCCCTCTAATTTCAATACTTCTCTGCTATTGACAGATGTCCCACTGATGGGGTTTAGTGCGTAACATTTAGTCGGGGCCCTTCAATTTTTGTATTTAACAATTACTTTCAAACGAATAAAAACAAAAACTGAAATATT
Source organism: Thysanoteuthis rhombus (assembly GCA_963457665.1). Taxonomy (NCBI): domain Eukaryota; kingdom Metazoa; phylum Mollusca; class Cephalopoda; order Oegopsida; family Thysanoteuthidae; genus Thysanoteuthis; species Thysanoteuthis major. The sequence continues at coordinate 26,784,602 of OY735217.1, forward strand.
CATGAAGTAATGATGTTTGATTCAACGCAAAGTCCCTTATGGGTCAATAATCTATCTCTATGTAAGATGATAAATCCTCAAAGAAGTTTAGTTGAGACATTTTAATTTCTTACTCGCAAAAAATGGAAATATTCAAATAATAATATTTTGGGGCCCTTAAAATCTTAGGGCCCATCCGCAGCTGCACTTTTTGCATTGCCTTAAGTACACCCGGGATTACTTAGCAACCTGCTGCACTCAACATTTGTTGTTAGTGTCTTTATGTGTAATTTTACGTCGAAAGTTATCAACTGTGTACGAAATTTAATGAATGTCCTGGCTCCATGTCTTAGGCCCTGTAGGTCAGAGCAAAAATAAATTCCTGCGTGGAGCAAACGTAAGGGTATAAGTTGAGAAGTGCAGCCCCCCCCCCAAAGTGCAGTCCTCCCCATAGAACTCATAGTATTGCTTTATTTTCTAATCCTTTGCCTCAATGACGCTGATCCCAACCCGCCCAACCCTAATCTCACCTCTAACCTCTGACGTGGTACAACAGCAAAAAAGTATTGGGGAACAAGATGAGAAAATAAAGCCATTTCATCATTATTTTAGGAGGGGCCGCACTATTTAGCTTGCACCAACGCTAGTAATATTCTTTCAATAATATTTTGCATTGATTATTATGTTGCATTCGATAAGACAACAAAATCAGCTGGCAGAAACCTTTCGAAGTTCAAGTTCAAATTAGATCAAGAAAAATTTGTTTCTAATCTCATATTTTGTTTAATAGATTTTAAATTTTGCATCTGTTTTATTGGTTATTCATAAGTTGTTTTTTCCACACTATTAAAGGTTTTTGGTGTTTACTTCGAGCTTTATGGAAAAGATTTGGAAAATTCTGATATAGAAACTCGCCAAGTATATAAAGCCTTATCTACTAAAATATAATAATTTTTTTTTTTCATTCTGTCTTCGCACCTTCTTAGTCTTTGAATTCAGCAATTAAGAATCTTTTCGGTTCGCTAAACTGCATGATTGTTAAAAAAAACAACCTTTGTCCCATTCATAAGGAGGATGAATTGATAAACATTATTTTCTTCCCGTTTCCCAGGTGAACAACCGTGAAGCAGTGAGAAAATTCCGTTTATCATACCAGGCCAAAGTTGAGATATTATCAAGATTTTATTTCTAATTAGATACGACATTGCCGACTATTAACAGAAATAATCGAGCTTCAAAGACGCTCCTAAAAAGTTACAATATTGTTCAACTAATTGGAATTAACAATCTCTACATGAAAAAAAAACTGAAAGAAAAAAACGATGTCTCATACGTAACAACTTGATATAGTAGCACATCGATTAACGTTCTGGTCACGTCCAAGAAAAGTGCAGCGTTAAACAAAAAAGAAACAAAACAGGATCATTATAACATAACATAGATAGAGTTTATGCCAGCAATCATTTTTTAAAACATATGATGTTGCTGAGCCCCAACAAAATGGAATGGATTAATGTTTTTTATAATCTGGTATGTACTTTCTAGAGCTGATATCATGGTTGAAGGGTGTGATTTTATATATATATATATATATATATATATATATATATATATATATATATATATATATATATATATATATATATATATATATATATATATATATATATATATATGTGTGTGTGTGTGTGTGTGTGTGTGTGTGTGGTACAAATCAGACTAGCAGTATAACATAATATAATAATATATCAATAATATAAAGCCACTTCTGAAATGTAATGGGTTTATTTCATAGAGCACTCTATGAAATAATATTACATTTCAAAAGTGGCTTTATATTATTGATATATTATTGTATCATGTTATACTGTTAGCCGGATTTGTACCATATATAGTGTGTGTTATTGCTCCTAGCCTACCAGCTAAGTTGAGCACTCTGAAGGATACATTTTCTAATCGCCATGAACGTAGAAAAACTGAATATATATATATATGTGTGTGTGTGTGTGTGTGTTAAGAAATGTATATATATATATAGAGAGAGAGAGAGAAATGGATATATGTATATGTGTATATATATATATCAAGAAATGGATTTATATATATATATATATATATATATATATATATATATATATATATATATATATATATATATATATATATTTATATGCATTAAGAAATGTACACATATGGTCTGACGGAATGATTATAAATTGCGCTATATTATGTAGAAACTCTTATTTGAAATCCTCTCCCGTCATTACGCAGTTAATGTATCAGTTGGTCTAGACAATGTAAATAGAATAAATAATTAAAGAAAATGAGACTGCTGTAGGAATCGAACCTGAGACGTTTTCAATATCGGGTGAGTGAAACTTTACAATTTACAATCGCGGTGGGCATCTTAATGCCGACCAAAATTTTGTTGTGTATAAGTAAGTATTACCTATGAGGCATCAAAATGTTCCAGCTATTATTCAAATTTCAGAATTTTATCCGGGGGTTCTACACCCGGAACCTCTGGACTTCAGGGCTCATTGAATTTGCCAGAATCATAGCCTTCATTAATGTGCCGATTTTGTTTGCCCGGACCATTTTGACCTCCCAATCCATTGCATCTTTCTATGTTGTACCGGCAAAAAATGTTACAGCTAAGCTTGGTGGTTTTGACTTTTCTGTAGATATTGCAATTTCGAATATCAACGGTCTTCACGGAATTCCTTTTACTGGAAAAAGGATCTATTCCCTAAAAGATAGAATGGAGAGCCAAGGGCAGTTATTTATCGAGAAAGGCTTTTTAAGGAGGATAGTATCATGAAGTTTCCTGGAAGCTGGAAGAAGATTGAACAAAAGGTGTTCAATATGCTGTTCAATGAAATCAATGTCGAAAATTATGGAGAAAAAACTTCTATGCTCATTTAATGCATAGAACGGACTGTTTATGCCACACAATATATGCTTTACAACTTGAAATTTTATATCCAATACTACAAATACGACAAATGTTTGTTTGTCTCTTTGTTCATTTGTTTTTAACTTAATGTTTTACAGACTCTTAAACAGTTGCTCCCTACAAGCTAAACATATGTGTTCAAGACTAAATGTATTAAACCTGACCAGAGGATAAACAAAGGTCGTTAATGAACTCTAGTAATCTCAAAAGGTAAATTTGGCGTCGGATCAAGTATTGTAAACTAGTGCTCCTCAAACTAAGGATTGAGACACACCTGGGGAAGAATATTGGAATTTGCAGGGATATTAAGAATAATTATGTTACGAGATTTTTTTTCAAGATCTCGATTCGAATATTTACTCATACCGATGCGTATTTTGAAATGACTCGATGCTGTCCAATAATTTTGTGAAATTAAATTTCATTTTTGCTGCATGTAGTAATAAGAAAAAAAAATCCATGATCAACAGTAAACATCGTAATTGATATTTTGCATTTTTTACTTGTTGGAAGGGATTATTTGTTTCTACGCTCAGTTACTGTAAGATTACCAAAGACCAATTGTATAAGTGCCTGGTGCTTTATAAGATGGAGTAAATGGTCGCGAAAACATCTATCTCATCGGTCGCAAATTCTAAACAAATTGTCAAGTCCTACTATAAAACTTTATTATTGATTTTTGACTACTATTCACCTTCAACTTATTTCTTAGTTGATTTTTAGGTTATGTTATATTCTACCAGTAAAAGCAACAAAAAAAAATTGAAATTTTTTGTGCTTCCAATCAATAACAACTCTGTTACCTTTTGATTAGTGTTGGTTGTTGATATTCATTTGGTTCTATGGGATGCCATTTACGATGTAACCATAATGCTGAACCATTGTGCAACCGTCCAAAATCATTTCTCAAAAACAAAGAAATTTATCTGAACAAAATTGAAAAATCAAATAATCACCAAAATAATTTATACCACATTGGAAGTACCTCAGAGTACTTTCATACAACTTATCCAGATCAGCATTAAAGTAACAACGTGAACAGAATCCCCCCCAAACAATCATAAATAGTTTTTTTTCCCAGAGTGACACTTTCAAAAACGAAACAGAGATCTTATCGATTGAAAGGACCACAAATGTATTGTAAAAAATTCTCATCAAAGTTTTCCACTTTTGATGGTTAAACAAATGTTAATCACAACTTAACTCAGGTCGTAAATCTACTACATTCAGTAAAACGCGCAGATCGGAAATTCAGAAAAAGCTCTTGAAGTAAATAATCCATTTGTTGTGTTGAGTACAATGAAATATGCAATAAAAAACATACTTGCCATCGTGTGGTCACATCTGAATTTATTTTCTCCCCGGGTAACGCCGGGTATCCCTACTAATATATATATATATATATATATATATATATATATATATATATATTGTGTCATCCACAGACAGCTGTTTCGATGTATTATAGACTTTCCATTATCCCATCCAGTACCGCAAGGCAGAATTGAAACCTTCTCTTCAGACCCGCAGGCCGATATCCTACTTCTGGACTACGGACAGTCAGTAAGGCTGAATTTAAGCGATATATTTATTAAGACAGAAATCCCTCATCCACTAGAGTGCTCTATTCCTATGGAAGAGCACATATATATATATATATATATATATATATATATATATATATATATATATATATATATTAAATACTATCGTTTGCAGAATATAGGCTTCAGCCCATCTCTATGTGCATGAATTTATGTGTGTGTTACGCATGCGCAGGTTTTAGGATATCAAAATAAGTTATCCTGAAAAACATTTCAGTGTCCAGATTTAGCTAAAGATGAGCGAAAAGCACAGTGTCTTGATCTATTGTCTACCTCGCCATAGATTTATTTTGTTTATTGATCTAATCGTAATTACGATTGATCTGTCAGTCTACCGTCGTTGGCTATTATTGACATTAAATGCCAACAAAAGAATTTTCATTCTTTATATTCATTAGAACTCAAGTATACGTCTTCCGGGATACCATGCAACACACTTGTTATAAAGTTGAGTAATGGATATGGCTACCACAGTATTACAGCCAACAGGCTAGTCTTGATTGTATTGGGTTCGATCCTCACTCCCCTAACTCACCCTCCCCCGTCAGACTAAGCTATCTTCAGGCCTGTTCGGTGGATGAGATAGTTGCATAAGTCTCACCGGCGCCAATGGGCGATATTCGAACCCTGATTTTGATTGATGATTTTTGTGGCAAGCTCTCTGTGTGAAAGATGGGTGCATCGCAATCTTTCAACTGAATTCTGACCTTGTGCTGCTTTAGTAAACAAATATGTCAAAAGTTTCATTCACTCTTATTATATATATATATATATATATATATATATATATATATATATATATATATATATATATATATATATATATATATTTATATATATATATATATTGTGACACAAATTCGAGTGGTAGGAGGGAAAATGAAACCGATCACTATTGTATACTAGATATGGTATACATAAGCAAAAAATTGGCTTTTTATTGGTTGCCCACTGACTTTACTACTACTACACTCCCATTTGACTTCAGTTAAACGAAGTTCCATATGTTTTCCTCGCACAGCCTCTTGTCTAGAGTATCTTAAAATCAGCATGAAGTCGTTCACTGGAGGAAAAGAAAAAAAGCAAAGGAGGGTCCGATTTTAAAACATAAACTAGCTAGGATCAAATATCAAGTCAAAAAATGTCATCTCTATACTTTGTAATTGTATCATTTTTGCTTACTTCAGAATCCATTTTGAAAACAAGACTTGTTAACGATTGACAGAAGACTTGCTATAAATTCACTACACGGAAAAGTCGCGATCATTTAAACGATGTAAAGTACCCAGCGCGGTAAGCATATATCTGCCTGGGGTCTCCTGCATATATATATATATATATATATATATATATATATATATATATATATATATATATATATACATATGTATGTGTGTGTGTGTGTGTGTGTGTGTGTGTGTGTGTGTGGAGAAATCTTTACAGCTTTAAACAATAAACACATTGAAAACTTTTTTCAAAACTAGTTTGTGTCATTTCAGTCACTCAATATCTGTTTATATATATATATATATATATATATATATATATATATATACATATATATATTTATATATATATACATATATATATATATATATATATATATATATATATATATATATATATATATATATATATATGTGTGTGTGTGTGTGTGTTTGTGTGTTTGTGTGGGTGTGTGGGTCTGGGTGTGCGTTGATGTATTTAGAATAAATGAATAATAAATCCTAACCTGGATGTATTTATATGTATATATATTTATATACATATCACGGGTAGGATTTATTATTCTAATCATTATCTATATGTATGAATGAAATCCTACCTGTGATATATATATATATATATATATATATATATATATATATATATATATATATATATATATATATATATATAATATCATATAATTATAATACTAATTAAGTATGCAATGTAATGCAATATCCGATGTGTGTGTTTGTATCTATATATATGTATATATATATATATATATATATAGAGAGAGAGAGAGAGAGAGAGAGAGTGAGAGAGACACACACACGCGTGCGCACTCACAGCAGGAAAATCGAACAATAATCAATATTGTATTTTATGGGATATTTCATCAGTGAGATGGTCACAATTGCAGCCATCCAAAGTTCGGGTGAGAAAAAAAAAAAGGAACCTGTTCGGAGAGGAGAGTAAGTTCGGTAAACTTTCGCATTTCACGAACAGCGTTCAGTAAAATCAACGGCAGTTTGGTTGCGTCCCGTTCTATGTTCTTCTACATCGTTTGGTAAATAATAATGAGGATGTCCTGGTCCCGTGTCCAGCCGTTCGTTGTATTATGGTTGTATTTTGATTGTTGAATGTTTTTCTATAATTGTATAAAACTATTGAAATAATTACTTACGTACGAAACAATAATTTAATTACGAACATGCAAAACAAACAATTTGTTTTTAAAACAAAATCAAACAAAGATTAAAATGAGTGAAAAAAGAGTAATGAAGATTTATGATAAGTTGAAATGATTTAGTGAAATCAAATTACTTTACTTTTTTCGCATGAGTGGGGTCAACCTTAAAATTTGATACAGGAAAACTAAATCACATGGTTTTCAGTGACGACAATAAATAAGATTCATTACCATTTTCGTTTTTGCCAATTGAAAAAGTACTTCAAGAGAAAAACAATTGAAATACAACACAACGTTTGAAATTGAAAACACTGAGTAAATGCTATATTTCATTGGCGTGAGAAGACCATATACTACACTTTGATCTTGATGTAAAGGCTGCAGAAGGGTGGGCCAAGAAACTAGCATAATATCAAGTTTGTTATGATCTGTGTGTTCGCAGCAGTTATCAAACTTAGTTCGGTAAATAAGTAGAAAGATCGTTATGGTCCATCTGTGCGTTAAAGTCGAAATTCGTTATAGGTTTGTTATAGCGAGGGTTCACTGCATATGTACCTAAAAAAACACGGTACCTCAAAAGATTCAAAGACAGTTGTTCCACAATGATTTTTAAGAAATAACATTAAATCTAAAACTGATTGTATTTTATTTAATTTTCTTTCATTTACAGTATTTATCTCTCTCTGGAAAATTGCTAACAATAGCATTTTTTTCATACTCTTTTGCAACGGGGACGGAAAATGGTTTCTGGTGGACGATAAGAATGCAATTTTCCACATATCCGCTCCTGAAATTTGTGAGCATGGATTTGAGTTCGCTAGTGTTGTATTTTATAAGAGGTAAATATCTCATCATCGCTGCTTTGAACATGGAATCCCAATGATTGATAGTAATTCGATGGTGAACAGGTACCACAAAAGGTTCTACCTTAGCATCTTTTACGGTACGTAGAAAACTTGTCTATGTAAGATTATAACTTTTAATACACTGTACACTAACTAAAAACCTTTTTGATCTTAAACATATTCCGCGTTAGTCGGACAGTTTGCATAGTTCAATGAAAATCAAAAAAATAGATTCAGAGGTGAATACATCCATGTTTTTAAACGTATTAAAAGAGAAAAAGAAAAACTTCAACTATTACTAAAAGTATGACTTCTTGTCTTTTAACATTTTAACCCCCTGTAAAGGTTACTGGGTAGAGTGTCGATGAAAAAGATTACCCACGGATTTTAAGTAAAAATGAAGATTTGTGTATCTTTTCAGGTAATGTAATGAAATATTGGTATACGTAGCTTAAAAGATCACCAAAATGGTAGATATTCTAGGAAAAGAGCAAGTTCTGGAAAGGAGTGGAGTTGACACCCTCAGTTTACTACCCTGGCTGATACTAACTTTAGAAACGTCGCTGATTTATGTATATGTATTTTGAATGAAAAGTTGCGGTTCTGTTAAAAAAATTAAAAATTTTAAGAGCTGAAAACCTTTAAAAAATATTAAAAACCTTTCACTCCAAGACAATCTCTTACAGTATGCATTCCAAATAGGGTTGAGCTGTACCAATGTTTAAGGGAGAGACATGGTGACAAACTGAGCCAACTGTTTTATGATAAGTAATAAAATAATAGAATGTATATATATATATATATATATATATATATATTGGACGGAAAGCAAGGGTTCGGTTTCGTTACATGTAAATAGACCCCCGATAAAACATTTCAAGAATTTTTTTTAACAAATAGGTCAAATTCTCCCCCTAGGTCCACTAAGTATGCATACTAAATTTGGTTGTCTCACGCCAATGTTTAACCAGTGTTTAGAGCGGAGGACAGACAGACATACACAGCCTGTTGCTTTATATATATATATATATATATATATATATATATATATATATATATATATATATATATATATATATTCTGTTTCATTGAAAATGCAAAACTGTACATTGGCTCATACACACATGTGTATGGACATGTGTGTGAGAGGGCATATATCTGTGGGTGTAGGTGTGTGCATAAGTGGCCCGTGTGTGCACGTGTAGATTCGAGCATGTGGTATGTGTGTATGTATATGTGGCATGTGTATATATATATTCAAGTTTATTGATATTTCAACGTTCATTCCCGTCTCCCTTAAAGAGCGTTACAAGACTCGTGTTACCGTTTTATAAGAAAATATATAAATATAAATGTGTACCCGATGATATCAGGAAGTTATGCCTACTGTGTACCTTCTCATAAAAAAAATGGGATTGAAAGTTGGTGTCCTTGTAAAATGTCATGGGTGTGTCTTGACACTAATCTTTTCTTCTGTGTTTGTGTGTATATATATGTGTGTGTGTGTGTGTGTGTGTGTGTGAGTGCGCGCACTTGCATGTGTGAGCGTGTGACTATCAGATGTGAATTGAAGCAGGGATAAGAGACTCTTAGTTTTATAGGGCATATTATGATTTTATGGATAGAATACTTGAATTTTATGGACAGAAATATAACGTTCATCACTCGTGTAACATTATACATACTGTAGTTTCTGTATCTAAGGCGCCCACTAATTTTGGCAAACATGTTCCGAAGAAAAAAGACCTTTCTCCCGATATCCAGAACACCATATACTCATATTCGGGAGACATGGAGCATTCATTTACCAATTGTCCAAAGTCAACTCTTGGTCCTGATTTCGAGAATATGATACTTCTTTATAAATCTTTCGCAAAAATTTGATTGCACAAGCGTTATTTTTTTCACTACTTCATCAGCAACTGTACTGTGAAGAAATCTCTTAAATAGATAGATAGATAGATAGATAGATAGATAGATAGATAGACAGATAGATATGCAAGTATACGATTTTGTCGTATTTTTACAAGGACTGTTTCAGAGAATTATGGGACTAGGGAAGTGCCTGTTCCAAAGATGCATGTTTGGGAGTGGCCAGACTTGCGTGTGGAGTAGCCTGCCATAATTGTCATGTAAAATAAAATTCCGTCCATCGTACGAAACTACGACTTTGGTTACTTCTCTTCATCGTTGCCAGTTTATTGTACATCTGTATTCAGATAAATCTGAAGAGCGGAAGTCGTGGGAGATTATTTATTGATACTGTGACGGAAGGGCTATTAATTTTTAATTTTGTATTTATTTCTATTAGATTTCTCGAAAACCGCTAATTAAAAAAAAAACCCTCCAAATTCGACACTTCACTGCGTTGTGTGCTAACTGATATATCTGACGAAGGTCCACTTCGTACAATGACTGATTGTAATCGTGGTGCATACACACACACAGATGCATATATTTCTTCGATTGTAGTTGAATTATTGAAATGCAACGTAAATGACTTACTTGCATTTCACTTCGCTGACGATGTTTTCATCTTTTATATATATATTGAAGGAGTGACTCATTCATGCAAGTTATGGACATTGAAATCCCCCAAAGAACACTAAACTTGTATTAAATCTACTTTATTGACCATTAAAAACTAATATGCATGTCTTTCCCACCCCAAGGTTATAAAATCATTATTTTGAAAGGAAAAGTTCACGCAAGAGGAAAGCGTACACAATTTTATTAATTTTTTCAAAAAAGGGATAATTTTCCGTGTTTTGCTTGAATTCGTCCCCTAAACTTTAATTTGCATGATTTTTTAATTATTTGCGTTTTTGATTTTTGTCTTTCAAGTCTTCCACCCTTTTCCTTTTTTTTATTTCCAAATTCATCCTGAATCATTAAAATGATAAAAAATATATGTACAGGTAAAAATTTGTTGAATTTTTTAAACTTTAACACAAATTTACAGTCCAGTTACATGATAAAAAGTTCTCAGAATAGAAGGTACGGTAGATTTTAAGCAGTTAGTCTATGACTACAATAGTCATTTGTCGCTTTTTTTTACTTTACTATATCGATAAATACTTTTAAAAAAAGTTTTAAATTCAGTTCATATGACCGGCTATAAACAAGATGCAATAGCTCTGATTAGAATCTTTGTGTACTCAGTTATTTAAACTCTCTGTTGAAAATAACAAAATCTTATTGCCTTGAAAAATAGCCTCATTTCTTATTTCAAAAGATTATCAAGTATTGGACTGAAGAAGTATATTTATCAAGCGAATTGTGAATAATGCAAGGCTAGTAAAAATTAAAAAAATATAGACTTAAACGAGTGCACAAATACTTCCGACGGTATTTTTCTTGTAGACTGATATTGCCAGCAAATACTTCCGACGGTATTTTTCTTATAGACTGATATTGCCAGTTCTACGAAAAATCCCTATTTTAGTCCTATGGTAGCTTATAAGGATGAAGTTACAATGCTGACTATAAAAAGTGCCAGTTTTGTTTATATTTATTGCTATCAGTAACCAACAGCCGAACTTCGGAGTAAAAATTACTGTTTTTGTCGCAATTATGTCACTGATTTATCTGACTTTTGTTTTTCGATCGAATGGCTCAGCAGTTTTGTTTGATAAAAGACCCCCCCCCTCTCTCTCTCTCTCTCTCTCTCTCTCTCTCTCTCTCTCTCTCTCTCTCTCTCTCTCTCTCTCTCTATTTTGTTACCACCTAGCTTACCTAATTACTCAAGTCACATTTCTACAGTTTACTTGGGGGTCCATGCAAAAAAGGGGTTTGAAATTTTCATTTATAAAAACAATGACAATTTTGCAGTCTTTTACGCCGTCTAATATGCCTTAATAATTTTCAAATCGGAATTTATGAATAATGAAATAAAATACTTGAAATTTTTGAATGGATGTAACAAATAGATATGAAAAGTAAATCACAAAAAAAAAAAAATAATAAGATAAGTGAAAAAAAAATCTACTACTTGGATAAAAATTATTATCGGAATCGTCTAATCGATGTCAAAAAATCTCATTGCTGAGGTAGTGCAACGTGTGCTTACTTCGGGTGTGGCCAACAATGCCCCTTTTTGTGTATAACACGCAAGAACTTTTGGGGGTATTTGATGAGTGTGCGTTATCCGATGCGAAATATCGCACGCCAAACATATTTTCAGTCGCAATACAGTCATTGATTTTTCTTGGAATATTCACATTGATGTGGAAATATTTTTCCCGACTGTTTGAAGTTGAGACTAAAGATAAACAGTAAGCGCAGATCGATTTTTGAAAATAAATACTTTTAAATTTGCATCATTGCTCGAGTAATTAACGTAGTCCAGGGTTGGCGGTATTGGAAGCATTTTCTGCGGGCTCCAGGTTCACGGCCAAGGGAGAGAGAGAGAGATAGAAAATGAAGTTCATTATAGACGTTATATCTATGGTTGGATGGAAATCAATCACAATTCAGAGAAATACATTTTTGCGCTGCTATATGATTAATTGGCATGTTATTCAATTCACGAACTGTAGAGAAAATTCAAAATATTAATAGTATAAACAAACACCACAGACATATCAAGAATTTAGAGAAAATTTAAATCGTTACTGTTCTCTGTTAAACCTGTGGTGATAAGTGCATGTTGCAATGTGTTAGTGTATTTGTCAAGACTATCGTTGATTGCGCAGGCCCCCTTGGACCGGGTCCCAATTGGGATCAATCGGTCCAGTTGGCTTAAAGCAGGCCCTGGTGTAGTTCATTAATTTTATTTTTAATTGTTTCTCCGATCTCACATCTTTATGAAAATCACAAGTTTTTAGAGGGCAGTATATTTCTGAAATTCAGTGCAATATGTTTGTCTGTTTGTTTAATTTAATTTATGGCCTATTTCAATGTTCATACGTTTCACACCCTTTCCACACTCTTCTTACATCCGGTATCATCTTATATTTAGGGATTCCTTTGGTAAACATGTTCCTTTAGGAAAAATAACGAAAAAAACTTTTACCGTTATGTAATAGCCATTATAATACAGGATTTTCCTAAAAAATATTTTAAGCTCCTAGTATATAAAGGGTCCAGAACACTTTAAGCTATTCATAATTCTATAATTTTAATTTCAAGTAGGTTATATTTTTTAATAAAAATATACTGAGGAACTTGAAACTCCTGTTTAAATGGTGTAATGGTAGAATAATTGCAGACATCCACGACTGCGCTAAAATATAACATTTTCAACTTCAACAGCTTGCGAGTCTTGACAATATCGATAAGATAACTGATTATTTCATTTATTTAAAAGATTGTACCCCCATCGTAGAGAAAAAAAAACAACGAACAAACTATATTCAACTTTTTTTATTAGCCATATAAAAATCATTTTATAAAAAAAAATAAAACTAGCGCAGCAGAGAATTTTAAACGACAGAAAATATACAAGTCGATTTGAAAAGTCTTTCAAAGTAATTATTATTAGGCCAATAAATTAGAGATGGTGGTTTATTTCGCTGAATACCTTATTTGATAGCATATAAGACCCTTATTTCCATTGATTGATATAGGTTTTTGAAACTAGGTATACGGTAAGGCTGGATTTTGGGCTCTTGTCGTCCGATAATGTTCCATTAGTAGATATTGAACATACAAAAAATCTGAAAATTAAGATATAGGTATACACCCTTCTCCTCTGCTACTTCCTTTTTTAGAGAATATCAAGAGAAACGCAATTCCTCGAATTCCTCTCATCTGTCTCCTATTTTTTCTTTTTAACTCGACTTCACGTTCTGGCCAATGTGGGGCTGGGCAACAAAGGTTTGGTTTACGTTTTGAGCCAATTTTGGTGAGAAGAGGGGTTGGGTCTTATTTGCCGTCAAAACAGTAGTTCGATGCTTAAATCATTGCCGCAATTTTATCAAGATTTGCCAGTTTGTTCACCAAATATTGATCATCTAAAAAAAGTTCTCGCAGTTCATAAATGTATATTATAATCTAAATCAGTATTGTACAGTGTGCTTGAAAATAGTTGTCTATGTATTAGTTCATTTTGAATGTACTCTATTTTTTTTCACTCATATTTCACCCAAATGACGTTTAATGTAAAAAAAATACATAATGTAAGTCAGCTTCCTTGAAATACATCAATTAACTTTGCCTACCTCCCATAAGATTGATATTTTCACAAATTTTATATTATTATTCAAAAAATATAAGAACTCTGGAAGAAAACTTGCATTAAAAATTATCAGATAACTGGTTTAATACAAAGAAAAACATTATTTCCTAACGATAGATTCTTGAATAATGAAAATAAAGTCTGGAAATTTATTAGCCAAATGAATGAAAATAAAAGTATAAAACCTCTCGTGGGACCCCGATTGAGAGAGTCTGTTCCTGGATATATATCTTGAACGATTTCACAGCTCATTTTGCCTCAACCTCTTGTGGTATGCACTCTTTCTAATAAATGTTCTTTATTTAATTGATGAAGCACTTCAACCTTGTTCTCTGTTATTTTGAGACTATGTGGACTTTTTTAAGTGCTCTTTAAATATAGTTTGTCAATGTCACTGAGAAAGAAAAACAGTTATGTATTAAAACTTGAATGGAGGAGGATATCAGCAAGCTATTAGTGAAGTACCAACGCCTCTCCCCCCTCTCTCTCTCTGTCTCTCTTAATATATATTTATAAATATATATATATATATATATATATATATATATATATATATATGATTTCAATAATAAATGTAGGGCAGTTGAAATTTGAAATGTAATATTTATTAAATATAATGTGCTCAATGTATTCGTAAGTATTGCTCTATATTGTTTTTCTAATCACAGAAAATTAGAAAGCCTAAACTCTGCACGTGTTTCATGTTAAATCCATTCTTCAAGAGTCTTGAAGAATGGATTTACCGCGAAACACGTGTAGAGTTCTTTCTCTCAAAACTTCTGTAATCATATATATATATATATATATATATCATGCCAACATCATTAAATTTGTCTTTAGAGGCAACTTGACCCTAAGATTGACATAGGATAGGTAGCGCTGATCTCTGAGGTCCTTAAAGGTCAAAACTACTTTTTCTGCTCTAATTTGTAAGTTTCTATTCATTTATTTCTTTTTGAAGTTATTTGTAGCAGTAATGGGCCAGTAGTTATAGTTGCTGAAAATGGATTTAGTAGACCTAGTTCAAGATCTGACAGCCGAGAAAATATTTCTCCTAATGCTATGCTTTTAACCTATGAGGCCTTCAAACTTCTATTTTTTTCCTATCTTTCTATCTATCTATCTATCTATCTATCTATCTATCTATCTATCTAGATAGATAGATAGATAGATAGATTGATAGATCGATAGATAGATAGATAGATTGATTGATCCGCATTGTCAACAGTAAACCTAACCATAGCACTGAAGACGTTTGGCCCAATTGATTGTACAGATATCAGAAAAATCTGGGCATTCCATGATGTCTGCGGTTATTACTGACATTCTTGAAGCGTATCTTTTGTATAGTTTCAACCTTGTATCACTCTATGCATTGAGTAGTAAACTCACGAGACGAATGAGTTCATGTTGCTCGTGTGGATATACTCACCCATAATGGGTATGTACGATGACTCGTCCGTTTCTCCCGCCCACAGATAACGCCCATGAATAGAGGCCATGTGACCAACCAGAATCAGCCGACACGTCCTTGTGGCAATTATGAGAGAGGTAAGTCCCTCGGAAGAAATACTGAGCTACAAATAGGTGTGGTGCACCTCGATAAAACGACTAATAAATGCAAATCTTTCTTTCATGCTCCCCCCCCTCCCCCCCTCTCTCTCTCTCTCTCTCTCTCTCTCTCGCCCACTTTCTCTCCAAAGAACGTTCAATCTGTTTAAGGTGGTTTGTTATTTGCACCTCTCTGTGCTTTTTGTACCTCTTTCTTTCTTTCTTTCTTTCTCTCTTTCTTTCTTTCTATGTTAACTGTCTGACCATTCTTGACCGATCTCTCCATCTCAAGGATTCACCTAGTTGATATTTATATATCTGTTTATATGAAAGGTTTTATTCATTTGATCTTTCTTCCTTCCTCCTCACCCTCTATCTCTTCAGCTCAATGGTAAGAGCATCGTTTCGTTGAAGCGGCTACCCTATCGGTGGCAGGTTCGATTCCTAAAGTACCCCAGTTTTCTTCTTAATTGTTTATTCTATTTACGTTGTCTAGGACGAGTGATACATTAACTGTGTAATGACGGGAGATTACATTAAATAAGTCATGTTTATATAATATAACAAAATTTATAATCATTCGGTCGGACGACATATGTCCATTTCTTAATGCACAACTGTCGCGTTGAAAGAGACGAATACACCGAGAATAAACGGGATGAAAATTTGGTGTGAAAGCAGTTATTTGGGCCCTCACACACACACACACACACACATATATATATATATATATATATAGAGAGAGAGAGATAGATAGATAGATAGATAGATAGATAGATGTGTGTGTGTGTGTGAGAGAGAGAGAGAGAGAGAGGTAGATAGAAAGATGGATCATTGGTATGTTTAGTAAGTGAAACGGTCGCACGTTTATCATCGCTGACACTAGTCAACGCTCAAATTCTGATAAAAACCATGTTAAGAAAAATTTCAAAACGACACAGCTTTCCTATCCTGCGTCCATCAATACTTCAATGTACGAATTCGAAACATTCGTTTCAAGTGGTGCAGTAAAAGAAAATAAGTAAATAAAAGTAATTCTTGCTCGTGATTTATATACCTTCAATAGATACGAGGGGTATGTTTAATTCCGATCATATTCACCTATTTATTTAGATCGTCTTTATGAAAAAAAAAAGAAAATTAATAGAAACTAAACATACTTATAATCCTTTAAGTCACTCTTTGAAAGATAATTTGTGAAAACTGATGCGACCAGAAGGAACACACATTCAAAATAAATAAATGAATAGATGAATAAGAGAGGTTACGCAATAATCAGTACTTAATAGTTATTCCCCTTGACAAATCGGTCATTATAATACAGACGCGATTGAGCTCAAACGCAGACCCCCAACATCAATATCACGCAGATTTTTTGCATACTTTAAATTAACGTATTTTAGGGGAACCTTAATTCAATATTCCGATGCACTGTTTTGGCCACTTGAAGGTTACAAAAAGTTGAACGAAATCGGACTTTTAAATTATCCAGATTAATGAATAGAAATCAGATCATTATAATCATAATGAGTGCACACTATTATTATTCAGTTGTAAATTACAAGGGACTTTTTTTGCATTTTTTTTTTTTTGCGTTCTTCAAGTTAACGCATTTTAAGGGTACCATTATGTGATTGATATATATATATATATATATATATATATATATATATATATATATATATATATATATATATATATATATGTGTGTGTGTGTGTATGTATGTATATAATGTATCGTTTTGGCCACTTGCATATCACAAACAGAATCAGACTTTTAATATTTGATTGATAGAGATAGATAGAGATAAATAGATAGAAACGAGATCATTATCATCGGAGTGTACGCAAACGCAGACCCATACTTTTATTATCATTAAATTGCAGATCACGCAGGGGTTGTATTTTTTTGCATTCTTTAGGTCAGCGCTTTTTAGGGGTACGTTAATTCAATACCTCTGTCTACAATACACTGTTTCAGCTATTTAGAGGTAACGAACAGATTAATAAAATCAAACTTTTAGTTTAGTACGTTTGGACTTGTCATTCCTTCTTTTTCATAGAGTTAATAAGTTTGACTTCAGTAACGTAGGCCTTGTTCTGAATAAATATTTCGCAATAGTATTTCTACATACCGAAAATTACGCCTGTTCTTTTTTTGTTACCGTTTTCGTTGTTTCGACTGTAATTTCACACAGCCAGTATGGGACAGCCAGTTTATAGTGAATAATAAGATTTGATAAGTTTTAGTCATTCTATCGATTTTTCGTCCGTTTTTTTTTTTTCTTGAAAACTTGAATCAGTTTTGGCTTGGTGTTGATCGCCATATCTTCACTAAGATTTATCTGTTAAAGCAAATAGCAGTAGATATAATCATAGTTATTATAGTCAATATTTTAAAAGAATTGGCATGTAGAAAGAAAGTAGCCTTTACTCTAGAATTCGAGTTGTGTAATCCAGAACTTATCTAAGTTGGGGTCGCAAAATGATTATTGGGGTCGCAGAAATATTTGAAAATCTTTTTCGAAGAATATTCATGTAACAAGTGTTTTTTGTTTTTTCTATCAAAAGATGTCTCCCTTTTGGTTATTTTGAGATGACCCAATGCTATTCACATTAAAAGAACTAAATTTAAATTCAGATTTTGTTACGTTTTAGTAATTGACTTGGAAAAAAATAATTGGCAGTACTGATCGAGCCAGGTCCCGCCTCATGAAAATAGAAAAAAAATCTGCGTGTAATTTTTTGTTCTTTCAATCCACAAGACCTTCATTTCCTCGGAGAATTTGTCAGTTTTGAAAAAGGTTATTTTTAAAAGTTTTTTTTACTTGGAGAGTTCTAGTAACCTAAAAAAAAAAGTAACTAGAATGCTAAACTGGACCATTTTTTCTATTTTTACGAGACAGGGCGGGGCCCGACTTGTTTAGTAGTGCCAAATGATTTGTATTTTTCATAATAAACACCGTAAAACCTGATGTTGATTATAGATGCGTTGTAATTTTGGTAGTTTTTTTGGTTGTTACAAGTCTCTCAGTTGGGTTACTGTTAGACTACAGGGAAAGACTGATAATAGAATTACGATTAACCCCCTACTCGAAATTATTGTAAATATTTCTATGTTGTAAATATTTATATCTAATGTATAAGTCCTCTGACTCCTTCCTGTGGGGATGGGTGAAAGAGGGGGTGTACCACACCAAATCACAAACTCTGGATCATCTGGTGGAGTGAATTCGACTTATTTGACTCGCGGCCGACATATCTTGGGACGTCCTGTAAAGGTTTATCGAGACCATACCGAAACGCTTACAAAAATTGTTGGACAACACCAGTGCCCACGTTAAATTTTAACGCAGCAGGCGAAGTCATTCATGGTAAAATCAAAATATTTCAATAAAGTAAACGATGACAACTACTCATAAGTATAAATATAGATCGTCCCATTCTGCGTAGGACATGGGTAGAATATCTGCCCCTTGGTCTGAAGCGAAGGTTTCGATCCTATCACGCGGTACGAGAAGGGATATTGGATAGTCTATAGCCACACTGAAGAGTTGTAATACAACGAAACAGCTGTCTGTAAATGACACAATTATATATATATATATATATATATATATGAAGGATACCTTGTTGCACATGAAATGTCGATTTTTATATTGAAGAGAATAATGCTAAAAGATTTACTAGATAATTGCATATTTTTGCAGATTCAATGTTTTTATTCGAGATTTCTTAACCCTTAACACTAGCGCTTTTCGAAACTTTTGATGACGAAGTGGCATGTGTCGATGAAATGCCCGAAACTTATGACATGTCAATTTTACTAAAATATCCTTTGTATTATTAAACGATCGTAGATAATTCTCATTTAAAAATTATTTGTTTAAAGTGTATAAACTCAGAGATATTAGTGTTTGAAATCGATCAATTATTCATTACACAGTTTTTCGTAGGTCTTAGGCTCACTGTAACCTCGTATACCCGATTCTTCGTGCTAGTTTGGATTTCTCCATCACATGTACTGTCAAAATGGGGGAATGAGTCTTCGTGTTTTCACCTATATGAATTGATTTTTGCTCGTAACGAAAGTATTTGAGCAGAGATATGGCTGACAACGTAGCCATTGCTATTGCTTGAAAAAAAAAACGTATTTAGAACCAAAGCCAAGGCTAAGGAGCTGTGACGTCAGCACTTTGCCTCTCAATTTGGAAAAAAAACGAAATCCTTTCGAAAAAAATAAAATTAAAATTAAAACAAGATGGGACAAAATAAAACGTTACACCAACATTCAGATTCTTTCATCTCCACCCTCTCTCTCTCTCTCTCTCTCTCTCTCTCTCTCTCTCTCTCCTCAACCCCGTTGGGTCATACACACACGCAAACACGAGTCCGTATATGTACACACACATACATACATACACGTGTCTATACGCGTGTCTATACACATTAAAACACGTAATTTGAAATTCGGCGCATGCGTCGACAAGAGTCAGCTACAAATAACGGGAAGATAACTCGGAAAAAGAAGAGGAAAAGGGCAAATAAACTAAAAAGTGAAATGATGAGTTTAATGACACAGATTTCAGCTTGCGTCATTTTCAGAGATTTTTTTCCTTCTTTTATTTTGGAGTAATTATCTCTGTTTCCCGACCCTGACACTAGTCTGACCAATCGCGGAGAGGGTATTTGAAATTAAAAATTAAATTTTCATCCTTCTAAAATTGCGTTGTTATGAGTGTCACAGAATCCACGCCTGATTTTTGCGGCAGGAATCGGCAACAGGTGGACCGCTGCTCACAAGTCGGCCATTGAGGTGTTATTTGCAGGTGGTTATGTATTCGTGGGCCTCTAAGCAATTGACATTTTTTAGATAGTCTTTAGTGTCGCGATTTGTTTGAATTTTGCTTACATAAGCATTGCATTGTATAATTTGATTACTTTACTGTGGTATGTCCATGGACTTTTGATAAACTGTGACGTGTGTCAATATACCCAGATTTCAAAAATCAACCAAAAATCAACCCATCGTCGGATTTCGATCAAATTTGAATATTTGTTATTTATTTGCCCCAAGAGCAATTTTTATAATTAGATTCGATATAATTTACATATAATCCATGGGCATAACTAAAATAAATCAAATAGTGGTCCATTATAAAAAGTAGTTACTGATCCCTGGCCTAGAAGACCGGGCAACTTTTGGATGCCTCACTAAGAAATGAGACCTTACCCTGTGTACTGTATTGAGCGGTATATGGATTTCCCACACCTTAAAAACTTACTATGGGTCACATGTTACCTTTGTGGAGGTGGCAAATAAATATCATAACAGGCAAACAAATACCTGTAATCTATCAGGTGTGGTGAGTGAGCACTAGAGAAAACCATTCTCCCATAACTACCCTACGTGCCCAGGCACTGGCAGTAATTCCAGTAATCAGCCACTTGCCGACGTTTACAGTTCGCTGATAAAACCCATCCCTCGCTACGATCTTAGAGTTTCTGTTGACAGGCCAAAGACCCTCTCACATGCAAACAATAAAAATTGCCTTTATTAATCTCATCCTTTTCGTTTCTTTGTTTCATTACAATGATTTCGGTGGGTCCATTCTACGGCCTTCTGTAATATTGAGACGAGTCATTATCAATCCAATGGTTGCTCGGACTATTGATCTAATTCTTTTTGCCGCTTTTGCTCTTACCATAACGTTTTGGTTGATCCATTCTACGACCTTCTGCAATTTTGATATGAAGCATTCATTATCATTACACGAGGTGTTCGAACTACTGTTCCTATTTTTTGTTGCTTTTCTCATAATCACAACGTTTTCGATTCTATAAAGTTTACTGTAATTATTGTTCTTGTTATTTTTGTCGCCCTTGCCGTTACCAGAACGTTTTGTCCGATCCATTTTTATGCCTTTCTGGGGTGTAAAATTCCATACGAAAAGAGGAAAAGTTCTCCATTTTTTTTTTTTGAGTAGTGCAAACGAGAAAATGATGGCTACCATTTTCGGGTTTATCCTATTCATTTCTTTCCATATAAATTGTACACCTGAATAAGGATATAAAACAGTTCGACTGGAACGTTGTGGTACAACAATAGTCCGAACAACTCTTGAAATTTCAAAGTATTTTTCTTTATAAGAGAAAAATGAAAACTTACGAACTAATGTCAAACTCTGCAGTACATTTTTTAAGCGGAGGTGTCGTTTTCGTGACCATATCTACACGGTACTTGGACTGAAATCCCACTTCTCTGACGTCGAAACCAGTAAAGGCAAGTGTTTCTGATAACGGCAGTCCCTTCTCTGTTTTACAGCTATTCCACTTGAGATGTGTAGACACCGGTTAGGCCAATCAGTTCATATTTTATGGCTCTTCATAATATCTCATGGTTTTTCTTTACGTTTCTCCTCAAGAAAAGACATCATTCATAGCGGGGTATCTTTGTCCGCCATTAAATCTTCTTTCTCAAAAGTCAACAGCAATCAACTTTTCGACTCCAAGATTCTCATTCTTTATTCATCTCCCCTACACCCTGCATGTGTGTGTGTAACCTTGTTATGGGTTAAATGAGCCTGATTCTAATGAGTGACTGTTGTCTATAGATTTGACTACCGCCCGAAGATTGTAAATCTTCCCGCTCACAGACTTTCCCTGGTCACACACCCTTATGACTTGCCCCAGTTGAGGTTGACAATGAGTGTAGCGGCTTTTTCGTGTTACCGCTGTCTGAACAGCACAATAGATATAGGGGAGTGGTTTTGTCCAAACTTTAACAAAACTACACTTTTCATCCGTCAACCATCTATGCATACTGGCGACGAAAGTTTTCTTGTCAAGAGAGAACGGAGTATAGGGTAAGGTGGAATCATGCCTTCCATTCATTTATTAGTCTTGAGTGAACAAAAACAACCTTGGCTGAAATTCGAACGAGTTTGTCCTTTTTTACTTCTCCTTGTTGGTAACCGTTACGCTTCCTTCCACCCTCAAGTTGTTAAAAAATTGGCACGTTTTTTTTTTTTAAGTTGAAATTAAAGACAAATATATTTTGGACTTTAAGTCTATTGAACGATTTGGCTCCCTTTCCTTCTGCCATATTTTCAGGAATTTCATAATTTCTTCCTCTCAGAGCTTTGTATCTTTCTCAGTAAAGAACTGTTCGAGGTGTCTTTTGCAATCTATCAGGAAATTGAATTTTTTTCCATTAAGAGAATTCCGGAAAAATTTGAATGAATAACTCATTCCGGACACTTTTCATTCATTGCTGTCTTCAATTGATCCAAGTATTCAGAACTTATTTCTATTATTATACTGACCATTCTCATCTTTGTTGTTTTTCATACAACGTTTCGGCCGTTGTACTTGAGGATGGCCCGAACAATAATAGAAATAATAATAATACCGCATCTCAAAAATTCAGAGATATATTCAGAACTTGTTCGAATCAATCGTTCAGCTCTTTGGAAGGAGCTCATAGTAGAGGACTATATAAACCCGCTATATAAACAGCATTATCTTCTTAGGGTGAAACCCGGTCGTTGGCACGGTTAGTGATGGTTAATTTCACTTGCCCCACGATCTCTTGCTATCCACGTTGTTGAAAAGTATCAACTTGTCGTCGCTTATCACGATTCGCTCAAAAAACGGAATGTTTATGTTACGTTTAAGTAGCGAATAGCACACGAAAATACGGCTCAGTAGTTTTTATTTTCCACATCGTATAATGTTGATTATTCTCAAGTAATGCCTTAATTTGATCGCCCTCAACCTCAACTGGTTTACCCGACCGTGGAGCACCGCCCAGCGAGAAATCTCCTGTAACAAACTTCGCAAATTACTTCTGACACTTTCGATCATTTACAGCTGCACAAATTTTGTTTGTTTGCTGATTTGTTGTTGTTTTGTTGTGTATTTTTTAGGGGGGAGGTTGTTTTGTTTTTTTGTTTTTTGCACTTGAGGCGCACTTTTACTTTTAAAATAAAAAAAGTCATAACATGACGGAGATGTTGGTCATTTTCTTCTATCTTCAATGTTAAAAACCTTTTCTTTTTCTTTTCTAAATACACCAATGTTAACAATTTTTCGAATACTGGTTGTAACAATACAAACAAAAGCAAAATATTTGAATGAAGTTAGTACAAATGTAAACGTTTTTTAATGCCAACTAACACACAACGAACAGAGAGGAGTTTTTTGTCCAACCTAGAAAATATCGTAGATACGAACAATCTGCTTGGAATGCCCTTAACTGAGATATCCATCTTCTCATCATTCTTCCCTCCATCATTCCCTTGTTTCCAAAAATCCGAACCATCGCCGATTCCTCAGAAAATGCAACTTATACCTGGTAACATTGGTTTTCAACCTTTTTTCTCTCCAGTCCCTGTCCCCTTTTCACCAAATTTCAGAATGTTATCCTCCGCTTCTAGGATTGTCTGACTAAAAAGGTGCAATCCGAATGATATCTATGAGATATCTTCATTTTTTTTTTCTTCCTCTAAATTAGCGCATATACATTTACTTGGATTATTTTGGAAAAGGAAAAGTAATTTGGGTTTACTAGCGATGCCAAACGATAATAGAAAAAGTAGGTTATTTTTTTTCTATTCTCATTTGAACACAACTTTGCAAAGGAACTTTTTTTCTTTCTTTTGACATGAAACAACAACTCCATCACAAAAACATTGAAAATTTGACTAATGGCAACATCCTCCTTCGAGGAACAAAAAAGCATTTTCCTTTCTTAACCCATTAACTGGGGCAGGTGGTAAAGTGTAATAGATATCCATTGCAAGATTAAAGTTTATTGCAAGTTATGAATTGCAAGATAAAAGCCATGACTCACAGATAAAATGGGTATTTTATTAAGTTAGCCATAGAACCGTAATGACGGAAATTCCTGTCATTCGCAGTTAATGGTAAATAAGCATAGCCTAGACCCCTGTTTTACAGTTGTCCTTTTGGATGTTCACATATGTGCGCTTCTTTCAGAAAAAAACGATATTTTTATTTCACGGGGGCAGTGATCCCCTCTCCCCCCTGCAGATAAGTGGATTGGGTTTTAGACCCCAGCAAAAACATGATAAAAATGGAAGCTAGAAATATCGGTAGTTGCACATCAATTCAAGGCGACTGACATTGCCTTAGCACGGTGCAAGTCTACATAAGGCGAAACATAAAACTTGTATTACGACAATCTTTCAAGTGGGTAGGACCAACTTAGAAAATCAGCATTTGAAGTCCATTCGAAGTCCAGGCTTTTCGTGTAAACTCAAACACCGACTTCTTGTACCCATGATAAAAGCATAACGATCCCCATAAGCTGAGTACGTAGTTGATATCGTAAACACATTAATTACTAAATCGTCGAAGTTGATACGAATTTACCAAAGAACACTGAAATTACCGTATTTGTTGACATATAAGACTCATTTTTCCCTCAAAAGTGACTTAAAGTAGTCAAGATATCTGGTTGACTAATGTTTACCCAGAAACTCTGGATTAGCAGTACTTGTGACTAGCCCAACCCTTATTATTATTACGGATGCTTTTTTAAGAAAGGATTTATCTCAAAAATTAAAGCTGGGTGTCCTGAGACAAATACCTTAGCTCCCGACTCAAGATGGCTGTATAGTATAAACTATACTATTGGATTCAAAATAGTAAACTGTGCTGTTCTAGCTGCATGTTTTGTCCAAATTGTTCCCGCTACACTGCAGCTACGTATTTCAATAACATTAAATGTTTACTGGTTGATATACCAGATTCTTTCTCTGCTGCAATAGACGAGTGTTATATGTCCCTGAGGCCTGGGGTCTTATATGCCATCAAATACGGACCGGTTATAAAGACAGTCACCCTGGGTGCCAAGTGTGCACCTGCCATGTATCTGAGGCAGTTAGACTTTCCAAATAAAATTGAGAAATATATATATATATATATATATATATATATATATATATATATATATATATATATATATATATATATATATATATATATATATATCAATTTAACAATAAAAACAATTAAAATAAGAAAATACCCTGATTTTTTAGGAATATATCATAGTTAAACACTTTCTGTTGTGGTTGTCGGAACTGATTCCTTTTACCTAATTATTGTGATAAAGTTTTCATTCCTACATATTTATTTACTTACTGTAAGATAGAAACAAATAAGATAATACTATACTTCAAAGGGTACCGAAATTCAGCTTGCCTGGGGCACCGGAAACCCTAGGGCCGAACCTGACGGTAGTCTTATACCTTATAAAATCCCAAATACCGTATAGGTATTGATATGAGCGTAACCCTCGTTTGGAATGTCTAATGCTGATAAGGAGCAACGATCATATATTTGGATAAGCAGACCACAGAGCAAACTAGGTGGGAAAAGTGGGTAAAGAGTGACGTTTGCAGATTGTACGACTATCAATTCGTGGACCCAACTGGTAATTGGCGCGGACATGAACGAGAAAAAGATTAACTGCTGATCGGGGGTGAGGTCATCCCTACCTGCAACCGAACCCTACTTTATATCAACTACTTGTCTGACATTGGGACACCTGATATAACCCCAATCGAATCCCACTCCCAAACCATCTGTGGAAGACCTGGAATAACACTACTGGTGTTGATTATTCCCAGAATCTTGACCCCCGTTAGAAATTAAGACATTTCGTGCCTTTATAAAACACGATAAATCGCATGCTCACCTCTGTCTTGATTTGGGGCCTGACAACGCCCAGAAACCAAGAGAAGGCTTTTTTTAAGTAAGAGGTCAAGACAGAACTAATAGATCCTTTTTTTGGATGACGCAGGATTCTAGAGCATATGTACAAGGTCTGCCAGGAAAGTATCCAGTCATTTAATGATTCCCAAAAGAATAGCCAGTTCTTTATTGTTGGTATATTCAGTTAACTGTGGCTCATCATTCTTAAGCCTTAGTCTTAAGATAAATTCAGAAGCTACGAAAACGGATTCCAGATGATCTGATGGAACATCGATCAGCGTTGGGACACTTATCTTTCTCTTCTTGTTTGAGACAGAAAAAAAAAGTCATTTTTAGACAAGATTGGCATTAACGGTGAAAATGGATTTATTAGGAAAATCCAAAACGAAGGAAATCGTGACTGGTTCCAGCACAACATTTAATACCTCAACCTAAACGGAATATCTCGGGAAAAGTTCTTCTGTGAGTTCAGTGAGACTCAAAGTGTATTCGTTGTTAGGAACTGATGAAAAACGAACAAACTGTTGACGCGTAACGCGACAGTGAGCGGTTGGCTTGTTTGAATGATGCATTGGAAGAACACATCCATCTGGGAGGGTCAACCATTGATTTTGCTGCATGATAACATTTCTCCTCAAGCTGCAAATGCGACGCAGCTATTTCTCATGGAACTGAATGATATGGGAAGGTCTTCTTCGTGTGTCGTATATAAATAAAAGATTTTCGTCAAAGAAAAGCCACAAAAATCGATATACCTTGAATTTGGGGCGCCTCACTAGGGTGTAAGGATTAGCAAGCTAGCCCAACTATTACTACTATAGGGAATTCAATCCTCAGTGGGTACCCTACACATTTGACTTCGGGCCAGACTGAGTTTAGCTTCGTAAATATTAATAGGGTACTGTGTAACTCCCATTATTTGCCCTTTCAAAATGCTTATATTTGAAGTGCATTTCCCTCTCATCTAATATTCTCTCTCTCTCTCTCTCTCTCTCTCTCTCTCTCTCTCTCTCTATCTATCTATCTATCTATCTTCGTAGATATCAAAGCAGGCTGGAAGACTGACACAACACAATCTTCTTAAACAACATTTCCTTCATTTGACCAGTCGAATCAACATCTTCCAACGCTAGTTAGTAAAAACATGTTAAGACACGAGGACGCTCATACTGCCCAACCAGCACGTTTCTCCGGTGGAACCATTTTTTTTTTAATGTTTACTCCAAGAATAGTATATATTAAGCCATGTTCCTGCTTCCAAGGAATGGCGTTATATAATATCGCTTACGTAATTCGGGTTTCCCGGAAAAGATTGCCAGGATGGATATGGGCGAGTTTGCGATGGTGAGGGTGACTGGAGAAGGTATCTTTGGCAATAGGATTAAGAGATGGGCCGTGCCGCATCGACTGTAAATCATTGTGAAGATCCGTTCAACTATGGCTTATGTGGTTATCTATCAACGGCCATCTTGCTACTAGGGTTTTTAAAGAGCCGATGGAAATCGGGAAGAGTGTTCGACAAACTCTTTCTTCAATATTCTCTCCGGTAGTGATTGTTAAGACTTTTAGCAATAAGCATATCAATTGTATGGCCTAAACACCGAAGATTCGTTTCACAAACTGCACCTCCCTTCTATACTTCATTGGATTACCTCTGCTTACTCGTTTGTTTGTTTTTTTAGTTTTTTTGTTTTTTGCCAATCATACAATGAAAAAACTGTCAAGTGTTATGTTGTGTACTAATTTGGGGTATGAACGACTAGCTCCTGTCATGGCTGACAATAGGTGTAACAGGATTTTACTATTACTGAGTGTAACAACCTTCCACTGCCTGAACCGTTTGTTGTAGTGTTCTGTCACTAAGTCTCCCTTCCATCAGCCACCATGGCATGCAAGAGACCATAAATTTTTGTCAAGATATCTGGCGACGAGAGTATTACCGTTGAGTGAGCATAAGTAGCTCTAGCCGTAATTCGAACTCGGTTTGCCGAGTCCAATTTCTGTACTGATAACCATTGTACTAGCTCGCGTCTCTGCGAGGATCGAATACGAATATCTGCACGTAAAATGACCAACACATCATATTCTTAACTTGGAAATTGACACTGGACAGTGGTTATCAAACTATTCTGATATAGCGTGTGTTAAAACGATAGTGATCTAAATTCAGCTGCCGAGATAATATATTCGTATACGTGTGTGAGACGGAGCCCAATACAAGGTCTCTTCTTCAATGCAGAATTCCAAGAAAATGCACAGGCACGTCGATATCAATGATAGGCATCGGGTAATTTTCTGGCAATCCCATTCAGTCATTTATTTTAGCTTCATAAGAAGGATATAACTAAAAATGCATCTCACGCGTTTCTTGTTGGTACCAGAAGTCGATGTTGGAGCCCAAAATAAAAGCCTGCATTTCGAATACTGATTTTTAAGCCAGGCAGCCACCCTACACTTGAAAGACTAACTCAACATATTCCCATGCTCTGTTCAAATCGTCAGATATCTTGACAAAACTCTCTTGTCTCTGGCGCGACACAATGGTTAGCGCGAAATAGACTACCTACCCTGCCTAGGGAATATTAGCAGGAAGTATATACCCCTCAAAATTAACCTTAAGAGAACATTAAAAATAATAATATGTATATATATATATAAACATAATATATGTAAATATTTGGGGGGGGGGTGTAAATAAAAGTTATAGCATTATTATTCAGCTATCAAAGTTTTTACTTTGGCTTTCTGTGAAATTACGCCACCTTTATGGTGAAATGTGTATTCCACCATAAAAGAACGGTCCCGGTTCTGATTCTATGCGTTCTTTGATGATATTCAAATACAGAGCTGACCATTTTATGGAATATGTTCATCATCCACGTATTTTGGGAGGGACGTCTTTACTGGAATGTATTTCCTTGTGCGTCCTTGTGCACAGGGTTGAGATTTCGTGGTGACACAGAAAACAGAATCAGCGAACCTAGTTCACTTTGCATTAATTATACCAGGAAGGTGTGAAGCCACTATTCAGATATCTTGACAGAAAGTCTTGTCACTGTCGGCCCACGTTGGTTGACGGGGAAGAGCACTTTCGAAAACCTTCCTCCCTAAAGACTACTTTCTTTGCCCTAGCAGCAGCAGGAAATAGCCGTTATTCCCATAGTCAATTTTGACAGGGACCAGTAAAAAAAATATATATGTTCATGTGTATATGAAAGCTTTTCTATATGTATATGTGTTTATCATCTGCCATTGCCTGAATAGTAAGTATGTGAATGTGGAAATTTATGAAGGTGCTTAAGAAGCTTATTCAGCTTCATACTTTAAAAGCCATTTCTGAGTACTAAACTCTTGCTTTGATCTCGATATTTGGGTCAATTTCAGATCAGGAGAGGGTCAGCTAACCCCTAACTGTCGGGCTGATTTCCGCTTTTCTTCTCGTATGTCTGTGTAGTAGTTGGATGTGAAGACGTAAGTGGAGCTTTTGAAGTTCATGCCTTCTGGAAGGCATCAGTGCAAAATACTTTAACGACTGATTACCGAGATCGAAACCGCCTTGTCGTTTTCACCAACCATTACTAACTACTATCAATTCATGAGTCTAAATGTGCTCTGATTAAACGGGCCCCTATTCAAGTTTGGCACAAGGACGTTTTATGTAACTAAGAAGGAGATTTAAAGCCATCGACAATAGTAACCAACCTCGCTTACCATCCATTACAACAGCTCATCTTGTACAGGTACCCACGCCTCTCGAAGGCTCGTTTTACGCCACTTCTTCGTTTTTACGAAAAAGGAAAATATTGAAAAAAGCGTTCACCGTTTATTTGGCAGCGAGCTGTTATAGAGACAGCGCATACCTTCTTCCTCACTCTCCTACACCACACTCTCCCACCACCCCCGACAACTCAGCATAAAATCACCATTTTTGAATCTGGGAATACAAAAAAAATTCCTATGTAAATCAATGGTTATTACCTATTCACATGATGCCATTTCGGTTTACGAAAAATTTTTCTTCCGAGGAACAATCTGCATTCGGATAGGAGAGGAAAACCTTATTTCAGGAAAAGAGAGAGACAGGGAAATAAGGATGAATATCAATACGCACGCGTGTATACAAATGAATCTACGTAAGAGGGTGTGTGTTTTAATGAATAGATGTGTATATGTATAGATTCCCAAAATTTAACACACCTTGAAGTTCTTATTATATTTATTGTACCAAGCATTGTCAACCATTAATAATTTTTTACTTTTTCAAGTTGCTTTTCACCGGAGCTACTTCTACAGACACCAGTAAATTACATAGATAAGAAATAAAGAATAAGCTCCAGGCGAGAATCGGACTCGCACCCGCTTCACCTTGGGGAGCCTGTCCATGGACGACAGCTGCTCCATCGTTTGAGCTCCTGGGGCAGGGATCGGCAACCTTGTTGTCCCTGTGGGCCAGATTGCGTATTAATGAATGGACGATGGGCCACATACATGCCGTACAAAGCTTGAAATATGAGGGTAATTCATTTAGATAAATCTAATTATCTTAAACCTAAAAAATCAGCGAATAACACACGCTAGAGAACCAATCGTGCTTAAACAAGGATGCGAATAAGTAATCAAGGAACTCAATTTGGTCGCAACTTACCTCAATCGACGCATCTTTTGAATCTATTCGAAAGATACAAAATCTTTAAAACACAAAATGTAGATATAGTATCCCAATTTTCGCTCGCAGGCTAGTCGGAATCTCTTCGCGTGCTGGATCTGGCCTGCGAGTCGTAGGTTACCTACTCCTGTTCTAGAGCTAACGGTTACAGATCGAATCTAACGATAGACTGGCTTCCTAAAATGAAAGAGATGCAAGTTCGAGCTTTGTATTCTTTATTGCAAAGTATTTAATTAACTTTCAGATAATTGCCATAATTTCTATCAACGAAGTGCGTATTCATTTTTGAACACCCTTGAGAAGCCACCGCTCAGTCAGTCAACGTAATTGAATTGTGGTTAAGTTTCAAATCTAATCTGATACATAAACATTGTGGTTTAAAAAAAAACCCAGATATCTAGCTACCTTTTATAAACAAGGCACCCAGCCACAAAAAAAGGTTTAAAGGTTTAAAATTAAATCAAATTTCAATAAAATAATTTATTTTACGTTTGAAAATGGCTTCCTGTTATTTTCATTTTTATGTTTGTTTTAATTTCTGTTTTATAAAGTGTTTCGTGGAAAGCTCCTACTCTAATCTGTCGGACATATGTTAGTTTTCTTGTCCGAATTGTTACAAAATCTAAACCTGCAATAAGAAGACAATTTTCTTCAGAGATGTCTTGAGAATTATCTTTTTATGGAAAAATGAGCGGACAAAAAATGTATTCAAGGTTTATTCATATAAAATATATACAATGTTCAACCATTTTGTACACTGAAGTATCCATCTATCTGTACATATGTGTGCCAGACTGAGGTAAACTTGGTATAAGCTAGGTGGGTGAGATAGTTACGTATTTACAATGTGTGTGTGTGACTCAGTGACTGTGTGTGTTTGTGTGCAAAGAATCGCATGAGTTAACTGTGAACGGGCATCTATGAGCATGCTTGTGTAAAGAAAATAGATATATAGTGTGTACGTGCATTGAGTATCTTTTTCCCTGGGAGTGAGTGAATGAGTGAGTGAACGAGCGTAAGGAATAAGAGAGAGTTGTTTGTTTATTTGTGTGTTTCGTTTTGTATTCGATTCCATTATTTTCATTCACTCCACACACCTTCCCCATCTCTCTCTCTCTCTCTCTCTCTCTCTCTCTCTCTCTCTCTCTCTCTCTCTCTCTCCTCTAAACCAGCCTTTATCTATAATGGGATCTTGGCCAACGAGACAGATTCTAGCCTCAAGGCTCAAAGCTGCCTGTCCCCAACCTCTGTTAGCCTGATCCCGCCATGCTGCTACACAAGCCAACACATGTTCAAAGTAATAACTTTAATAATTTATATCTTCCCTTAAACGTACTACCAAGCATTAATCTTGACGATAATCCCACTTTTGGTACAGCCACCGTCCATCATGGTGTCAGTCTTTTAATGTAAAAGCTTCCAAAAAGCGGAGAGCAAGAAAAGAAGAAAGAAACTAAAAGATAAGAAACAAAATGTCTTCGGAACATAAACTGAATTCCATTAATACAATCGGCACAAGTTTCTTTAGACAAATGAATAAATAAACAAAAGCGAATTAGATCCTGACTGGCCCGAAATCGTGAGTAAATTGGGTGACCTCCATTTCGGGAAGAGTTTACAGAAATTTCCGTTTGAAAGACTACGAACAAAAATCATTGGGAAGGTTTCTGTTCCTGGTGTTTGCGTGTGTGGTTACGTTACTGGATTAGCCGAATTGAACTGCTGTTGTGTGTCGAATCGAATACTGTCGTCACTGTCGGTAGTATCGAACAGTGTCGAGTTTTCAAAAGGGAAACTTCAGTGAGAAAAAAGGGGTGCCGTGAACGAAGAAAGAAAAAACGTTCCGAAAACGCATACAACCCGTCTTAGCAAATCACTCGTTTATTATTTGATTCGACCCTTCCAAAACACAAAACAATACTAGGCTGAACAATGAGAAAATGCGTGGATTACAAGCTTTGCCCCGAATGGATGTAGTTTTGTCCCTCTCAGTTGGACTGTCCGCTATTGGCGGGTCTGCTCAAATAAATAGGGTCTCACTATCTTTCTCCTCTCGGTTTAAATATGGCCTCTCATAGATCAACGGCCATGACGAGAAGACAGTCTCCAGCATTATCATACTATCTGACGCTTTATCTTGTAAGTTTGTGATAGAAAAAAGAGTAATAGTTATTGGTATCTACTAAGTTGACCTGTGTACAGCACAAGACTACTACACTAGCGAATTCTCCAACTAACACGACTAGTTAGCCAACCTTTACTCCACACCGAGATGTAGTACTTACTAAGTTAACTTGGTACGACACAGGTAAGTATAGGAGGATTGAATCTCTTACCATAATTTGCCTAAAGTCCGTCAGTCTATATATAAGTACGAACTGGCCGACCAAAAAGACCACTTCATATAAATCCATGAAATTTTCTGTGGCACAGATTTGATCCTGGTAAGTGGTTTTGAAAAACAGTCCCTAAAATAAGTTTTTTAGAGGGTTTCAATTCAGAGACGTCTATTTACTTGATTATTCTTTTTTATGACATAATGAAAGAACGTTTTTTTTTTAATCTTTTTCTCAAATCAATTCCAGGGGATAAAAATGTGATGTAGATTGCGTTGTTTTTTCAGAAATAAGCAAAAAATATTTTCGACATACATCATATCGCGATATTTATTCAATATCTTGAATAATGGTGTTTTGATTAGTGCATGCTTTGATGTAGTACGGTTAATGTACATTTTTCCAAAACACGAAATTTGGGGATCATAGGATATGTCGATCACGTGGAGAGAACTTTTATTTTTCTCTTAAAGGGGTCGAAATCAATAAGGAGCTTTCGATTTTCGCCTTCGGGAGTCAAAATCTTGAGATTTTTTTCTTTTCTTTTCTATGGGTCGAAATCTGAGAAAGAGATTTTTTCTCTTTCTCTTTTTTCTTTTTCTTTTTTAGAGTTTTTTTCAGTTTTAGGGCTCAAAATCGATTTTTTTCAACTTTGTGGGGGCATAATAGAGGGGAATATTTTTTTTCTTCTTTTAGCGGTCAAAATGAAAGGGAATTTTTTTTCACCTTTGGGGATCAAAATCTAGGGGAAGATTTTTTTTCCAGTTACAGACGTCAGGATTGAGATTATTTCTTCACTTTTACGGATAAAAACCGAGGAGAATTTGTTTTCCCTCTTTTAGGGATCGAAATTCAAGAGAATTTTTTACTTTTATGTGTCAAAATGGGAGGGGTCATAATTGAGGGTGGAAATTTTTCATCACTTTTAGAGTCAAAATCCAGGGAATTCCTTTCTACTTTCAGGGGTCAAAATGGTGGAGAGAGTGGGAGGGTTTTTTTTTTCACATTTAGGAAGAATTGAACGGAAGATTCTTTCCACTTTTAGAGGCCCAAAGTTTGTTTTGTTTTATTTTTTCAGTTTTTGAGATCCAAATTGAGAGGTAATTTTCTTTCCACTCTTAAGGGCAAAATGCAGAGAGTTTGTTTTTTTTCACTTTTAGTGGTCAGAATTGAAGGGGTATCTTTTTTATCTTATAGGGATAAAATCGAGGGGAATTTTTTTCTACTTTGGGGGGTCGAAATCAAAGGAAGATTATTTGTTTTTACTTCTAGGGGTCGAAATCAAGTGGTGGATTTTTTTCACAATTACGTGTCGAAATCGATGGGAAGATATCGATGGGACAAAATCGACGAATTTTCATTTTTCTCTTTTGCGAGTCGAAATCCAAGGGGAACTTTCTTCTCTTTTAATGGTCAAAATCGAAGGGAATTTCTTTTCCTCTTTTTGGTTTAAAATCGAAGATGGAGATATTTTTCTTCATTTTTAAAGAAAATAAACGTTCCCTATCGATTGTCACAAATCGGAAATTTCCTTTCATTTTAAAGGGTCAAATCGAAGGAATATTATCTTTCATTTTCAGGGTTTGAGATCGAGACGAACTTTTTTTCCACTCCTAGAGTCGAAATCAAGAGATGATCTGGGTTTTTTTTAATTTTTTTATTTCAAGGGTCAAAATCGAAAGATGAACTTTTTTCTCTTTTATTGATCAAAATCGAGGGAGAACTTTTCCCCTTTTCAACACCTTTTATACCATTTCTCCAATTTTTGACATTAGCCCCGCCTTTTTTACATTACCCCCTTTTAGCAATAGTACTTTTTTCCTAACACTAGTCCCTTTTTACTACCCCCCTATTTTTAACCGTATACCTCTTATTTTACATCGATTCCCTCCCTTTTGGGGAGATTGGACCTACTTTTTTTTTTAACATTAACACCTTTTTTAAACTTTGCCCCCACATGACCCCATTTTTTAAAGTATTAACCTGTTTTCTACATTAGTTCCCAAATTCCACATTAGCCCAAACCTTTTTCACATTTGCACCCCGCCTCTCCAACATTAACCCCCTTTTCTAACAATGTAAAAAGTATTAATTAATCAATTTTAAAAACAATTTTTATAGACGGTATCTGATCTGAACAGTGTAGAGCTAATATGAAATCAGCTTGAGGCTACGCCCTGGGGTAATATGAAATCGATTTCAGATTACTTGGAGGTAACTTGAAAAGGTCCTAGCTTGAAGTCTTGCACCGGTGCTTTCAGCGTGACTTCCTCATGAGCCAAGGCAAGTCTTTTCGATATTATCCTGTTTGGTACGGCACACGGCCAAATTGATGTTCTGGGAAATGCAGGGGGTGGGGAAGAAAGATTGCCTTACGCTAATCTCCCAAGGATGGAAAGTTTAACTGCTTGTCTTCCTTGAAAATCAATATTCGATATCCTGTATTTATGTGGGCTTGAAAACCGACCACTGACATGGATGAAAAATGTAACTATTTAAGTCACGAGTCAAACCATAAACGGCAATGATGATTAAGAGACACTAACTGGAAAGTCACGTGACTGAGTCGAAAATACCAGTTTTCTTCTGTAATTCTTATCATCATCTCCTCCTGTCTCTGTCGTTGTCTTGTCGCTACTGGTGACACAAAATAAGCTGACAATTTTTTTTTTTTTTTTTGTGTGTGTGTGTGTGTGTGTGTGTATGCAACAAAAAGCGAAGCGACAAAATTATTGCGACAGCCTCGATCATCTAACTAGTGATAACCGGTCTGGCATTGTAAAAGCAGGTTCCATGATATTCGCTATTAAAACTGTTATCACAGGAACAAACAAACACACTCATACACATACACATCACACACTCACACACACACTAAATTCTTTCTGTTAATTCTCGATGATAATGACTCAACTATTTCTTTTGAGTCACGGTGAAGCTATTTATTCATTTATTTATTTGAGAGATTTTTTAAGGGTCCGACATTTAGATCCATATCATGAACGATTCCAGTTGATCCTCTTTTCGCTTTTTTTAAACTTGGTATCTGACAAACGGCTCCTATTAACCTCCAGGGCAAATTTTCTGGGACTCATCTGATCTCTTATCCGTACGCCCTATATCTAATACTACCTGATGTCTCACCAGCTCAGGAATATGTCTGAAAACCCTTCCGATGAAAACTTATTTGATATAAGAATTTGTTTTCAACCGACTGCACCAGGCATAATGCATTCTACACTCCCCGAGAAAAATCGTCTCTTGTGCTATAGATTATTGAGATCAAATTAAAGATATTAAATCGTTTCCCAACGTGATTGAGATACAACGCAAGGTCAATATTTAGTATTTAGGCAGTGACAAAAATTGCCCCGTTCCAAGATTCGGCAACGAAGTACTGGGACTCAAAAGAGCAAAAACAGAATCTGACCATGTGCAGTTGGCGTCGTGAATCTAGAATCGGGTTATGAAAGTGTAGTAACATGGTTTCATATAAGCTATAAATGGCCCCCAAATAGTTCTTCAAATACTGTTCTTGTCCCTTTTCCCACCACGCCCCATTTAGTAGCTGGACCTTTAGCAATATTTTACAAACAGAGGAAATTGTT
Organism: Thysanoteuthis rhombus; assembly: GCA_963457665.1. NCBI lineage: Eukaryota > Metazoa > Mollusca > Cephalopoda > Oegopsida > Thysanoteuthidae > Thysanoteuthis > Thysanoteuthis major. The sequence continues at coordinate 26,821,469 of OY735217.1, forward strand.
GCACCCCATATCTTTTTTGATATTTTACTAGTACAATACAATCAGAAAATTACGTATATAATGTCCATCATATTATGCGAACACTTGAAAAGAAAATTCCTGAAATTATTAGAAAAGATCTAACCTTTTTCCTGCTGACTCGCACCCCTCTTGAAATTACTTACGCCCCTCCCCATCATCGGGGGCATATCACCCTGGTCTAGAACCACTGGTCTAACCTGATCAATCAACTCACCTGATGACATATTCGGGTTCTGTTGTATTGTTGATTGAAAATGGTCGCCCTTGCCCCTTGTAGATATTCAGTAGTTATCTTAACAATTGTATCAATCAATGATCTGTATTTTCCTACTGTGTGTGTAACAATGTTCTGGTTCCCCACTGAATAACTTAGAAAACGTAGAAACGTATGCTGGATTCACGACTCAGTTGTGTTCTTTCATCAAATTTGATATTTACCAAGCTTTACTTTATACGGCTCAGGACTAACTGGAAGTGTATAGGGAGATCATCATCATCATCATCATCATCATCATCATCATCATCATCAGTCATTTAACGTCCGTCGTTGGACATAGACCTTCCCCAGGATTCGCCAAACTTCTCTATCGTGGGCGTCACAGAGCCAGTAGTTTCTGAAATTGTCTAGCTCCTCTCTCCATCTAATATTCTACCGGCCTCGGTTGCGCATGTGATCTCAGGGGATCCATGTCGTGAGTTGCGATGTCCATCGGTCGTTTGCCATTCTCGCCACATGGCCAACCCAGTACTATTAGAGAATTTTAATGGACTCTATGATGTCTCTGACTCCTGTCTTCTCCTGGATGTATTGTGCTGTCTTGTGGTCTCTCCACGTGAGGTTGAGCATAATTCTTTCACGTGCACGTTGCATGGTTCTCAATTTGCGAGGGAGATAGCTTTGCGCGAATCTTTTGAATTGGAAGTACTTGTCGGCCTACATCGATAATCTGCGTTCGAGTACCTGGCTATTTATCAAGCTTAGCTTAGTCCAGTTTAAAGCAAGGTAGCTAGATTATGTTACGCCAATCTTCCAAATTAGGCGCCTACCTGCTTTGAAAATCGCCATTAGGGCTGCTGACTTTTTGTCTGGGTTGTTTAATCCATCATGCAAACTTCTTGGTATTTACAGAGCTCAACTTAGTCCGGTTCAAGGCCAAATAGGTAAGGAGAGCCTACCTGTATTCAAAATCTTCGCTTGTATATATGATTTTAAATACCGATCTTTACCACTGGTGGGAAATACTTAACTATCTTGATATTTACTAAACTCTAAACTTAATTGAGTACTACAAAAGGCCTGGTAAGGTGAACTTCGGACAGGGGAATTATGTCACACCTATCTTCCTACTTTGGATGATCTGTCTGTCGAGAAAATCAGCATTCAACGTCCTAGCCTTTTACTTGATCTCTGGTACCAGTGGAAGATGCGGAACCATTTAATCCTTTAAGAAGGCCTTTTTTTTGGTGGAAAATCAATATGATTTAATGATAAAAATCACAGAAGCTATTGGAATTGAACTCAGGTCACCGATTCCATTCCCCCTGACTTCAATCGTTATGACGATCGCACCTCCGAACAAGTTTGCAAAATTGTTGTCTAGCCACTGATAACCTGTTTATTCCACAGTCGAACATGGCAGAATATATAAAGTTAAAAAATGGAACGGAGATCTGCATGAATCATTTTTTTAATTAGGAATGCAACAGATTCTGGTTAATTGGGACATCGCAGGAATAGAACAATTTAGCTCTTAGGCAGCTAACCCAATTATGCGAAGCAACTTATAAGCAATTTGAATGTGTGTATTTTCTGTTTAAGCTTGTTTAGTAAAGAGGCGCGAAGTTGGCCTAAATGTTAACATACAGAAAATGGAATCGGCGAGCCTTGTCCAATATTCATCTGCAGTAGTTCGTGGTTACTTCATCCTGATGCCCTTGCGGAAGGCATGAATTCACCTCTCAAAAAAAGTCAGGTCATGGATTACTCTCTACTGGCGGTACCATTTTAAAAAAATAACTTGATAATTATTACTTGGAGAGGAAATGGACACCACCAAGTATTTATTTATTCTCATTTGATTTAAATACGTATGTGAAAAATATCTAAACACATAATAAGCATATATGCTAATTTTTTCTCTGATTGTTTGCGCTTACTCATCTCATTGATTAGTTTGAATTCCTATTATGACATAGCAATGAAGATAATGTCATAAAAAACTCTTAAGACTCTATGTCTGATCACACATTAAAAGTTGAGTTGAGACTTTTTTCAAAACTCAAATTTAGGATATTTGAATTATTAAAAAACGAATCACTCAATAAAATAGTTATAATGTCCGTACATGAATAACCACGTCATCCTTGACAGCTGTATGTTGGTATGTAAATAATTTCCTTTCTTGTTTTAGTTTGTGTTTTGTTCTTATTTGTTTAAAATAAACATTGTTTTCTTCTTTAAAAAATTTCAAAATCTTTCATTAAGAGAACAAATTTATTCCTTTTGATCCTATTTGATTTAAATGCGTATGGTCTTCAATAGCAAAAATCACCAATGGTTAAAACAGCTGAAAACGACGTGTTTACCCCTGCCAAAAGATAGCCTGATTGCTTTTTGAAAATTTAATTGGAATATAAATGAATAACAAAAGTTTAATTTAAATCGACCCAAGTCTTAAATTAATGGTAAAAATTTTGAATCTGTGTTTTTTGGCTAAATTGTCCTAATGCGAACAATTACGTTGCACTGTTTTTTTCCCCAAGTTTAAACATAAGTTTTCGAACACAGATATCTCTGAGTTTATACTGTTTACGCCAATTAATTTTAAATGAAAATTTTTACAAACTTTTTCCTTATTAATAACAAAAAGATTATTACAATGAAATTGGTAAGTTACTAGGGGTCTTTTTTTATCGACACGTATTGCTGTGTCAAAACATGTCGTAGTGTTCCAAATTTCCAAGGGAAAAACGAATGGAAAATCGATAAAATTGCCAAAACTTATTCAGTATAAACTGACCGTCCTTCTCTGATAATACCTAAAAAAACGACGAAAAAAGAAACAAACAAGGTTTTTCTCAGTGTTAAAACAACAGAAGGAAATGTTAGTTTGGGACCGGAAGTCGGTTGATGACGTCACCTGATGACGTCAGCACATTGCCACTCTATTCTCTTGTCTCTTTAGTCACGCTCAGCAAGACAGGCAAAATAAACGGCCGTCAACCCCGTATTAAACGACCTTTGAGACATAAGTGGCCTGTTCTAATTTTTAGATGATCCATTCAAGTGCGATCCTCTGAGGGCGGACGGCGGGAAGCCTCTGATCCTGCCGCCCCAAGAAGGAGAAGGAGGAGGAGGAGGAGCGGGGACGACGGGGACGGGGAAGAGGAAGAAGAGGACAAAGAAGAAGTAGAAGAAGTGAATGATGAGCGAACGGAGGAGGAAGAAGCAGAGAAAGAAAAAAAAAGAAAGAAAACGCTGGAGAACAAGAAGTAAATGGAAAAGAAATCTAGAAATATAAAGAAAAAAAGAACTGCCTACCATCTGCTTCAAAGCATGCGACCATCCAACCGTCCCACCACCTATGGGGCAATCCTGACCAGGCAATACTTCTTTAAAGCACGACCTCCGACAGAACTCCGCCTTCCTCATTTTCAGTTCCCCGCCCGACAACAACGCTCAAATCAGCACCCCTTCCTCACCACTTATTCCCTCACTCCAAACCAACAACTTGCTTACATGGGTTAAGATCAGCCGTAAAAATGCTAGGATATCACAAAGTTCATGAGATAATGCGCATGCGTGTGTGGATACGTGTGTACGTACGTATCTGCCCATAGTCATCTGCATGAGTTTAGGAGTCATTTTCAGATCTGAGCAATGTTCAATTGTTGGAACGATTTTAGTTTTGATTGAATTGTTCGAGAATTTTTTCGATGTCTTGAAATCATAGAACTATTGATCGAACTAGGAGTATTTGCATGGAGTGGAGCAAGTGATAGTCCATAAAATATGCCGCACGTAGAACTCCCCATCTTGGCTCCATAATCGTTTTTTTGTGTCAAATTTTTAACCTTAGGACGACCGTGAATAATTCAGCAAAAATCACTGTTCAGTTTATATGCCTAGGAAAAAGACTATCTTGTTTCAAATTAATGCATTATTCAAACAGAGCAATTGTAGCGTTGTGCAGAAAGAGTTCGTCTGTGTTACAGCTATTCTTTATAGAGAATTCCCTTTCAATCGTATACAGTAAACCTTCCGCACGTCCGTGGATTCCGTTCCAGTTGAGGTGTTGAATCCATGATCTAGCGATGATTCTCCTGGTTTTGGATTACAGGTTTCCCCAGCTATCCGATATTACAGCGTTCGTATAACAAAAAAAATCGTAAGCTGAAATAGATTGAAACGATGAAGCGGTACCATTAATATACGATTTTCTCGATGTATCCCAGACCTCCCAAATAGTGATGATGGTATATTAGGTTGAGTTGCCACTGGTTGGCGATGATTTAAGGTACAAGAGGCTGAGATTTAGGAGAGAGAAGATGATGCCTCCTGCCTCTATAATGGCTCACTGCAAAACTAGTGCCTTTTTTGTAAAAATCAATAAAGTGGTGTAAAGCGAACTTTCGTGAGCGAAGATACCAATAATTTGAAATTTTAATCCAATATTTATTTATTTTCAGCCTTAGGAATAGCGCAAAATACAACGGCAAGTAAAAAAAAGTATTGCTACAAAATCATGGAAACCTTTATCAAACAAAAAAATTATACCAAAACTGCAGTTTTAGCATGATTGAGGGACTCAAATAGTGTTTCTTTTAAATTTTCTTTGAGTTTTAGGAACAAAAGAAGTCTGAAGTGGCAAAGTCAGGTCTGCAGGGTGGATAGGGTAGGGTTTTCCAACAAAATTATCACAGACTAGCCCTTTCTACCCCTGATGGCCGAGCAAGTGCATTGATGTGATGGGAAAAAAATCCCAATCTCAACTTACGTGACTGTTTCCTTGTCAACGTAAATTTCACTTTTCTTGAAAAAAAAAAGTTCTCGTAGTTAGCCCCTTTAACCATCCTGTGTCCTTAAAGAAACTATCAGGATTATTACTTCGGAATCTCCCCAAACAGTCACCATCAACATCTGAGCTGACGTCTCTGTCTTGAATTTGACTGGCCAAGTAGATTCCCGTAAAAGCCACTGTTCGTATTGGTAGATCTGAGACTCGTACCCGATTACGATTCGTTCCATAAAATCGCCTTCGTCTGCTTAAAAAACTAATGGAAAGATCATTTTTTCAGCTAGTTTCTGGCATCCATCGAACCGAAAAGATGTTCACTTAGAACTGTTATTGCCCAACCATATCAGGTCCCAACTTGAGTATCTATAGCATCAATGGTAATTCCACGACCTAATTCCATCAGTCTCTGAACTTCAGCCAAAGTTTCTTCATTCGTCGAGATTGACGGCCTCTCCTTTCTTGGCCCATCTTTGAGGTCTTCCCGACATTCCATAAAACGCTTGACCCGTCTAAAAACTAAAAACAGCGTCCACATAAATCTACTTGGATAATCTGGGAAGATTCCTTCGACAATTCCTTGAAAAGATGTTGATGCTAGCCCTGACCTCAAAATGTGTTTTAGATAGCTCAAAAATACACTTTTTATGAATGCACTTCGACGAGACAAAGACAAGTGTATTATTGATATAATCAGTCTACAGCTATTTATTCATCCCAGAGACACGTTTGAACCCGTTTAATTTGAAAAAATGTCGTTCGTGTATGATCTGGATCAGTAATTGCAATGCTTTCTGACTTACCCCCTTATTAAATTCAGAGGCGTGTCTCGAGGGTGGAGAGAGTAGAATTTCGCCGTCTACCTCCACCTGCACACTGGAATATTTTGTAATAGACCACTCTTGATGTGTTTTGGTCTTAATGTAAAGCTGATATACTAGATTATACCGTGCAACGCAAATTTACTCGCAGGTTGTGACTGTTATTTTCTACCTGTATAAGTGTGAAAAGTAAAGAAAATGGCTATTATTCCGTTCAAACTTTGCTCTACTGACCAGGACAGTGATATTTTGAAATATATCTATTCCCAATTAAACAACGATTGAATTTGCATATTCACATTCTTATTCACTTTCTTTCATGAAGATAACATCATAAGAAACCAAATTGACCTGTATCAACACTAACGTTAAACAAAAGTAATCACAAATTCACTTTCACGTACAAGACGTAAAAATATAATCTTACATAATGTTTTTTACTATATATTCCTTGCGTTCGAAGTCCAGTATATCTTGTTGGAAGTGTTCACCTTGCTCCTCAAAATACGCTCCCATGTTCTTGAATTTATCAAGACGAGTGTCAAGGACATTGACCTGAGGGACAGTCTGTTTTCACCTTTGTCTCAACCAGCCATACGTACTTTTCGGGCTTGTGATTACACTGGGATCCCCGAACCAATTTGACAGCGATATTCAAAACTGTTTTCTCCTTCCTCGTGATTTTGGGGGGAATTAATTCCTTGTACTCCTGGATTTATCTGGTCCAACGAAGACACCGGCTTTGACTTTTGCCTCAGACAGTACTCCATCGCAGCATCTGCCAAGATGTGCAAGGCCTACAAGGACTTCCTATCGGGGATCAGGAATTATCGGTACCTCATTTTACCAGCAATAGAGCAATGTCAAGACCTTGCTATACGCCTTGAGAAGATAAACACGGCTGGGAGGTCACCCGAGACTTCAAATTGTGACATTCCTGATGGATCTCCGGGGCAGTTTTACCAGCTAATCTTTGATTGCTAAACAACACCTTCGCGCAAATTTATAATGGGGTGACTGGCCATATCCACCCAATATCTATGTAAGAATAAAAACAACTTTATGTGTGAGCCACTGATTAATTTCTGGAAGATGTTGATGCCACTGCTGCATATAAAGTTACGTCTTAGGAAAAAATTAGTCACATCTCTAGATTTGCAGCTTTCTCGAGTCTGAGACAAGATAAATTACAAAATACCAATGTTCTGATCACAAGAAACAAAATTTCAATAGAATGATTTCCATTTTTATACCTTTTAGACATAATGAATCAGAAAATAGCACTTATATCCAGGCCCATAAAAACAGCATTTAAAAGGGTTGCATAGAGTTTTCAATAATTAAAAAATGCCATTATTACGTTATCCAATCAAAGTAATCTATAAATATCGTTCGCAGGATTATGAATGGAAATTAACGGAGTGGCATTTGCGATATTCAGTCAGTAACGCTTCCATTAATTCCCTTTCCTTAAATGTAATGCACTTCTTTAGTAAAATCATCCGCAATGCATATAAAACGGCGTATAAACGGTCGTTCGTTTGCTTCCTTGCGTATGAAAGTCTAATAGCTGCCCAAATGACTACATTTCAAGGGATGAAATTTAACCATTTCAGGTGACATGTTTGAATAGGACTCTTTAGTTGTATTTGACGGCCACGATTGAGTCAACCCATCTCTTTCAAATCTATATTTTCGTTCGTCGTTCCATTTAGTTCAGTAAGTTCATCTTGGATGTCCTAACTGACAACTTCTCTATCACAGTCAAGAAAATGTGCGTGACAATCCATTGCCTCGGTCGGTTCAATTTTCTCACCCTTGGGGGCGATATCAACCCAGTTGAGAATTGCTGTAAAACGTACGTGAGTGCTTGCACGAACCTATTCAATGGCTGACTTACATAAGAAGCGTTTTGAGCGGATATTTACTGATACATCATTATGTGTTCTTGCTGCAAAAGTGTTTAGGCCGTTTTTGTAAATGCATGAATAAGTTGGGGTTTTTTTCATTTTATTTTTCCATTTTTCTGACAATCTGAGGTGCATTATTATCGTGGTTTCTCGTATTTTCGTGTTTTTTTTTGTTCGTTTTTTTTTTGTGTGTGTGTGGGGGGGGGGGTAGTTCGTTCTTTTTCCTCTTGTCGTTTTCAACACGACGAAGGATTCGGGGGAATGAACAATGGTAGATCATAACAGTTTCACTGGTAAAAGAAAAAAAAAAGAGAAAAGATTTCGGCATCGACGCCAAAAATTGCAAATCCCCTGTGGTTACATGGAAGTTCGAGTCTCGTCTAGAACTACTTCTTTGGTTCCGATTACCCGTAATAGAATTTGACGACCGGAAAATAGATCGGCTGAAAAAGTTGTGATAGAAAAAAAGATTGACACCTTAGATGAGATATGCAGAACAATGTCTTTTTATATGTGTATTCATGTCTATAGCCAATAACACAATAACACAATGTATCTTTTGTAACAATTTATCCAGTGTATGATTCAAAGTCTAGTCATTTTGAGTTGGTTTTTTCTTTATAAATACAGCAATCCCTCTTTATCCGCGGGGGATATGTTTTAAGACTCCAAACAAATGTCTGAGATCGCAGATAGTACTGAACCCTACATGTACAGCAGCCTGCTTATCCATAGTGGATATGTTCGAAGGGGTCCATGACGAGAATCCCATCGGGCTAAAAAACACCGGATCTAACGAATCTCGTCATTATATACGTACTTGGTTTATCATAAAATACAGTTAATGAAAACTAACAAAATATTGTTTCGTTGAGTGTTAAAAAAAAAAATCCCAAATCTTTTTTATTAATTCAAATCCTTGTATAAATCGTCGTAGTTGGCGTAAAATAAGCGTAAGAAAGGCATATTACCTTTTCGGCTGATTTCATTCGTTACTACAAAAAATTATTGATGATTCTTTTCTTTCTGTGGAATATGGAGCGGGTCAAAAATAAAATCACAATAAAAGTTTTATTCATTCAAATTTACAAAAAAAAATTATGAATTTTCGTCCAATGTTTTTTTTTTTGTCTGTATCCCTGTTCTAAGACCCCCACTGAATGCCTGAAACCGCAAATAGTACCGAACCGTAAATATAATTTTTTTTCCTTTCTATATTCAAATTTATGATAAAGTTTGATTTATAGATTATGCAGAATAAATGATTAACGACATTTAGAATATTAAGAACAATTGGCCTGGTTAGTCACTCTAAAGAAACCTTTACGTTATCAACGTTTTTTTTGGGGGGGAGCTGTGTCGGTGATGATCAATTGAAAAAAAGGGGTGATCAATGCTTTAATTAATTATTTCTCTCACCTTTTGTGGTCACTAAAAATCCCCATTTTCAAGTAAGAACAAGTGTAAAAACTGACAGATACTAACAGAACCGATTCAGCATGAACTTACATTATAAATTGAACCCCCACATTAAAAACCTATCAGGGAGTAAATGTTTAAATTCTTAGCCCTCTAGACAGCCAGACAGACCAACTAGAAAACTGAAGAAACCTATGTTGACAGTCTTGGTTGATAGTTTCCAATTATAACAATAGACCGTAATAGAAGTCACGTGACAGATGGGAAATCCGTTCTGGCCCGTAATGCTTGGCAAACCCTGCGTGAGATAATTTTTTTTTTCTTTCCTCATTAAATTGAGATCTTTCACGTTTTTCATGTTAAGGAAGTTCTTTACTGCTTCTCTGGCGGATCTGAATTGCCAGCATCATTCGCGCTTTAGGACCATTAATAATAAGTTAAAACTCGTGAATTATTTTGGGGTTGACCGCGGGTATCTGAAACCGCGGATAGGGAGGCGATTATACAGTACACGTCTGTGTTCACGTATATTAGGGTGGGTGTCTTGAAAGAAAAATCTTGTGGGGGCAGGGGAGTTACGTTGTCGTTTACTTGCAGGTGTGCGAATTAGTAGGAATGTGTGTGTGTATGTATGCACAAGTGAGAGAGAGAGACAGAGAGAGCGAGAAAGAGACAGAGAATGTGTGTGTGTGTCTGCATGTGTGGGTATATGCAGTGTATGTGTGTGTGTGTATATATATATATATATATATATATATATATAAGAGAGAAAGAAGGAGGAGGATAGGGAGGACGTGACCGGTGTAAGATACGACTAAGGCGCTAATCCTAAAAACTTTAGTGCGGATATCATTCTCCAAATCTTTGGACTGGAGGGGCCAGTGCGTAACCCGACCCATGAGAGAGGGGGAGGAGGGGGTAGGGCTGTAGTTGTTGTTACTTCTATTTTATTTATTTATTTTTCATTTTGTTTATTTTTCTGGATATTTTTTTATTTTTTGTATCGCTTCGCTAGTGGTGGAGGTGGAGGTCGTGAGATCAAATACAAGCAAGGTTTGATTCTGGGAAGTTCACGAGGGTCGGGGCTTTCGAGTGGGGGGAGGGGGCTAGGCAGGGTGGTGTGTGAGAGGGATGTGGTCTGACGGCCGATTTGATGGAGGCGGTCGTCCAGAGAAAGATGAACGAACTTTCGCAGAATTCTCGCCCGGCACACGTCAGAACTGATTATTCCCGATACGCAGTTTTTCTGGTTCAAAACTGGGAAAGAAATTGTGGGGGCGAGAAATAACGTTTTAAAATACTACTTTTTTTTTTTTTTTTTTGAGGCGGGGCAAGGATATAAAAAAAAGAAGAAGAAAGAATATCAAAAGAAAAAGAAGGAAAAAAAAGTGAGACGAAAAAAAATTGAATTTCGAGTCAAAGAATGCGTCGTTTTTGGTTTTTTTTTTTTGTTATTATTTTTTTAAAGAGTGGAGGAGGGAAAATGTGGGAGAGAGAGAGACAGAGAAATAGAGGGGGGCGGAGAAAAATCGGTAAAAAGAAAGAGAGAGAGAGAGAGATCAATGACAGTGGACGAACGCAAATAATCGTGAAAACCAGGCGGTTTGAAACCGAATCTAATATCAACGTTCGTGTGCTTGCATATAAGTATCTATAGTTTCTCTATATGCGCCCTTTAGTCCCTTTAGTCCCTTCAGCCGCCAGTTGTTATATACGAGGCAAAGGTTGTGATGAACTGTTATTAGCGTGGACTGGACACCACTTGTTTCCTGTGAACATGCAAGGTCTCTCCGGAAAGTATTCAGCCATCTGACACACACACACACACAAACACACACACACAAACACACACACACAAACACACACACACACACACACACACACACACACACATACATATATATATATATATATATATATATATATATACATATATATATAAATTCTTTATAATAATAATAATAATAATAATAATAATAATAGTGATGATAAAATACAAATCAGGAGTACAATATGATATAATGTAATATGATACAATATCTGATGTGTGATGGGTTTATTTCGTAAAGTGCTCGATACAATCAAAATTGAACATAGTGCTCAATACATCCATCAACATAAAGTTAGAGCTTTAAATATGATGATATAATGGATTCACTATACAAACACATTTATGTTTCTGACCTTATGGGGCTTCCTCAGACGAATGATTCGATTTATTATCGATTCCAATTTAGGACGTTACTAGAGGGTATCTATTTTCCTGGGTGGACTATGCCACTAGTGCCCAAGAATTACATTTATAGCAATGGTATAGTCCTTTTTAAAACTTCTCCCCTTGGGACCTCACACACTTATCCCAGCGTCCCTTCAACTTTTCAAAGCAATCTGTAGTCCTCTTTCGGGATCGCCACCAGCTGCCTCTTTGCATTCGCCCTAATCTCGTCCATAGCCTGAATCCCCTCCCCTTTTAAGAGTAAAAAGTCAGAAGTCCGAGGGCGTCAAATTTGTACTGCTGGAGAGCTGACACGCTCGGTTATTGTGAATGCCACTGACACGCAATACAAAGGCTCACCCAAACGCATCTCATTGCCGACTGAATAAACCAATAGGTATTGTCTGTTCACTCAGCAAAGTTTCCTCTGGTTAGTTGCCAAGTTACATCAAGGCCGCGCAATCGGTTCTCTGGATATTCAAATGGTCTGATAGTTTCTTGACAGACCTGGTATTTGTACCTGGGTAAGCCTTCGGCAGAGCAAGCTCAACCTTCAAAAATAAGAAGATCCCATTAATCCTAAAAGGAAGGATGTACAACCAACGTATCCTCCCAAAAGTCACTTATGGAGCTGAAGCATGGAACCTAACCAAGAGACGGATCTGCAAATTGAGAACCATGCAACGTGCACATGAAAGAATTATGCTAGGCCTCACATGGAGAGACCACAAGACAGCACAGTACATCCCGGAAAAAACAAGAGTCAGGGACATCATAGAATCCATTAAAAATCTCAAATGGCAGTGGGCTGTTCATGTTGCAAGAATGGTGGACAACCGATGGACATGGCGACTCACGACACGGATCCCATGCGCAGCCGAGGCCGGCAGAATATCATCAGATGGAGAGATGAGCTAGACAAATTCAAAAAGTACGGGCTCTGCGACGCCCATGATAGAGAAGTGTGGTGAATTCTGGGGAAGGTCTATTCCAACGGCGGCCGTTGAAAGACATGATGATGATGATGTTGTTGATGATGATGATGATGATGCAACCAACACTATTCTTCCATTACGTGCCACGACAACTTCTTCTCGACTCACCAAATCGTGCTCTCCTCTCATTGTTAGAATTGGACTTCACTGATTGACGGTGACGTTTTTCTGTTTGGTTTCTACAGTAGGTCTATTTTCAATTGCCTTTTCTGCATTTGTGACACTAGTATAAAATACTTCTTTGTTATAATACTATAACTATTGTTATAATATAATTCTAGTCGCCCTAACAGGGATAATTGTTTGCCAGTTTGTACAACAGACTGTGCTCATTTCACGTTAATGCCATAAGGAACACATGAATCCATATCTCCCTGAGCTACATATATATCGCCAGATATCTGTCTCGTCATCAACACGCCACGATGACCGACAGAGGACGGATGAATGAACTCTTGAGCAAACCTTTCTCCAACAGCTACCTGACCGGCTCAGGGAGTAGCAGCAAAAAGCATGTTAATCGCAAAGTTGATCTTCAAAGGGACCATTAAGAAGAGCAACAGACCATTACTACTGTGTATCGAGTTTGATCCTCACTGGGTGCTCTGTACTTGTGGCATTGAGCCAAAACTAAGCACTACTTAGTATTTGAAGAATTATGTGTAATATGATTATCGTGGATACTTCACCGCAAGGAAATTATTAGTAGGCTACTCAAGCAGGCCATTAATACAACGTAATCCTCAAATGCATTTATGACTCAATGAATATCAATAGTAAATACCTGTACTGAACACTAAAAGCACTATCGTCGTAAATATCTATACTACATACCGAGATCCCCATCACCGTAAATGTCAATACCGTGTACTGAAAGCCCCATCATCGTAAATGCCAATACAGCGTACTGAAAGCCCTAGCATCGTGAATGTCAATACTATGTACGCATAGCCCTAAGACCTTAAATGTCAATACTGTGTACTGCAAGTCCCATCATCTTGAATGTTAATACTGCGTACTGAAAGCCCTAGCACCGTAAATCTCAATACTGTGTACCGATGAAAGTCCCATCATCTTAAATCTCAATACTGCGTACTGAAACTCTCATCTTAAATGTCACTACTGCATACTGAAAGCCCCGTCTCCGTAAATCTCAATACTGTGTACTGATAAAAGTCCCATCATCTTAAATCTCAATACTGCGTACTGAAACTCTCATCATCTTAAATGTCAATACTGCGTACTGGAAGCCCCGTCTCCGTAAATGTCAATACTGTGTATTGAAAGCCCTAGCACCGTAAGTGTCAATACTCTATGCTGAAAGCCTTAGTGCCGTATATGTCAATACTGTATACTGAAAGTCCTATCATCTTAAATGTCAATACTAGGTACTGAATGCCGTGTCATTGTAAACGTCAATTTTCGCATATGAAACTAATCTACGTTCGTATAACATTTAGATAAAGTCATGGACAGGCATCAAAGATTGGAAGGGCCAAGGGAGATAATGAGAAGATACAGACAGAGTGTGAGAGAAGATCAGAGGCATGAGATAATGGATAATCTTAGTTGTCAGCACCCGTATAATTTCTACGAATCCAGTTAGTTTATATATCTATATTTGGTAGCTCATACCAAATAATGTACCAACAGTATGCTTTATACTTTCCCCCAAACACATTCATTTTACTGTCGCAATTTATCTTACCAATCAATCCATCGATTATTCCGCTGTCATAGAAAAAAGTCTGCCTTTCTATTCGGTGATAATAGATAAGACACGAAGTCGTACTTTTGCCAAGGTTTAAATATATTTGTAAGACCAAGTCTATTTTTCAATGAATGTTGTTTTTAAGAAAGTTATGAAAAACTGAGGATAATTATTTTATTTTCCCTGCTTTAGTCTATTGTATTAACTTATTCTCAGATTTAAATGGTGATTTTTTTTCATTTACAAAATTATAACCTCGATAAAAATTTTCAAATCGTTATCATTAATTTTCAGAAATGCTATCAAAAATATTCCTTAAGGAAATATACCTTTTCTGCCTTGTGTTTTCCCAACTTGAGTCTGTTAGATTAACTCACGAAAAGCGATTTTGTTCGTGGGTAGTGACTGTTATTTTCTTATTGCTTATGTGTACGAAGTACAGAAAATAGCTACATTGGATAATCTTGTCATTAAACATGGCTTTTGTGACCAGGAAAATGATGTAGATTGTATGATACCCTTTACCCGAAATGCCTGGGACCAGAAGTGTTTTGGATTTCAGAATATTTGCACATGTATAATGAGATATCTTGGCTATAGAGCTTGTAATGTAAGGGGAGCATTTTTACCTTTATACATTGTCATTCTATTTTCTGCTAACCCCTGTTTATCACATTTAGCATATAATTTTAACTGTTTCTCCCGTTTCTTCTTGTCATAGACGGTGGTCATTCCAACCATATACTCTTCTGTGAGACGATTCACAGTATTAGTTTATTATCTTAACACTGTTACTTAAAACCTATCAGTAGCTTTTTTTGACATTTTCAGCTGTATCTTTCTACAGATAAGAGAATAAGCAAAAGAATACAATGATTAATGCATAAGTCTGGTAGTAACAATGTACTCATGCACTCATTAAACAAAAGTGATTTAGAAGTAATTTTTCGAGATTTACGATTGTACTGTAATTCACTTTAACGAACCAGACGCCAAATTATCATCTCCCATTATGTTCTCATTGTATGTTCCTTGACTGCAGCGTTCGAAATCCAGTATATCTTGGTGGAATCCCTCAAGCGTCAAGGATATTGACTTTTGGGGACAGTCTCCAGCCTATTTTGATATGATATCAACCAGCTACACATAGTTTTCGACCTTGTGATTGCACTGGAAACCTCAATCACCATGACAAATTTGTGCCAATCTCCTTTCTCCTTCTTGGTGAGCTTGAACTCTAGGGTCTTCTTTAACAATGGTCCGACGAAGACACTGGGTTTTGGCCTTCGCCTCAGACAGCACTATGCTTAGATGAGAGAGGCTGCCTCTATGGGATCAATAAAAATTCTAGATCCTTCATTTCACCAGCAATAGAACCGTGTCGATACCTTGTTAAATGCCTCAAGTATGATGAGTATGGCTGGTAGGTCATCGGAGATATCAAAATGGTGGTATTCCTGATGGGTCCCCAGGTTTTCCCCTTGAGACAGCAAGAACACTTTGGCACACTACCAAAGGCAGGACTAGCCATAGCTGCCCGAATTTCATGTGGGGATGAACTATATTACGTGGGACCGCTGTTTAACCCCAGAAGGTGTTGTCACCACTACACATGGAACAGATTGTCTCAGCTCTAGATAAGGAGTTTCCAGCTTTCAAACACCTTCTAAATCTGTGAAATAGGTAAATTACAAGATATCAATATTCCCACCACAAAAGCAAAGTTTGGAGGGAATAGTAGCAATTTTTTATAATTTTAGACGTAATCAATCAGGAAACAACACGTATTACCCAGGAACAGAAAAAAACTGCATCGTGTTATTTGGTGATGCTCACACAAGTGAGCCAAGTGTATTGGTATATTTATTCATTTATTGTTTGTAACATTCAAAGGGATATAACTTTTATACTTTCACTAACTGACTTCCTTTAGAAGACTATTTCATTATCTTGTTATTTGTTTGAGAAATATGATTGTACTCAATAATATTTGAATTCTGTAACAATTTCTCAGTTAGCTTCACTTTACATTCTATGTCTTTCTGTAATTGCAAAATTACTCAAATATCGCCATCATTTTTTGACAGCAATAGTGAACTAGTTATTCAAAAACAACAAAGTTCTTATTGTCTGCCTTGTGACTGAAAAAGTTGCATCTATCCCACTGGTGCTCACGGTTAATGTCGAGCCCAAGTAGAGAGCTGCTATTTCGAATATCCATTTTATAGGTAGGCCCTTCCTACTTACAAGAATACCACAATACGATCTTCTTTCTCTATGTTTGGTTTTGTGTTGTACAAAACCAAATCAATATAAAACTTCTTGTATTTGAGATAGTTGTGTATTTCCTACTGTCAGTGTTCGAGCCCGAAAATAAAATGATAGTTTCGAATGCTAATTTTCGATGTATGGTCTTTGGATAATTGCACTATACGATCGTCTTATCCCATTTTCTTCATTTTCTCTTTGTGTCTGACAAAACTAGGCTAAGTTTTTTCTACCTTCCATGTGTATTCGAAGTGTTGTGGAGAGTTGGAGACGGTGGCCACATCATTTCGGCTGCCCCTTCTCCATTCTCCTTGAACTATTTATCATAACCCGCTCCCGGTTTACTAGGCCCTTTCGTACATTCCGGGAACACATTCTCTATTCTGCCATCGCTACCAGTCTCTCGCGACGCTGGACAAGGGTTTGAACTTTCCTGATTTGAATTTGAATTTGAATAATCTGTCTGCTTGACTGGTTGACAAACAAGGCTGAAGAGTCCGGTTTGCCCTGCTATTTACCTGTATCTCAGCATTAGTTCGAAGTGAACGCAAACTGTTCCAGACGGAGTTTGAACTCAATTTTTCGTGTAGCTAACTTTTAGACCAACAGCGTCTCCATATAACTGAGTAACTATGAATATATTATTAGAATAATAATGTTAATTTGAGGAATCATGATTAGCCTGTGTTCATATGAGAAAAACCAGACGACCTTATCACTGAGGGAAACAGTGGGGAGTGATTCGTTCTTTTGATATAGGTATGATAGGGTTTCGAATTTCGAGGAAGGAAGTGCAAAAACATCTTCCTACTCTTCTCTGTTATGAAACAACATTGAGTGTGTTAGCTGCACACACCATTGTTAGTGAGTCTGACAATGGAGCTTATCATCAAAGTTTTCTATTTGCATTTAGAAGTAAGTTCAAGAGGGGTTGCTATTGATGTAACAGTTAACAACACGAAGAATGGAACTAACGAACCCAGTTGAGATTCAGGCTGGGTCAGTTGGTGCTCACTTAGAACCAATGTCGTTTTGTCAAACTAAACTGTAAATACTGAAACAGAACATACTTGATATTCACTATTTAAGTTTAGCTTAGTTTGACACAAGGCCTCAGTCTTGGAGTATCAAGCTTATTACAGTAGTAACAATCAACATTACAAGCTTGTTAACTATTACTACACTGATTGTAAAACTAGGGATTTTATGAAGTCACTTAAATGTTCAGGGATTTCACAAAATCCCCAGGGAAATTCACGAAATCGCTAGTTTCAATAAGTCACTGTAACATATATATGTCTTATGAATTATTTCTTTCTTCGTTTCATAATTTACGCTTTAGTTATTATTTCATGAACCCTCCTTTCTCTCAAATGGTGTCGTCTGCTTTTTCATTTACAAAATGGTCCCGCCAATACTTTGAGAACGCCCTGCAAGGCATCAATATATTTCTTCCTCTTTTCAGTGGCTTATCCGTGTTTTTTTCGTTTTTTTTTTCTCTTGTTTTCTCATAACTTTTCTTCGTTTATTTATTTTTTTTTTTTCTTCTGGCGTTCTCTTTATTTTCTTTCTTCGAAGACACAGGTCAAGTAGCTAATCCCAGTACAATTTTCGCTTTTCCTGTCCGGGTTTTCTGTCTTTCACATTGGGATGAGTGGGAGGAACAAAAACGGAATTTTAATTTTCCTAAGATTGCCATTCAATGGGACTTCACCCCCCCTCTCTCTCTCTCTCTCTCTCTCTCTCTCTCTCTCTCTCTCTCTCTCTCATCAGCGCCTACTATTGGTGGTCGGACTCTCTAACATACGCAGGGAGGTAAACATTGATGCTGAGCCTTTTCTGGTTTTCTCTCACGCACGCAGTTTCTATGTATGCATTAGTTGTTGTTTGCGAGGATGTGCGATTAGCCGAGCGGTTAACAATACGAAGAATGGAATTGGTTAACCGAGTTTAAACTCCAGCCGAGAGAGTTTTTATTCACTTTGCACTAATGCCCCTGGGAAAAGCATAAATGTATCTATCTCTCTACCGAACCGTTCACTTTTACTTTAGCTTATGTCCAACAACTGATGAAGTATATATATTTTTTTTAAATCGGTCATTACTTGGATTGAGGTAAGTAAGTAGAGAATAATGAAAAGATATACAGCAGGTTCTCACTTTCTTGATATAATCTTGGGAAATGCTGCTTCAATTGGAATGACGAAAAGTGAAATCAATTTCACCATTGGCTCGATAATAAACAAGAGTCAAGTTTTTACTGTATATTTCTAGCCCCAAGATATCATGTTAATTAATCTATCTCTTGTGTCAATTTTGCTATATATGTAAGCACAAGCTAAATCTTTTTTCAACATTTGTGTGAATTGTTCGTAAAGTTGCTGGTTGCAAACTGAGGACTCTGACAATATCTCCGAAACACAATTTTGTTTTTAATATTGTACTTTTTCTGTTTTTTTTCCCCACCGCAGACAACAGTCGCACATAATTCACGTTTAGCCGCCATTGCAACAGGTATAAATGAATAAATACACATTTGCAAAGCCAAAATTGTTTTTTCAACCAGCTTTTAGTTTAAAATCAAACACTCTGGTTAGTCACTCAACAGAACCCATCACGTGACCAACTTTTTTTGTCAGCATGCTGTGCTGGGGCGATCAATTAAAAAAATTGAAAAATTGGTGATCAATGAATAAGTTACATCTCTCGCCTTTTTTTGGTGGTGATCACTAAAATGAGTGATTTTTTTTTAAATCCTTAAATACTACCGGACTCAAACTAAGGAACCAAATTGGAATAAACTTAAATTGTTTAAATCACAAATTGCCCCCCCCCTAAAAATATCTTTTAGGGGGAATTTTTTCAAAAAAGCGTTTTATTTAGAAATAATGAGTAAATATTTAAATCTTCGGCCATTGAACTTCTTTGGTTCGTCGTGTACGGGTAATACATACATACATACATTGTCAACCAGCCAGACCAGCTCAAAAACTGAAGAAACCTGTTTTGATAGTTTTGGTGACAGTTTTGCTTGGCAGTTTCTGATGAGCATTGTATGGCGTGTTTGTAGAATTTCGCTGAATCGTTTGTTGTCGGGCTTTTATATGATTATCATATACTTGGCGAATTTTCATTTTACACACACACACACACACACACACACACACTCACTCTCTCTCTCTCTCTCTCTCTCTCTCTCTCTCTCTCTCTCTCTTATATTATCATCATCATCAAAGTTAGTCTTTTGCACTGCACCGTTGAATGATAATTAAAAACTAACCTTGCAGACCATTATAGTGAGCAAGAACACACCACTGAGAAATAAAGGTTTGCAAGCTGGTTTCGCAGATCATTACAGTAGTGAATTCAATCCTCAGTGGGTGCCCCATACTTGTGGCCTTGTGCCAAGACAGAACCAACGTCAGTGAATAACTATAGTGAGTTCGATTCTAACTAGGTATACCATATGCGTGGCCTTTCGCTAAACTTACTAAACTAAGATCGATAAATATCGATGTTGGTGATTCGTGCTAATGGTATGGTTCTGATCTCGAAGTCACACCAACTGATTTCGATAATGGCATGTGCAACGAGAAAGGAAGAAGCCACTTGAAATAAGTTTTCATTTAATTTTGATGCGTAATATGATATGCCAATCTATGTCAAGGTTGACAGTGGGTGTAAGAATCGTTATTACTGTTTGGGCGTTAGTTATGGAAGAGCTGTTTGCTCGTGCCCTCTTGCCCATCCTCTTCCCCGTTAGTCATTGTGGCATGTTAGAGATAAGAATTTTTTAACCAAGAGGTCTAATGATAAAACGGAGCGTAAGGATATGGATTCAGGTTTCCCATTAGCACATTAGTGCTACGTGAAAATAATCAGCTGCATTCGGTTTGCCTGGTTTGTTTTCCGTATTGATAACCGTTACGCCACTTCGCACCTTAATGTCATCATTTTTTAGACTAAAATATATAAACAAATTACATGACCTCTCTCTCTTTCTATCCCCACTCTCTCTATGTCTCATTCTCTCTCCCTCGTTACCCTCTACCCCTCTCCCCCGTTTCCCCTCTCTCGGCCTCTCTCTGTCTCACTGATACCAGAGAAAAATGCAACTGATTCAACCACCAAGCACTTCTGATGTAGATCTGGTCGTTACTGATGAAGCCTATGCTCGATAGTCAGATTATGCGACAGTGACTTCGGGAATGTTTTTTTTCATGCGGTACCCTGTGGGACAAGCATTGAAAACAACCACTAACTGTACGAAAGGGTGATCTTCATCCAAAGAAGGTGATGCTGTTTATAGTGGGATTGGAAGGGAATCCTCTACTACGAGCTTCTTCTGCACAGGCAAACGATTGATTAGAGCAAGTACTGCTTCCAATTAGACCAATTGAATGCAGCAATCGACGAAAAGCGATCGGAATTAATGAACAGAAAGAACACTATATTCCATCCGGATAACACCAGACTACCTGTTTCTTTGGTGACAGATAAATATAGAAACAGCGTGACATGTAAGTTTTTACTCGCCGATCGTATTAACCAGATATTGCACCTTCGATTACCATCTATTCCGGTCTTCACAGAATTGTGTTATTAAAAAAATTCCCTGAAAGACTGCCAATTCTTCACTGAGAAAGTTGTGAAGTTGTATGAGGATGGAAATATGAAGTTATCTGAAAGATGACGAAAAAGATAGAGGAACAACTACGGTAAATCTGTCGTTCTATAAATGTTACGTCGAAGATGAAAAAGATAATTGTCTTTTATTTTTACATAATAAACCGAACGGACTTTCTAGTTAACACAATGTTTGTTTATATTGTTTGTTGCTGTTTTTGTTTTTTGGTGGTCTTGGGGAGGACATATAGAAGAATCCGAAAGTTTTAAAATCGAAAAGAGAGAGAGAAGGGGAGAGAGAGGGAGAGAGAGAGAGAGAGAGAGAGAGAGAGAGAGAGAGTGGGGGGGGCAATAAAATTGTTTTTTCTTTCTGAACGAAATTAAAATGTTATGATTTCAGTAACCCGGTGCAGTTTATACAAAAAATATTATTTCCAGTAAGAATTTCTCATGTTTAAACATGAGCATTTTAAGTTGTTCAGAAAATAATGCAGTATTTTTTTAAAATAGTAACAAAAGTTCAGGTGACATTTATGTCAGACCAGCAACCAGGATATTGGATGCGAGTTCAAATCTCGAGGGGGGCCACTTCTTTAGTCTCGATCCAAGAATGTAAGTACCTGAACCTAAAAATAAAAAGCAGCGATGAACAGTCAAATAATAACGAAGTTCAGTTTATTTGCCAAAAACGTAATCTTCATAATTAGTGTAGCAGGGGGCAACAAAAGGATTCATGCTTTTCCCATATAAGAAAAACGTTAGACATTACTGTAAAATGAACATACGTTATCTCAGATGAAGTTAGAACTCAGCTCGCCGATGCCATTCTCCGTGCTGTTATCCGCTAGGCCACTCACACTTCCTTTTCGCCTGTGATTCAATTAATAAGCACGTGGTATCCATTTTCAACACGTCTTTTCATTATGCAATCGGCAGCTCTTTCAAAAAGTAAAGGTGATTCTGGCGGCCAGGTCACCTGATCGTTACACAAGGATAGGCATTCGATATTTACAAAGCGTAGCTTCTTATTACGGCACAGGGCAAAATAGGCGAGATGGAGATGGAAAGATTGTGTAGCAGCAAGTCTCTAAATTTCGAAAAAACTGCTTTTGAAATCCTGGCTTCGAACAGCAATGACAGGTGCCAATGGGTAAGTACAAAATACTGACCTCTTCCTCTTGGTGGGAAACTATCTTTTTTCCTTCCTGTCTATTCAGTCACCCTCCCTCCTTATCTATATCTCTCTCAGTCTATTTCTTTCTTGCTTTCTTTCTCAGTCTACTCATCTATCTATCTATCTCAGTCAATGCATCAATCAATCTATCAATTAATGTATCTATTTCTATCTCAAGCTAATCCTATCTATCTCTTTCTTTCTTCTCCTGTCTCTTCTCTCTCAGTACCCCTCTCTCTATCTCTCTCTCTCTCTCTCTCTCTCTCTCTCTCTCTCTCTCTCTGTTGCTTGCGCACCATATTTTTCTCATTTTTCCTTTTCCCGCCTTCCTTCATTCATCCTTTCCTTCATTTTTGTCTTTATCTCATAAACAGTTTTAATGTTCCAAGCGAACTGAACTTATTGTAGAGTCCTAAGCGATTTATCGTACGTGTCTGTCTGTCAGTCTGTAAGTCATGCAGTCCATGCGTTAATTCCTAGACGCTCAGCTTGCCTTTCTGCCTGGCCTTCTCACTGTCCAGGAACAGCCGTAGCCTCAGCATCATTCTCTGTTTACACAAGCCATCCACCTGTTCTCAATCAACCAATGGCCGATTCTTGAAACAGTTTTCTACTTTTCACCACTTAATGAGCTGTGACTTGATATCAACAAAGGCTGGTAATCGGTTACCCACCCAACGAATAAGCCAGAACCTTTCGTGGAAACGAAGACTGAATGCTGTAGAATAGAACATGAGCGGCTGTGAGGTTTCATCCAGAGAGCCAGGCTTATGAGGCTCGTTAAGGAAGAGTAGAATTAGAATTCAAGTCAGGGCATCTGATGAGTAAAGCTTACATCTTTCTTCCTTTTTCTTTTTTTTTTTTTTCTTTTTCTTTACCTATACTGGGTTTAAACGCAGTCGGCCCTAAAATGCAGCTATAATTATTGTTTAATTTCCCCTCTACCACCAGGCTTCGCTATATCCCTATGTATGTCTTGATTAGAGTAAGAAAAAAATTTGGCGTACAGGTAGGTATCCCTCGCTTTTTATAAGTGCGAAAGGCGAAAATAGCTTTCAGCGTTTGTTTTGCAGCGAGCCATTGTAGAGGCAGCGTTCATCCTTTCCAATATCACAGACGCCTGTACTTATCATTGCCCCAACCGACGACGGCTCCATTTCGTTTTACGGGTTTCTTTATAGGCAGTGTACAGGTTTTAAAACCAACGCACAAAGGAAATAAATCTGTGCACAATGATATAGTTACCTTAAAGTGTAGTATTCAATGATTATACTTATACTTATAAGTATAGTGATAATTATGATAACAAGCCTGACGGTTGCTGGCTCAGACTTCACTCCTACTTTTCAATCGTAAATATACAAGACCTGTCAGTATGCAGAGTTGGTAAGAGAGCAGCCTAGCAATCAGTGGGTCGTGAATAAAAAAAAATGGTTATTCTATATATCTGTTTGGTTTAACGTAACGGGATAGACAAGCAGTGAAGAGTTTACTCCCCTAAATTTGGTGAGGATTTTTTCTCGTTATGGGAGAAAGATAAAGTCAGCTCCAACTTGGACTCGAGTGTGACAATTATACTTATTGAGAATAATCCCTTAGGTAACCGTATCTGTTAACAAGTTAGTTGGTTTTCTAAGTACCACTTAGGTCATCAGTAATCCCTTTTCCCTATTAGAATTGCACAGGTTGTAACCATGCTTGGCGGATAGCGTTCATCTCGTTAAGTTTACAGTATCAAATTCTATCAATAGCATACTGGGTTTTTATTAGGTTCAAAGTATAGAATAAAATCTTGACTAAATGCGTTACTTCGTAGGAAACAATCAGATGTGATTTCAGTACTATCGGTTATGAGAATCTGTGCCCAAATCATCTTAAAACAATTTCAAGTTTATATTTGCACAAGCATCTAGTGCATACATACTTTTGAAACGGAAAAAAAATGCGCATATTTTTTTTATTTATTTATTTATTTTTTTTTTTTTGCACACTGACTCCTGAAGTTATACGAAACAATGCCCAGAGGGTATAATAAACTACTCACGCATCTGTGCAGGAGGAGGTGAAAAAACTGAGAATTGGTCGGCTGAAGTGAATTCGTACTCCCAGGATGACCTCTTCAACATTGGTAAGTAAATAATCTGTGTGTGTTTTAACAAAGGAACAGAGCGTAAACTAGATATCGTAGTTTCGTACCGAATGGCCGACCGATAGGCATTTCATATACTGGAATTCAGAATAGGGGCTTTGAAAATAGGGGTACCCAGAGCCATGCCCGTGGGTGTTGTGAGCCGACAACCCTGGGAGACTCACGCGTTTGTGGTGTGCGCCGACATTATGCGTTAAGCAGCAGATTTCAGACATTTCAACATTTGAGAGAGGGGTTACTCTGTGGCTTTATTCCCGGTAGAGGTCCCGAGGTGACAGTCCAAATATACTGACGTTAACTTTTGCTGTAATTATTCTGACAGACGAGATAGACGATATGAGACTGCGCGGACAGATAACGGAAGTTGAATGCGTAACACACACGTCCGCAAAAATACAGATTCGAATGAAGTAGGTTTTCATTTCAAATATTGGGTTGTTACAAATGAAATATCGTTTGTTTTGTTGTTTTTTTTTTTATCAAATCATACTGAAAGCATGAGTTATGACTTCCATATTATCCTTTTATTACGGATATGAAGTACAAAATGCTTGAAGATGTGATAATCTGTGCGACAAATGTTTGGGGAATACGGGGGAATGTTGCAAGACTTCATTTCCCAATCCTCTGAGCTTAGAAACAATCAGCAGAAAAGCTTGGGATCTGGAACTGCAATCGAACATTTCATTCAGTTCATGTGAAACACATTTTGGAACTTTTTAACCTTTTGTTGTACCTTGGGATAACGTTATATGGTCGCTGTTGAAGTCCTAAGGTCTCCAGCAATTGCTTGAACTGTTGATCGTTGGCCGTTGATAACCACTGTCGAAAATTCTTCATCATTAAGAGCAGGTTCGAGCCTTCCTCAAGGTTTATTATTGATATCCATATTTCCAGACCTAAAATTATTGAACCACCGCTGAATAGTTCGCAGATTAGTAAATCTTTCCCTTTCAACTTTATTCTCTATGATGTAAAAAACGACATTTTGTAAGTAACAATCTAACACTACTAATATTCAATTTTGAGTTGAAGAGTTTTTCTCCGGAGAAAAGATTTTCTAGCTAACTAGATAACAATTATCCGGCATTACAGATATTTTTTAAAGATCTAAAGTAGATGCTCATATGGAAGGAGATGGCTGGCGAAGATATCGGTGTTTGAATCCTGTGAGAAGAGAACAAGGGACTTTCAAGTTTGGAATCCTTTTTACAATCACTGAGTAGGTTCTGGGAGGAGCTCGGTGCAGCAAAAAACAGTTGGTTAGCAAATATGTTTTTTTTCTGTTCTGAGCCCTGACTGACCAGAACGATGATGTGCTAAGATCTATTTTAATTGATAAAACGTTTTCTGAGTCGACAGTTAGTCTCGACTATTCGCTGCAGAGAGTTCCGTACTAATACAGTAAGGTTTTGTGCGTATTTAACACCTGAAATGAAAATGGCTGCTTCATGAACTTTGCTAGAATCCACAGATGAAATGATTTCAATATTTGATGGATCATGACTTTGGAACAATCACAAAGCACCAAGAGAGAGAGAGAGAGAGAGAGAGAGAGAGAGAGAGAGAGAGAAATGAAATCCTTAGAAATGGCTGGCAAGACTAGAACGCTGATCACTGCTTTTAAACATTTGAGCCTTCTGAGAGCACCCAGCAAGTGCATCCTTTCTTGAAACCAGTACGAAGGAGACACTTTATATAGTTCGCTTTATATATAAAGGAAATGCAGAAACCAGCCAATGGGTAGACAGTGGTAGAATCCTAGAATCAAATTGCGAATTGTAAACAGAAAAGAAATGGCAGCATGAATAATGATCGGTCCGACTCACTCACAGCAGCGCGTGTTACATTGAAGATTCCACATTTCAAAAGCACGATTGATCTCTGCTATTCTATTAATAATGGTCTCTATCCCTATCTAATAAAAGTCGGCTTTTAAGAATTGAAAAAAAATCACTCGAGAATCAAGTAACAGCCAATATGGCGAATATAAATTTGCTAATGCAAGACAGAAACAGAAATCAGTTCGTGCTACTCACTGAATGACGGAAGTGTCAATATAATCAAAGCTTGCAGATATTAACTTATATGACATTCCAAAGTTCACCGGTGATTACTATACTTTGTCTAATTTGCCGAACACATTCTTAATTCTTTTTCAAGCGATCATCAGTTGTGAATGCCAGGAGTAGCCTTTGAATTCTGCTCTTCTGTAAGCTTCTATTGAACAACAGCAGTACAATTCCGTGAAGATGATTCTGCCACACAATAGTTGTCGTGGCGGTTATCAACTCAAAACAAAATTGGCGAATCGGGTTCGAATTTCAGTCGAAGTTGCTTATTTTCACCTTGCACTAAAGCCTTTGAAAAAGGTTTAGGATTTTGTCCTAGAAAAGGACCAAAGGAGTTTTGTCCTTTGAAATCTTGTCGTAGAGGGCGAGCCCCGTAATATTCCTTTATTGCATCTGTACATAAGATATCGTGTGGACTGAAAATGTAGTAAGTTTGATTCTCTTTAGGTGCTACATTTGTTTTTGTTTTTTTCGAGTTTACTATAGACTAGATAACAGAGGATGAAATAGCCACTAATTGGCACACATTATCCTCCAAGTTTAGGGTTCAGAAACCCATCAGAGTTACGGTTCAGTACCCGATAGTGACGATTGTCCTTCCATAAACTGTTTAAACTCTGGTTATTATTAAACGACACGGGTCACATGGTAGCTATCCCATCATTCAACATGAGGGCAGCTATGTTTATGCAGCGCCATCTTAGAAGAACATGGTGTTTGCTTTTCGCCCAATCCTTAATTTGACGTCGCTCGTAAACAACCAGTGTTGAAAAAAATGGCTTTCGGGTTTTCTTATATGACCTCATCCTGTGTGAAAACAAGAGAGACGTAGAACAGCCAGTCAAAGGCTAATTTGCTCTATCGTTGATCATGAACGATGGGAAGGAAACTAAAATAATTTGCGAAATGCTGGTGCGAAGAGGGCTTCTCTTTTTTTTATAAGATAAAAATAACATACACGTTTGCTCTGGCATCCGCATGAAAGCTTGTTGGTAAATTTACCGGAATGGACATCACAAGATCACGGTGTAGATCGCAGCTCAAAGTAGATGCGGTTTGCTAACTGATTCGCGTTAGTAACCACTTCATGCCGAAAGCGCTGCTCCTCGAGTGATCAGCCAAGTTTATCAGTACTTAAGATAGGTGACTGCCTAGGGATACCAAGTAATCTCAGTAACATTTCGCCTTTTACAAGCAACACCCAATGTCCGTCGGTCTTTACGTGAGAGTGTAAATCAGGAACCACACAACAAATACACATTAAATGTTCTGTGTATATTAATGGGACAACGAGACTTTTTTTAGCAAATTGGTTCGAAAATTTAAAAAAAAAACAAAAAAAAACGAATTGTGCGATCTGCTTTTGCGCTTATACTAATAATGATGAACTAGCTTCCATCTATCTATCTATCTATCTATAATTTACCTATCTTTTGTGTACCTTCTCCCGTGATATTTGAATTAAATGTGATTAATGAGTTCATGATAGAGATGATTTTCAAATTGGGTATGATTCAATAAATATATAGTTCCAATCCATGATTTCTCACAGGGGCCGAAGAGCCCATTTAGGCCTACCGCAGGAACTAGCTGAAAACTATGAGGAGCTATTTTGGGTTGGCTGAGTTGGCACTGAAGAAACTTCATTACAAAAAAAATTGATAATAAATTTCAGTCTCATGACTAAAGTTAGCCTCAAAGAAGTGACTATCTATGTGCGTCATCTTGAAAATGATACTTTCCCTGTGATCATGCTGTGGTAGACTCTAGATATGTCATTGAGCACTTCCGTATCTATAAAAAACGAAACCTGTTATTGTGGAAATTCAATCTGATTTTTAGAGGGACAGTTCGAGATTGCCTCAAGATCTGAAAATGATTAATACCTATCGAAGAATATTTGTGTCAAATTTTATGCATATATCACTTAGAGGGCCTTATTACAGACATATTTCATGAGTTGTAGATGTTTTCATGTTGTAAAACATTATACAGACAAATTCCTGGATCTAGTCCAAAATTTCATCACTCCTTTCTTACCTTGCGAACCCCTTCCCACAAAATGGAACTTATTGTGAACTTTCGGGGGTATTGGTTGGACAGACATAAATGTATGGAGAAAAAAATGAAAAAATATCTTGCAATACAAATTGCAAAACAAATTTCCACAAAACTTCATTGAAATTCATTCAGAGCTGGAATTCGTCCCAAAAATTGATCACATCTTTCTCATAACATGACCTACCCTTCCACAAATTTAATTGAAATTCATTGAGAACATTAAGAGATATCGTGTGGACAGACGATTGGAAATACAAAAACTCATGAAAAAAAAATGGAAAAATATCTTTCAATCAAAAACAAATCCATGAATTCACCCCTAAATTTGATCATAATTCCATGAAATTCCATTAAAATTCTTAGAGAACTTTCGGAGATATCGTTGGGGACAGGCTGGAGCAGATTCAGAAATGTATGAAAAAAACGAATCAATATATCTCAATCAAAAACAAATTCCTGGATCCACGCCAAATTTAATCGCTTACGCCGTTACCCCCCGTTTCACTAAATTTCATTAACATTCATTAAGAACCTTTAGAGATATTGTATGGAGAGACATGAGTGAATACAAAAATTCATTTTTAAAAAAGCAAAAATATCTCCCAATTAAAAACGAACACTCAAAGCCGCCCCAAAATTTAATCACTCCTTTATTTCTTATGATGCATCCCTCCAGGAAAATTCATTGAAAGTCTTTGAGAACTTTCAGAGATACGATGTGGACAGACGTGAACAAATATAGAAATGTATAAAATATTAAAAAGTGAATATATCTCCCAATCAAAAACGAATTCTTATATCCACCCCCAAATTCAGTTACTCCTTTCTTATCGTATAGCTTCTACCAAATTTTCTCGAAATTTACTGAGAAATCCATGAGATATCGAGTAGAGATATAGGAGCCAATATGAAGGAAAAAACGAAAAGGTATCTCTGGATTCGTCCCGAAATTTAATCAGTTCTTTTTTATCTTGTGGCCGAACTTTCCGCAAAATTTCATTGATGGGACGTCAAATGGAATCCTTCTACCACGAAATACTGCTTTAGAGCAACACATCCGAGGATCAGCACTACAAAGGGGGTTTTATTAAGGTTCTGTGACCAAGAGACATGGTCATTTATCGTC
>OY735217.1:26856051-27043551 GCA_963457665.1 Thysanoteuthis rhombus
TATATATATATATATATATATATATATAATGGATATATGATCTGGCAGAATAATTATCAATTGCGTTATATTGTTTAGAATCTTTTATCTGAAATGATTTCCTGTCGTTACACGGTTAATGTATCATTCGAACTAGATAACATAAATATAATGAACAATTAAAGAAAATGTGGCTGCTACGGGAATCAAACCTGCAATCGATACGAGAAACCATGTAACGACAAGAGATCATTTCCGATAAGAGTTTCTCTATGATATAACCCAATTTTCAATTATATATATATATATATATACATATATATATATATATATATATATATATATATATATATATATATATATATATATATATATATATATATAATCTAACCATATAATGAAGTTTTACGCAAATTTTTGTTTATTTATTTATCTATTTTATTCGTTTGTTGTTTTTTTTTGCTCAAATGGAATGATCTTATTGGTTGATTTATTTTCCTTTTATGACATAACAAATAAAAATTACGGCATAAAAACTCTCAGGACTTCATGTTTGACTATCATGCATTAAAATAGCTTGAGATGAGTTGAAACTAAAAATACTTGAAATTACGATACTTGAATTATCAAAAATAGATTACCTAATAAAATAGCGTTGGGCTCCTTCGTGCCGATCCACAAAAAAAAATACCACCGTCATTTTTTACGGATATATTCTAGTAAGCATGTAATGAGTTTATATGCAATTCTTTTTTTATGTTTATTCCTTTGTTTGTTTGCTCTCGAAAGGGAAGATCTCATTGGTTGATTTAAACTTCTAATGACAATAGAAATTACGTCATTGAAACTCTTATGACGTCATGTCTGATTACACATCAAAACAGCTTGTGTTAAGTTGAGAGTTGTTAAAAAAATCTGAAATTAGGATACTTGGATGATAAATAAAAAATGAATTACCAAATAAAATAGATTATGCTTCTTGTGCCTATCTATTTATAAATATCAACGTCATTTTTGACAAGTATATTCTGGAAACCATATGATGAGCTTATATGCAAATGTTTCTATTTGTTTGTTTTTGCTCAAATTGGATGATATCATTGGTTTATTTACCTTCCTATTATAAAATGACAATAAAAATTACGCCGTGGAAACTCTTAAGACCTTATATCAAATCACTTGTGTTGAGACTCGAAAAAATCTTGAAATTGGGACACTTGAATTATTGAAAAAGAATTACCCAATAAAATAGCTTGGGCTCCTCGCGCTGATCTATACATAGATATTCTCGTCATTTATATGTAAATATATATATATATATGTATATATATATATATATATATATATATATATATATATATATATATATATATATATATATACATATATATATACATATATATATATATATATACATATATATATATATATATACATATATATATATATATATACATATATATATATATATATACATATATATATATATATATACATATATATATATATATATACATATATATATATATATATACATATATATATATATATATACATATATATATATATATATATATATATATATATATATATATATATATATATATGTAAATTGAGTTATATTATTTTGAAATTATACTTGAAATGATCTCCCGTTATTACAAAGTGAATTTATCACTTGGCTCAGACAATGTAAATAGAATAAACAGTTGAAGACAATGCACTCACTGAGTGCTTTTTAGCTACTATAGTAAGAGACTCATATCTAATGCCGTGAAGCCCCGGCTGGAATGACACCCTCTTGAAAAAGGTGAAAAGAAGATGTTTGGAACATGACGTCTAAGACCTTTGAAAGCCAAGGATATCGTCCTCTCTCCCTCTCTGAGCATTTGCTGGCATTTTCATTCAGTTCGCTTTCACAAAAAGCACACCCGCTTAATGTGACAAATCCTTACAGAACCTTGTAGTTTCGAGTTGTCCGAATTTCTCAGAGGAAACACTGTCATTACAACTAATTCCCGCTTTTTGAAAGTTCGCTTTATGCTTTTAAGCGGAAAGCGAAAATACAACGTTTGTTTTGCAGTGAACCCTTATAAAGACACTACGTATCCTCTCCCCCTCTCACTCTCCTACATCCAGGTCTAACTGTACTTCCCAACCCAACTTCCCTACCCTCCCACGACTCAGCCTAACATAACGCATAGACCATTTTTGGGTTTGATGACACTCAAAAATTGTCATATGATTCCATGTTAATCGATAACGACTTACAAAATGTTTTTGTGCGACTTTCGGATAGCGGGGAAAATCTGTATTAGCAATTGACTAGTTTTACTTTCACTTTTCGTGGCTTTTTATCAAAACGCTCAGATGTCTTTTTCAACCCTTGAGCAAACAACATGAATTCCGATGAGACTTGAACTCGCATCCCTTGTTCTTGGAAGCCTGTTCGACCGACACGGCCTCTCATCAATTAGGCTACCATACCTAAACAACAGACATCATTCAAATCTATTCCTATTGCCTTTAATCTGATTTTTTGGGAGAAAGGATCATCATTATGTATAGATTCTTTCAGGCTGTTGTCCATATCTCGATTCATTTTTGAATACAACGGTTGTACCCTACGGTCTTCTTCAGGTGGGTGTCATAAATGGGTATGGTTCGGAATGCCGAGACGTGGGAATGGTCGAAACGTGGGGGCGTGATCTCCTCATTCTTCTGTCTAATTTCGGATGAGAGAAATTACTAGATCATTACAATGTTACACGTGAAAGACCGTTCCTTTTTTACATAGCAATTAATACTTAAAGTGAAAGATTTACTAGAGTAATTGCATTTTTCTTCCTGTAGATTCAATGTAAATAGAGGTACATTTTGTTATTAATAGAGGTTTTTGAGCTCTTTTCATCAATGGTGTCTATTCAAGAAGTTGGACTAATTTTCAAGTACGATTTTAATTTTGCCCAAACTCAATGTCAACAAAGCATTTGGAGTGAACACTACTGCAGTGTGAACAGTTTTGAGTTGGTTCAATAAGTTTAGGCCTGGAAATATGGATACCAATAATAACCCTCGAAGGAAGCCTAAACCTGATCTTAATTATGAATAATTATCGACAGCAGGGCTCCTGTAATCCTGAAAAACCTGGTAAATCTGTTGAGGTCAGTTTGGAGAAAACAAGTGAAAGCTGTTGTCATTTCCTTGAGAATGGCCGACTGGCTAGGTTCATCAAGAGCAAAATCTCCTGATGAGGAAGAATTTTTTACGCCTTGATGAGAAAAAAAGAGAAAGGGTACAACCTAAAGCTCAAATATGAGTATCACTGATTTTTGATCAAATACTTCAAGAACATTAGCATTTGACCTGGAAAAAAATGCAGGTGAGCTGGTTTTTACAAAATAGTTGCCTGTTCTAGTAAAGAACAACAAATCAAAAGCCCCATGTTTCCTCCAGGTGCTTTTCCAATATGGCGTCCAAGATGGTCGCTAAACCCCTAAAATGCCCATTAGTTGCTCATTATTTTTCCTAAACAAGGTTCCTCGACGTTTTTTTGTTTTTTGTATTTTTTTTTTTTTTGTAGTATTGAGTAGGCTTGATAACTTTGAATGTTTACCACAATCTTGCATCTGGAGAGGTATGATTTCTAAGATGGCGTCCAAGATGGCCACTTGCCAAATCCTTAAAAATGTTTATTACTCGTTCATTATTAAACCCAGACAAGACTTTTGAACAGTATTTTGTATCGTGTTTTTTATAATATAATAGACAATATCATATTCTAACCTGTACAAAGATTTACTTTCTAATATATCGTCCAAGACATATTTTTATCCTTTTTCTGGGCTTGCTTTCATGCTTTCAGAAATCTAGGTAAGCTTATATCTTAGAATAGTTACCTGATATAATGAGGAATAGCATATTAAAAGTCCCCAAGTTTTCTTTTTGTGTTTCCATTTCTATGACTAAAATTCAAAATATCTGTCAAGAGGGAGTTTTTACCTTACAAACATGAGTATTTGAATTGCAACCTAACCGTAAGTCATCCCTGTTTAGTATTTGAAAAGATCTACACAGAATATTTCATTTCAATCATAATTCATTTGATAAGACTAAATGAAATACGAAACAAAATATGATATATTAAGATACTAAGTTTATCTAGAGAATTCAATCAAGAATTTAGTTTTCTTCATCAGCTGTAGAACGGGTTACAGTGCTAATGAAAGTCTAGCCCTTACAATGGATGCACATATATGAGCAAATCGTCCCTGCTTTTCTGAAACCACAGGTATTCCCACACCCTGTTCCGCAGACACAGCTGACAAGTTTCAACAGCGCCTGAGGAGCAGTTAGTTAGTTGGTCAGTGGCAATTGCAATCAGCTTGTTTTCTCCTGATTTCCACTTACATTCAATGGGAGGTAAGTATCGACCCAACCACACTCTTCAAGAATACTGCTTAGCTATTGGAGTGGTTGGTGGAAGACTAGCTAATGTTGGTGTACCACTTGCTGATTTTTTTGTTTGTTTTTGTTTTTATTTTTGCCACTGAGTTTTTACCTGCCACATGTTTGTACTTATGGAGTGTGACAAACTTTTCGGATCCGTAGAGTTTTGAGCAGAAACACTGTGACTACACCGTCATTAGTGCTGGAAGTTTGGGCAATTTTCGTCCCTTTTCTGGGTTAGTTTCAATACTTGATCCTGTCCATAAGTGCTGATGTGCTATCTCATATAGTTATGACATGTAGAAACAAGACGTGCTATTTTGTACTCTCCAGTACTTGCTTAATGCTTTAGAGAGTTACAGGATTGTTGTGGCACAGTACAAACAGATCCATTGATTATTCTCTTGCTACCAATATGGCCAACAAATCAGTATATGTCCCAACGATTACCATAATTTGATCATAGTCAGATTTGACCATATCCAGTGCCGTTGAAACGTCTTTCTCCTGACTGCTTCTTTCATGGTCATAGCATTGGGCCTAAGATCTACGTTCAATGTCTGGATGAGGCATGATTTTTTGCAGTTATCCCCAAGGAATGAGTTTTGGTTATTTACTAAGAGGGTTTAATCATTGGGTTGTTGCAAAGATAGTTGCAGTTTTGTTATTTTAAACTTTGATGCTTTGATGTTCATAGAATATACCATTTTAAAGCATGGATTTTGCTTTGATTTAGCTGATTAGCTGGACGTTTTCTTTTCTCTATTTATCCTGGTTTATTTGAAGCTGTCAAATAAAAGACGGAAAGAAAGTATTTTCGAACAATTTTTTTGCAAGCATTCAAATTGGAAACTGCTTGCACTACCAAATAAGTATTTAGCCAGGGACCAGCGTCTAATTGGCAAAAATCTGTAGATTCTGAAAGTTCTAATTTTGATCAATAACTCTTATTATAAGCTGAGATATTCTGCTTTTAATCTGATGCTGAAAAACCTTATTCATTTTTGTACCAACTTATACAATACCTGCAGGAGTAATGTTATTTACTCTCCAGTTTTGCCCCGTTGACTTGGTGGAAGAAAGTGCATCCAAATCATTAAACACAACTAGCACAACCATGATAATGTTTGATTAGATGTTGGGTAAACATTACACACATCCTAATAAGTTGCTCGTTTGGGCCAAACCAAAGCATGAAATAAATATCCAATATCAACAACGCAGACAGCATCACCAGGAACTGTACTTTGACGATCAACCATTGATTTCAGTATGGTCTCTAGAGCACTCTTGACCGTTTTCCCCATTAGTCAATCTACAAAGAGAGATGGGGGCTGTGAGGCTAATTCTTACCGGAGGAAGGTGTCCATTTCAGTACTTGTGTTCAGGATGCAAGTGACTTGAGAATATTCAGTAAGAAACATACAAACCGTATCTGAAAAAAATGTTTTCTATACTCGAACCATTGTCAGATCCACAACTACAGGAGGGAAAGTGTGACAATATTTTAAATGGGGTGCAGATCGAATGTATTTTCAATAACATATATCATACAATTTATTATCAATTTGTCATTGTAAACACTTCACTATAATCTGAATATGCTAATTAGATTCATACCTCACCATAACACAGGGTTAGATACCAAAAGTGTTGTCTAGGATTAATAATAAACGAATAGCGGTCATTTTAAGGATTCCGCAGTCTTTTTAGACGCCATCTTGAAATTTGTACCTCTTCAGTGGTTGAACTGTGGTGAACGTTTTATATGTTATGAAGCTTACATGATTCTATAAAAATATTGAATGACCTTATATAGCATGAGAAATAGATCGGTAATGAGCATTTTGATGATTTTGGCGCCAGATTGAAAATAATGTGTTTCTACTGATCAAAATATCGTAGACCTTTAGTACGTTATCAAACACACCTGATACTACAGAAAATAATTGAAAAACCTTGTCTACGAGTTTCTTTTAAATGGAGGAGGGATGGGCTTTTTAAAGATTTGTCTGGCGACCATCTTGGAAATTTAACCTTATAAGTTGTCAGACCTTTATAATAGTATAAATCTCATTTGATGCTACAAAAGACCGTTCAAAAACCTTATCTAGGGTGAATAATGAACGGTTAATAAGCATTTTTAAGGATTAGGCTGATTGCCATTCGGTATGCCATCTTGAAAATCATAATTTTCCAATCGTAAGATTGTGGTAAACTTTTAATATATAATCAAACACACTTGATTCTACTAAAAGCCGTTGAGAAACATCGTTTGGGATGAATAATGGACAATTAATAGGCATTTTAAGGATTGGAAAATCACAAGCTCAAACCTGGGAACTTTAATATATTGCTCCTAACAATATCAGGGAACTATTCTGAAAAAGTCAGATTACCTGCATTTATTTCCGGGTTTGACACTTTTGACCAAATGCTCGACTAAAATTCTGACTTACAATTTTTTTTCTTTTTGTATTTACGGTTTGAGGACTTTCTACAGAATCAGGACTTTAACAGCGGTCATATCACGTCATCTCAAGACGATAGACGAACTGAATGAAATGAAACTGAGCCAACCCTACATTTCTCAGATGACTGTATTTAGAGAATTGGGATGTGAACTGATTAAGTATTTTCCATATCCACCTGATATTTTTTTTCTATAGATTATCATCTATTCAAGCATTTTGAATATCGTATCACTAAGAAAATGTTCAATATAAATTGATTCCTGCTTCTACTGAATTCATGACTACTAAATCTACAAACACGCTATGGGTCACTGTGGCAGAGTAAGGCTAATGACTCTATGTCTTGAAAGGTTGATAAAAAAAAGAAGAAAATAGAAAAAATATTTTTAATAAAGATGGTATTTTATAGGAAAATCGCCGGGAAAAAAGTTTCTGCTCCAAATGAGTCATATTTTGGTTAAATATTTACCGTTTTATACAACCAAAAATAATAATGAACTTATAGAATTTCCTTTGTTACAAAGATTAATGTGGACCTATACAAATTTCAAATTTATTGCTGCATTCGTCATTATCCAATTTCTATTCAATTCCATGTTTCTGTTCCCGCCCAATAGGTAGCGTCGTATTATTGAGTCTTTTAGATTTCTTTGATAAAACATTCGTCATTAATGTTTTACTAGTTTCACCTTCTACGGCCGTTAAATCAGCTCCTGAATTGGTCAACGCGATTCCAAGTTTTACATTCTTTCTCCTTTATTCTCTAATCCACGCAGCTTGCCCAACGTTGCAGAATGTGAAATTATATTATATCTCATTACTAGGTATTTTCACAAAGCTCTGATTGTTGTATGCCTTATAGCATACAAGAATCAGAGTCTGGTGAATTAGCTTGATAAATGGATAGATCCATATATATATACGTAGAGAAAGAGGCATCTCCTTATAACATAATGTTGAGAAAGCTAGTCTCGCAGATTGTTACTATTGAGTACTATTGAGTTTGACTCATTCGCCAAATACTTGTGGACTACGCATAGTAAATGTCTATCTTATTACTATGGGGACCTCATTGTGGAGTGCAGGCACTTAGTCGTGGGGTGATGTTAAGGAAGCTGGATCTTTCCCACTGGGTAATGTTATCGACTCTCAGTGAACGTCTTATACCTGTGGACTTCGAATGCAGTCATCAGCACTAAAATATAATTGTTTAATTTAACCAACTAAGGTCATAATTTCCTGTCTCGCTATATTATGCAATCATTAGAGTGGATGACAGTTTTGATCCATTTGTGTTAAAAATCCTTGCCTTTATATATTGGGTTACAAAAAAAACAGAGTACTTGAAAAATTGAAATGTATTTGTATGGTAAAATCGAAAAGGTTGTATTGATATTATTGCTAGGGGCTAATTTTATAATGACCCAATTTATGTTTGTTTTGTGATACTGCAACCCAGCATAAAACAGTACGTCGTACAATATCTTTATACATCTTTATTAGTACAATACCCTTGAAAAAAAACTTTAAATAGTAAAAACAATCACCAGTTGAATCGCGTCACCGGTTCTCCAGCAATTAAAAGGAGTTTGTCCAAGGGAGATAACTTCAGATTTTATTTATGAACTGTTCTTCATATGAAGTGAAGGGTAATAAGTAGATAATTGAAATGTATAATTTGTATTAAAAGAAAGTGACTCAATATCGAGCTTAAAGAGCTGTTAAGCTGAGTTTCAAGCGATTTTATATCTTGAAATAATTTGTATTGCATTGCTATAATGAAATAATTTGCATTTATTTAGTAAAATAATTCTCACTGAAACCCTAAATATGCTTTGAATATATATGCGATCCTTAGAGTAAATGAAAGTTTTGACATGTGTGGTTAATAGTGCCTAGCTGTGATACCACAAATTACATTAACCGCTAGTTAGTAAATAATAAAATTCAAGTTGAATTATATGAATGCTGATTTTCTAGGCTCTGATGCACTGCCACTTATTGACACAACACAATCTTCCCATCTAAGTTTAGCTTTGTGCCGTAGAATATTTGTCAGTATAGAGACATGCAGACGATATAAGGGAAATAACTCTTCTTTATAAAAAACAGAATTATCTCCCTTGGACTAGTTTTTCCCGCTCCATGTTCTGCTAGAGATTTCGTAAGTTCCACAGCATTTACTATGATTTGATGCAGACATGCCACCGATTTTCCGGTATCCTTGCCTCGATAACCTACCTGGATTATCGATTTTAACAAAACAGCAGAGATCACGTAATGATAATTTGATAATACACCTTAGACCCACTAATTTTAACAAACTTCATTGAAAAAAAAGATCGTTTCTCATTGTATTGTTATAAGGGACAATATTTTCATTGAACAATATTCTAATAGATAGTCAAGTGTTTGTTGTGTGTTGCAGTTCACCTGGTAATTGTAAATTCAATCCTGGGTCTGACAGTGAAATCCATAAACCTTGGTTGAGTGGAAGAAGCGGGAGCAGCTCAATCATCATCAGTCTTTTAAAGTCCGTCGTTGGACACAGACTTTCCCCGGGATTCGCCACAATTCTCTATCATGGGCGTCACGGAGCTAGTACCGGAGCAGCACCACGGGGGCAAAATAACTAAGAATTAGATGATAATAATAATAATTACTTTTTTTTTACTCTAGTATGCACAGCGGAAAGAGAACGGTCTATTCTCGTGAAATCAATGAAGGGCTCAGCTCTAAATTCCATGAGCGTTACGGAACGGGTGCGTGAAGAAGATCGGAAGGTACAGCAGGTGAAATGGTGTGGCAAAAACAACCAAGGTGAGAACATCAGTTCAAATAAATCAGTATAATAAGATCATTATCATCATCATCATCATCATCATCATTACCATCATCACAAGGTCTCAAAGAAGACTTGGAAAACAACCAACCAATAATGGACCTGTGAAAAACAGTTTTATTACAAATTATAAATCTGTAAAAAAAATTTTTTTTAATTTTCAAATCGGGTAACGGCCCAGAAATTCAAATACCAAGATTTATTTTTTCTGTCAATCAAAAGAGTTGTCTATTAATCAATGGACAGCATTTCAATCTTTCTTTGTGGCCACCTAAAACCGGCGCAGGCATATTGGTTTTCCTATACCGAAAACTCCAGTAGTTTGTCGGAAATAGTCTCTTGGTAAGGGATGCCAATCTATGGGCACCAAACTCTGTGGTTTATGACAAGAAATAATTTACTCGGCATATTTGGCACTTGGCAGTGAGTAAGTTAGGGGGGGTACACCTTTTGGTGGAACTTGGACACATTGTCAGAGATGATACCCGGGGTCTTAATCATCATACACCCTCGCCCAGGCGACCCAACGAAGATTCATCAAGTCCCGACTTGTGACCAGGTAGCCTATTACGCCACTCATCACCCCTTTTCAACCCGAGTCACTGAAGCTCTCTGAGCAGCTCCAGACACTTTTCCGAATGCTTTTCTACCCTGCAGCCCAGATATCCCTAAGAGTCTTTGGACCCGGTGAAAGGTTGACCTGCAAAGCTTCTGAGTCAACTTCCATGGGCTTGCAGAGGGCCTTCGACCCTTTTCTTCGATACTCAGCCTCCTATTCCTCATACCAAAGTTGACCAAGCAGTTTCAATCTCCAGCTGTTGCGAGCAGTCCACCCTGTTTTGGGCTTTTTTTTTTTTTTTTTACTTTGTTTTTTTTTTTTCTGGGATTTAGCCTTTTTTCCTGCTCCAACAAATGTTATAGACTGCTTTGCTAGGTTCTGATACCTGCTGCAGTTGATTCCTGTACACATTGTCTCAGAACCTAATAATGTCGCCAACGATAACGCCCATCCTCCAAGGCTCTTGGGCAGAAACTGAGGACATCCTCCAGGGATCCTGTTATCTGGCAGAGTGGACAAGTTGGTACGTCTGCCAGGCCCCAGCTGAATAGGTTGGAGGGACTGTGGAGGACATCATATACTGCCTGTGCTGAAAAATTGAATAGGTGGGGTTCTGTCTCTCAGCGATCTTTCCAGGTTATTTTTAGGTCGGCATTTGATTCCATCTTCATCCAGGCCTCCTGCTTGCCCATTCCAGCCAATTTGATGGAGCATGCTTCTTTCTTCTCTGCACGTATTTCCACCTGAATCACTTTTCTCTTTTCCTTCCCTCGGGCTTCACTATAACAAGGTTTTGTGTTGCTGCCAAACACGGCCCGGCCCGTTGCTACGATGCCCAGTAGGATTTGTGCTGCAATCTAGCCTCAGCCCGCCGCACTGCTTCTTGTGCACATTACTCCCTTCCTGTTCTAACTTCTATACCTGCCGAGGAGACGTCGGTATCAGACGAATCTCGGTAGAGCAGGACATCCCTGGCTCTGATTACCTTGAACTTCTCTGGAATGAAGCTGTAGCTTGGTGTTCCGCCCATAAAGGGCAATACTGCTCAAGCTCCGTGACAGGACCGGCAACCTACGCAAGAACTGGTTGACCTCCCTTTCAAGGCCATTCATTCATATAATTGAAATATCGTAGTTTGGGAGTGGCATGATTCCATGCTGGTAGATTCATGCCTTAAATTTACCAGGAAGTTCTGATTTGTCCACCATTGAGAGACAATTGCTTAGGTCATTCCTAACCGTTTGACAAGCTTCAGTATCTTTTAAATTACTGGTGTAAACCTTTCTGAGACTCCTGACCGGCTTTTCTGTCAGAGATGGAATTCGGGTGCCTCTCAATAAGAAACCGAAGTTGTCAGTCACTCCACCTTTTTCAAGAACCAGAGATCTAGACTTCCCCATGATGACCCTTCAAGACCACGAAGGAGCCACCTGCATCCAGTCACGAATGGTGTTTTGGACAGTAAAGTCGTGTATGAATGCTTTGATCGGGGGTTGTCTCATGCTAGATTTAGACCTTGGCCCTTGGCCCTCTACAATCAGCCTCCGCAGAATTCACCAGCATATTCATGTCTAACACAAATAGTGCCACGGAAATAGTGCAACCCATAATAATGACCTTTCCTGGCCGATGACACACTGGTATTAAGTTTCCGCGGGATATTCTCAGACTGAAGTTGTTATAGTGGTCGAGAATATTGTCCTGAATTTTCTCTAGAACGTGGTATCTGGACAGGGCCAATTTCACCAATTTGAGCGGGACCTACCCATAAACATTGGCTAGATCTAGCCACAGCACTGCCAGGTTTCCTTTATTTCCTCGCGCCTTTTTTATAAACTAGGTTACTACGCTGGTATGTTCCATACATCCTGAAATAACAGGGACTCCTTCCTTATGTACTGAAGTATCAATGCATATGTTTTTAAGAGAAATTCCATTAAGCGATTTTGAACGATCTTAAAAACTATTTTGCAATCCACATTGGGGAGCGAGATGGTTCTGAACTGCTCGATATTGCTAGCATTTTCCGAACGCCCTCTGCATATATCCACTGCTGCGGAACCCTTACCCTCCACCAGATTACCCTGTGCACTCCCTAAGAGGCGCTCAAAAAACCTGGGACACCTTTTGGAGATTTTGTATGGCATTTCATGGTCTCCCTGACCTCTCTTAGTGTGGATTCGCTAATATTGAACATGGTGCCGAGTTCTGGTGGGGATAGAAGTCCTGCAAGGTCTTTTTCGCTCAGGCTGTCGCTGCAGGTCTTTTTGATGTGGCAGTTGGCTTCCTCCTAAAGCGTCTGCAAATTCTTCACGAATCCATAAGGATAAGCAATGAAGGCATTCCTTTTGAGAGCCTTTTCCTTGCACCTTTTCCTGTGCCGCTCAGCGCATCAAAGGCCGACGAGCCTTCTTTTTACCACTCTCCGAGGTTCCGCCAGGGAAGCCTTCTCTTCCTCGTTTACTGTTTCGTACAGGCTTCTAAGTGAATTCAATTCCCTTCCAGTAATCTTGACCACTCCTCTATTTCGTTTCGTTTTTCTAAAGCAACTGTCAATTCGAGTCTCCTTAGAACCAAATCACTCCGAAGCAAAGCCGATTATCTGGAGTCTTTGG
Source organism: Thysanoteuthis rhombus (assembly GCA_963457665.1). Classification (NCBI taxonomy): domain Eukaryota; kingdom Metazoa; phylum Mollusca; class Cephalopoda; order Oegopsida; family Thysanoteuthidae; genus Thysanoteuthis; species Thysanoteuthis major. Next base: position 26,868,970 of record OY735217.1, read on the forward strand.
TCTACACCCCTTTGGAGTTGTTTGAAGAGCTGTGTCTGCATCCTCATTGAACTGGAGCCACACAGAATCTTTATGTGCAGCAGATCACAATACTCGTCGGCTCTCTGTTGGTTTGCTATGGCGAATGGCTTGTGGTGCTTGAAGATTTTTGGCATTGTCGGGTGTTCCTGGTCAGAGCTCTTTCTCCGTCTCACCAGGTGCCGTAACTTGTACTGACACGGTGCCTTGCTCTACTTGAACTTTCTCCAAGCAGTCCATCTTGGTCTGGTGGATTTTCAAACCATTGGGATTCTTACACAACTTGCCACCTGTGCTATTTGCACTCATAGTCCGTTGGTCGGTAGTAAGGATCGTTGACTTTGAAACCATCGGTGTAGGACGCTCATCCTCCCTTTCTCAGGCACCCTTGGGGATATTTTTTTAGAAGGACTCTTTGAAACATAGTGGGTTCTCCCTTCCGAGAGCTGCAGCTTGGGTTGCTCACCCTTCCTGCTCACGGATGCAGTCTCTCTGAGTTTTCTACTGTCTTTCCAGAAGACGCTGCCCTGTTCATCATGGGGTCACAGGCATTGCCATGTTTATATGTTTTGTTTTCACACCGACATAAACTGCCGGGATATTTCACTCTGCACTTTTTCAGCGCAAAACCTTACAACCGTACTATTCGAACAACGCGCGCTAGTCTCAGTGAATTACTAGAACTAAAAAGACTTATTCAGCATTTTTCGGCACAATGAGGTCGCAAAAATTGAGATCCTATCAGTACTTTATATTGTCTTCAGTAATACAAGTCCAGTCCACTTCTTTCGAGAACACAAGTGAAAAATAGCTTTTATATAATTTTTACTCCACTTTATGTAATGACCGTTTTCTTACTTCAAGAACGCGTTTCAAAATAGATTACTAATTGACTGATTTCGTCAACCGCCAAATCAAGGATGTTCCACGCTAAATTCAGACAGTCGGTTGCTGTCTAAAGTGTCGTCAGAGTGACACGTATTTTTCTAAATATCTTTACCTATCAACTTGTATTTCTATTCGGTGGCTGCTTGCACCAGTTCATTCCTACTCTTCTACTGACATCACTACTTAAGCTTAACTAATATTCCCTGATGCATATTAATACCCCTGTGTCTAACACGTAACTGGACAAAACTTATTGATATTACGTTTCACTGTCCTTTGATGTATTATTAAATACTTGTGACCTGAAAGAAAACTTGAAGACGACAAAAAACTCTTTCGTGTAAAACTGAACTTTCGTCATTAACTGGTAAGATCTTTTTTTACATTTTCACTTGGTATAAAGTAACATTTATTTTATACATAATTTTCATGTGTGTTTCATCCCAATAATCCTAAAAAGAAGAGTTTAGAACCAATGCATTCTCCCGGTAGTCACTTATGGAGCTGAAACATGGAACCTAACCGAGAGACAGACCTACAAACTGAGAAGTATGCAACGTGCGCATGAGAGAATCATGCTCAACCTTACATGGAGAGATCACAAGACAGCACGGAAGAAAATGAGTACGAGAGCCATAACTACACTTACACATTTAGATTAAACTGTTCCAATCAAGGATTGAACTCGTGAAAAAGTAAAGTTCCTCGAACGTTTGCACCGAGTAGTTTTAGTGAGTATTCCTACGGGGAAAAACACTGAAAATATTTACACTCATTACTGTAGGCAATGAGTAAAAATACTCCCTTTGATGGATGGGGAGATTTCAAAGCGAGATAAACGCAGAAATTCGACCCACCTCATGACTGAAACAATTGAATTTTGATCAACTCCCAGTACACCGTCGGGAAACCAAGTGACTTTTCGAGTATCAAGGGAGGTAATAATAAAAAATACCAAAATTGAAGATTAACCTTCTTTTTATATAAAAAGAGCTTAATTCAAATTGGATTAAATGTATGTACTTCAACATATCTTAAATAGGCCTCTTGTTGATAAGCGTCATGAAGCAAGCATCATTTTAGTTGGGCTGAGGTTATAATAATAATATTACGTTAATTTAATGCAGATCATTCCACTCATTCTTGAGGAAAAAAAAAACACGAAATTTGTATGCTCGATTAATAATTAAGATTATTTTTTTCAAATGACCATTTCTCCAACATAGGCTGTTCCATACTTACCAAAATTAAATTTTAGACCATTTATATCGCATGATTTTTTCCCTTCTTATGATTATTATAAAGAGTTTTAACCATCTATCCTTTTATGATCTAGTCTTTTCCAAAATCTAATATACCGAGGGTTTTTTTCTTACCGATCTTTTTTATACGACTTTTCCCCCTTGTTTTGGAATTTACGTCAAAATTGAAATAAATGTGATTTTTAATTTTCAAATCATCTTTTGTTGTGCTCGTCTTTTTAAAAATATTTTGATTTTAAATCTCATTCTTTTTTTTTCAAAATATTATGTACCAAGGGAGTTAATTCTTAATTTTGTAGATTTTTATTACCTCCATTGGTATTCGAGAAGTTACTTGGTTTTCCGACGTAAAAATCAGAGAACGGTGTTCAAGCCCAGGTAAAAAGTCAGGATTTTGATTATTGAATTGCCAGGCAGCCATTCGAAAATTGACAGATATTACTACTCCCATTTTTGACCTCGCATTGTACTAAGCTAATCTTAGAAAGCCCGGTGATAAGTATAGAAATTACATTTTTGTACAAAGAAAATAGAGCATAAAAGTATTTTTCGAGCTTTCCAAAGCAGGAGAAATTGAAGAGAAAACTTTAAAATGATATTTTTTCCGCTCCTGGAAAGTTGGAAAAATAATCCAGACAATACGAGCTGAACCATAATTGAAGTCCATTCAATTCATCTTTAATTTATCCTAATGCCTTGAATTTCATTAGAGGAAAGATTGTCAGCCATTAATATTTCTATACTTGTATTTCTTTCATCTTAATTGTTGCGATATAAAGCAACTAAAAGTAAGACAGTCATTCTACGACCGTTAGTAAACAACGCGTATCGGAAATGAACTAAGGCAGTATTTCCCAACTTTTTTTCACTGCGTGGTTCACCTGGCTTTTTTGAAAGTATTTCATTAAAAAAAAAAAAAGGTTAATGCATATGCTTTATCCGCTTCTCCGAGAGTAGTGATTAGCAAGCTCATCTCACAGATCATTCCTACGGTGAGTTCGATTCTCACTGGGAGCCCTAAATGGCAGCCAGGCGTCAGACAAACCTAAGCATAGTTCGAGAAAGTATAAACATGATAAACGCACATATAGACTTGCCAGAAATCTCCCATGTCTGCAAACGCCCCATTGAATGATAATAAAATTAATTGTGACTGAACAACCGACACCTTTCAGTGAAATTGGAGTGTTATCGTTTTGGGACTTCTTCGGTATCAGGTTGGTTACACAATCTGGCCCTCCAGCACCCTGCCCTTCATTCTGCATCACGTTAATCAGTCTTCCTTTTGGGGGTCGAACTAAAACAAAATTAACTTAGATATACTTAAAATGGTGGAAACTGGAAGCTATAACAGTTAACGCGTTTGTTGTTTTTTTTTTTTTTTTTTTCAACTTGTAGCTGCTGTCAAAACTGATGGCGATCCTCAGTGTGGGGTCACGTGGTCAACACGTCCGAAAGGGTCAGTCTATGACAGTGATTCACATTTTCATTACCAGAAGGACCCCTTGCCGACGGATCACAGGCTTTCGAAAAGAACGCCAACTCAACTAGCTCACGGATACCCAGTAATAACTTTCAGAATCTCCGTAGACCCTAGGTTGAGAATGATTGGTTAAGAGTATCCTTTTCGGAATTGGCCACCCTATCAACGCCTGAAAGCAGCATACAATCAATCAATCTATCTCATGCCAAATACTGCCCGATTCTGTTATTCAATGATGGAATCGGCAAAATTTCTGAGTTACGTCCCTTGTTACGCTACAGTCTCGTTAGAAATACTGAGAGAAAGAAGGGGGGGGGGTTAAAAAAAAAAAATGTCAACAGTATAGAATCAGTATTGTTGGAACCAGAAAACGATCCTCTTCAAGGATATGAATCCCCCTCTTTTGTCCACCTGGCGGGATTTCTTTTTGTGTTTGCAATAATATTGACTTGACTTGAAATCTGAGGAAAAAAAACCTCTTCTCTTTAGGCAACTCCCACCAAATTAGATGCAGAAAGGTTTGTTAGTGGCAAAAACTTGGGTTTTTGTTTTGATGTCATTCAGGCACATTGTACTGCATTTTCCAGATCAGAGAAGACTCGTTTTTTGTGCTGGTCTGTGAGATATAGATCATCCTATAAATGGGTTTTCCTTCATCCATTTTCTCCAAATTTTTCAAGGTTGCTCTCTCAATGAATCTCTACAAATTGTCACTGAAAAGAATTGATGCCTTATTTTGCAGGCTTTGCATATTCAGAGGCTTGATTTTAGGAAGTTAGGATTTGTGCCCTAATTTGTACAATCAATATATTTCACAATATTTTTTCATCTAAAAATTATTTTAGGAAATAAAAAAAAGGTAGGTTTCTAACATAGGCAAGGGATGCAGTTGCCATCAATCATTAGAGAACGTGTTTAAAATCTTGAAAAGCAAGAATCAGCAGAGAGATCCCTATGCCTCATTCAAATGAGCTATTTGATTACCTAGATGTAATATATGACTCCTAAAAAGAAATCATTATATCTTGAAGAAAATAGGATCAGTAAGAAAAATGTTCATCTTCACTAAGTGTTAATATAATTGTAAAAATCCAACAGTGAATAAAAATATTTTAACATAAAACAATCATAAAAATATTAATGCTGTGACAAAATTAAACAATGTCATTCTATAAACATCAGTTACATGTGGGTATCTTGGGCTACTGCCTTAATATTTTGTCTATTTCATGTTTAAATATCCTTATTCAGCGTTTTTCAAGTGGAAGTACCAATGGCCATATGATTAAAAGCACAGAAAATGTAATCAGCAGACTAATCCTCAGGGAAAAAAAAGAAAAAGATTAAAAAAAAAAAAAAAAAAAAAAAAAGAAAAGAGATGTCAGTAGTCAAAAATTATTGCAAGGACGATTGCGAGAATAACCATGTATACATATTTGTTTTTTCTTCACCCAAGATGAAAACTGAGTACTCAAAGTTAGCAACACACAGCATTATATTCTTGTAGTTATGTGCCAAATCAAATTGAGCTATGCAAATAACTATACCCATTAATATCCCCCTTGCACACTAACCCTAGAAAACAGAGAGAGGGGAGAAAAGGGGGGGGGGGGACTTTTCATGTTTGGGATTCAAAAATGCTTCAGTTAAGTACTAAGTTGCTCAAAAAGGGTTTCTTTGTAATAAGATGCCATTAAAGACAAGTAAAAAAAATAAAAAATCAAAAAAAAAATTACTTTTGATTGTATTATAACAGCTAACATATAAGCATGCATTTTAAAAGTGTCAAAATTGGCATAGCTTTGTTTATTGATTTTAACATGGAAGAAAATAACATTTTCTCAATATTATGCTTCATCTTAAGAGAAGTAAAAATTCTAATTTGTGTAGTTGATGGAGTTCAGTTACTATTGAATTCCATCCAGGTTTAGTTTACTATAGATGGTATGATTGGAAGATCGGAGTCCTTCACATTGAGATTCTTCCTGAGCACCAAATAATTTATCTAAATAAGCATCTCTCTTGATTAGATAAATTGGACGTAGCAATCAATGAAAATCATCAGGAATTACTAAAGAGAAAAGGTATAATACTCCATTAGGATAATGCTACACTGTATGTTCCTTTAATGACCAGACAAAAATTGGCGGAGAAATTATCATTCATCGGCAGTATTTGTGATATATTGGACCTACCAATTATTTTGGTTGCTTCTCCTGGAAAAAGAAAGGAAGAAAAAAAAGAAAAGAAAAAAAAGAAAAAAAAAAAAAGAAAAAGAAAAGAAAAAAAAAGAAAGGAAAGAAAAAAGCACCAAGAAGGAAAAAAAGAAAAAGAAAAGAAAAAAAAAAAAAAAGAAAAGAGAAATTCAATTCCTGGGAGGCTCCGAAAAGATACCTAGATCAGTGATAAAAAAGATTTTTTTTCAAAGATGAAATATGGTGTCGTCTAAAAGAGAGCAGAAGATAGTGGGACAAAACAGTAAATGATATTCAATAAGGTTGAAGTCAAAAAAATTTTCTCCACAACTTTTGGGTTAATTCAATATCTACACAATTCAAAATACAGATTCAAGAGTGAGACCCTATTTTTTAAGGATATTCTACTTGATACTGCTTTTGCATATTAGGAGTCAGTTCAAATTTAGAAGTGAATTAATTTAAAGTATATTGGAATTATAACAAGAAAAAAAAGAGACTGACCGCTCAAAATCTGCAATGTTGTGTATACAATTTTTGACAGCATTGGCAACACTTGTTTCTGTAATAAAACTACTTGATTCCAATTGATTTTTCAAGTTAATTCCCGTTATAGTGACAAAACAAAAATAGATAATTGTTGCAGCAAAAATAAAACAATAAATAGTCCAAAATCCAGCGAAATTCCTCAAAATTTGAAAAAGTATATATATATATATATATATATATATGAATTAAGTGTAAAGTTATAAACACTGTATAGTCTGCTATCTTGTATTATCTATGTTTTACCTCAAGAATTGATCAAGATAATTAAAATAAAATGACAGTGTGAGACAAAAAAATTTTTTTTAAATATCCCACATTCTTTGTCCATTCTCTCTATTCATCTTTCCTTGTGAACGCTAAAAACTGATTCAAATTTGGTCTGAATGAAAAACACTTTGGCATTCAGAAAACTGTCAACTTTCATCACAGTTGAAATCGAGAGATGGGCTTGTTATGAATGGAAATGTAAAAGGTGAAAATACTGATCTGATGACTTATCCACTCTCAGATTAGTTTAGGTACAATTGTTATTCAAGGACTGAGATACAATTATTTACTTACAGGTGCAGGTCAGGTATAGAAGCCACACGAAAGCATTGGACTTTAATAATTCAAGGTAACCTGAACCCTTAATTGAATCTAATTATCACTCACTTCTACCCACAGAACTGGCTTAGATATTAGGTTTAGATTATTCTTGTTTTGACATTTCTATGTATCTATCTATCCAGACTTTGCCCAGCCCTGACCATTCATAGTTGAAACTTGTAATTTTGCACACACTAAATGTTTTTGTTTTTTTTTTTAATTTTCTTTTCTTAAATATACCTCCAAAATGAGGTTTTCAGTGGGTGGTTCAATTTCCAAAGTAAGTTTTTGCTAAATTGGTCCTTTGGATAATATCTTCCCTTGTTTTTTGAAAATTTGGACATTTTAGTGCCCAACAAAAGGTAAGAGAAATAACATTTATTGATCATCTCTTTTTCCAATTTTTACAATTGATCACTCCAAAATTACATGCTGCCAAAAGACATTGGTCATCACTACCCACAACAAACCGGTTTGAACACTTTAGCATGGTTCAAATTATTCATGTGTTCCGACAATTATAGATATCAATGTATAATTATATATACCTGGACTTTACCCACCTCTAAGCATTCAGAGTAAAAACTTTCAATTTTGTGCACACACACTCCTCAATAAGTAGTGAAATTGGGTTTTTCCTAGGTTTTTGAAATCCTCCCAAATTCCCCAGTTCTCAGTGGAGGGTTAAACTTACAATATAAGTTTGTGCTAAATTTACACGACAAAAATGAGCATATATGGATGCCGCAGATTCATAATTTCCCTCAGAATGCTAGTAGTATTGTGAGCGATAGTGCCCTGAACTGAAGTTGCCTCCAGAGAATCTGAAAAAGAACTGTTTTTTTTACTGCTCTGAGATTACCATAGAAAATAAGGACATAGAAGAGAAAGGAAAAATTTAAAGCAATAGCAAACATAATTATAGAAGGTGCAGAGTGGCATAATGGTTACCAGCACAGAAAGTTGAGGCTGTTTACATTCACTTTGCACTAATGCCCTTCGGAAAGGTATGAATCCACTTTTCCTCCCAGCTAGAGATAAATAGAGGGAAGCTAGAGACCTTTAGTCCTCAAAGAAAAGGTTACTCTGACAGAAGCTTGGGGCTTGCGACTACACCTTGAGAAATCTACTCGCCACTACAACGGCAAAGAGGCCCCTATGCACCACAAGGGTTTTACAGAAATAAACAATGAAATATAATTAGAGGATTTTAGTGAAATCAGAGATGCTTGGGCCTCACCAAATAGAAAAGCACGGCAATGTTACTTTGTTTTTTTCTTTCAGTTTTTTTTTTATTCCAAAAGAATACATTTTCTTTGCTGAAAAAGTAGCAGAAAGAAAGTTTTAAAAAGAATTGCAGCCAGGGAAAGTTCTACAGCCCACAGACTGGCTTTTTTCTTTTTTTTTTTTTTTTCAGAGAGTGAAAAGAGAAAAAAAAAAAAAAAAAAAAAAAGAAAGAAAGGGGCCAAATTGCTGTCCAAATGATTATATCTGGATAATCTCAAGTGGCTACAGTCTGGGTGACGAGGCCCTTCACTTAACTAAAAGCTGTCTCAGGAAAAAAAACCAGACATGTTAGATAGAGTCTGTATGTGCAGTTGTTGAGAAAAAAAAAAAAAAAAATCTCAATGTTTAAATGTTATTCATTTATTCGCATTGTTATTATAATTATTTTTTTGGAATTTTTTCTTCCAAATTTTTATTTTTCAATAACACATCAGCAAGGAAAAAAGTAAAAATAAATTTGTTGCCAATAGCCAATATTTTGAATATTGGCCATAGAGAACACACTAGGATGGAGCCTGGGCCATACTTGTCTGTCCAGTCAAAATAATAGAAGTAATATTAGTAATCGTAATGCTGGACCCTACTCAATAGGCCTATGACATGCCATCTGACCATTATTCATTCTTAAAGCTAAAGCAGTCATGTCCGGGGCAGGGGGCAAGATTTCATCATTCTCAAATATACAGTTATTGCATTCTTTCACACATTTACCCAGACAATTAAAAAGGGGATTTCTCTTTTTGCTTTGTTTTTGTTTTTTTTTCTGCTTCTTTGATTATTTTTATGTTGTTTCTTTTTGTACTTTTTTTTTTCTTTCGAAAATTGACAGATGGAATTGAGATGGGGGGAGGGGGTATCCCGGGGGAAAAAAATGAGGGAGAGGCTTTCAAATTTAGTGTGTGTGTGTGTGTGCATGCGTGTGTGTGTGTGTGTGTGTGCATGTATGGATGTTAATATGCGGACATAAACACGTTTTGCTTTGTTTTAATGTAGGTACTGATATTATGTTTTTTTTTTTGTTTTTTCATTTCTTTAAAGTAAAAAAAAAAAAATCTTTTAATGAAAAGATAATTCTTTTCTTTAAATTGAAAAAAAATTTATATCATTTAAAATAGAATTGAAAAACTGAAATCGCTAATTTTCTGATCTCATTTGTAGCCTGTCCATAAGATGGTAGGCAATTTTTCTTCCTCTCCAAAGATTGAACAAAAACAAAACCTTTTTTTTTGTGTGTGTGTTTGCGTGTGGAAGTGGTTTGGAACTGCTGTAGTCTTCTATCATCATTGAGCCTGTGGACGTTTCTGTAGGGCCATTACTAAGTCATTACGTAAAGCTTCAACCTGCTTATGATCCTGGAGAGGCATCACTGACCTCAGCCCATTTACAATGTCCCTTGTCTTGCCAAAATAAATTTCATTAAGCGTATTTCTAATTTTGTTTTCCATGTCCTAGAAAGAGAGAAGCAAAACAACAAGTGAGAAAAGCAAGAGGAAAAAAATAAATAAATAAATAAATTTTTCTTTTAAAAATCACATTTAGATCAAGTGTCAATATTCTGGAAAGTGACCATCAAAAGTTCACTAATACTAAATGTTTTCTTAAATATGAGGTATCTATAAATAATTAGACATGCCCCTGAAGTTACACATTGCCTATAATGAAAAATAAAGAGAAAAAATATTGACTTTATGATATATGATTCATTTGGATATTTTTCATTACTTTTAGAAAGAAAATAAATTTCAAATACATTTCAAGTATTTTGAAGAGATTAAAAAACTTGAAAAACACTAGGAAAGTCATTTTACTCCTCAATTGAGGTTATTCTGAACATTCTTCCTAATCATATCACTATTTGGTTCTATTGGGACAATTGCTATGGTATAGAGATTCAACTTTATTATGATCGAAACCAGCTGTCTTCATTTTTCAAGAATCACTTTGATTATCTTTTTTATTTATTGTGCCTTATATGCAAAAGTAGAGATTTATCTATCATCTTTACCGTTTTCATTTTTCAGGCCTCCCTGGATTGATATGTATGACCCTCTCCCTGACGAAGGAACTCTGCCATAAGATGCGAGAACAGGAATGAAATTCACTGGCAAATACTTTTATATTAACAACAACAATGCTACTTACATAGATATACTAATGCAAGAGCAATATGTGAACTGTCCTGGTACAGATGGTCTCTAATTCATAAGCTGGATATCTCTACTGCAGGTAGTACTTCCAGTTAGGTGATTAGTATAAGCCAATCATAACCTGTAATGGCAGTTTCTGTCTAGAAATACAGCCGTTTGCTATGTTGGTACTCTTATCACGAAGTACATGATTAACTGTAGCTTCTATCTAGGTGGGGCTCTGCTAGAGTTATCTGTAATTTTTCCACCTTGGACTTCCTTGTCCAAAGCTACCTCCAGCCCCTTATTATATATCTCTGTTGATATTGTGTCATAGGGATTATAGAATATATTACATAACTTACAAATCCTACCAACAAAATAATAGCAACCACAGAGAACACAGTCATCAAGGTTTCAGTCAACAAACCAATTTGTATTTATGATCATTTGATGAAATTAAAGAAAACTTCATGAAATATACTTACCTCGATCATTTTGCCTATATTCACAATATGAGGTGAAGATTCACCTACGGGGGCATCCATTTCTATCTGAAATTCAAACAGAAAAGACAAAAAAAAAGGTAGTTATTTAAAGCTTATAAAACATTGAGTACTTTCATTATAGGGTGATAATATAAATAAACAATATAAGTAAGTGTAAACAGATATAAAGAAACAAAATATAAGTGATAAACTTCATACAAAAGAGAGAGTACATTAATCTATCCATCCCAAGATATCATGATCGACCAATTTCCATATGCCATGTATACTCATATAAAAGTCAAATTTGTAATTTTCTAGGTTGAATTCAATGGGTCAACTATTACTTTTGAGGGGTTGAAATTCACACTAAAATCCAAAATATTGTATCAATAAGCAGAAACCCCAATTGTCTCTGAATGGATAAGAAAAAAACTAAAAGAAATAGAATACAGTAATAATATTGATGTTTCTAAACATCAAAACACATCTTATCAAAAAAAAACACATGAATGAAGCCACATAGCTCTTATAAATTTTGGAAGATTTTTGAGCTAAATTCTCCCATTTCCTTTGTGGGGGGGTCCATCTTTTGTTGCATAAACAAACATTTTGAGCTACAGGTATTTTTTCTGATAAGAAATAATTGAACATTCAATTGTCAGTCTGAGTCACTGTAGCTGAGAGAAATCATCACCAGCTGCATGTCCAATCAAATCCTGAAGGAAGGAATCAAAATTCTGTTATGTTGTGAAGCAAGAGCAAAATGTTAATGAAAAAAAAGAAAAAAAAAAAAAAGAAAAGAAAGATCAGTAGTAATCCATTAAAAGACTAATGACAGTATGAAACAGTTAGTAATACTATATCATTAATACATTTCAGCTTAGCCGTGTTTACATCTGCAAATGGTAAGCAGACTTGTTTTATAATGATTTCAAGTTACCAAAATATACCGAAAGTACTCATTCAAAAATATGGTAATCATAGTGAACTACTGGTAAATACATACTGACCTAGCTTATATAAGAAATGGCATAAAATACTGATCCAGTAATTATAAAACCTCAATGAACTTCAGCCTCGTTACATTGTATCCTTTCACTTTTTCCACAACCAACGAGCAGACGGAGCATAGATCACTACAAGATTCAAGAGCAATGATTCATCTAGACAATGCAGGTCATTATTAAATGAGTTTTAATGCATACATCAGAAGATAATATCATAGAAAAACTAATTTCCTCATCTGAACATCTATGTTCAGGATAAAACACAAATGTTGATCTGATGTCCATGAAGAACTTAGGTTGACTTTTATGCAAGATAAACAGAAAATCCAATAAAATGAGCTTGACATTTACATGAGTACATGCATTTACTTTTCAAACTAAAATTCATGTAGGGTTTTTATTGATACAGAAATTAACACGTTACATCTTGACCTGGAACTTGAAACTTGATTACCAAAGCTATTCAAATGCTTTCACAGCAAGGCAAACTTCACTAAGAATGCTTGATTTTTACCTGTCTGGTAAGGCTGCCTCCCAAATTCATGGTTCCAGAGCCTTCTTTTGTGGTCAGCAGCCACAGCATTACAGTGGAAGTTAACTTGTAATGTGCTGTTTTACCACTGGATTTTTCCTAGAAATAAAAAAACAGGAACAATAAATTGAAAGTTATAATAAAAAGAAAGGTATGATTATAACTGAAAACTTGAATTTTTCTCTTCCAAGATGAAATATTCAAATAATAAAATCAATTGAGTAACAAGTTCGGGGTGGTGTCATGACAACCCACCCAACTTCTTCAAGGTCGACGATCGTAGTTCGCACAGATATGGAGAGAAAACTTTGGGGGTTTGGGGTAAGGTGAGGCTAGTTCGGCAGGAAGACAGAAATGATCAATAAAACTTTCAATTATGCCACCTTACCAAAATGTTACATTCTGACAAACTTGATACATACATAGCAAATTTGGACAAAGTGTCGATGAGAGAGGAGGAAGCGAGAGAGGGAAAAGAAAAAAAAAAAAGAAAAAAAAAGAAGAGAGAGAGTCAAGAGTATTGGCCAAGGAAAAGTATTAGAGAAAAACTTTTCAGTAGTCGATAAACAAAATGCATCACACTTTCCCCCTCATCTGCCACTAAAAATATTGAGATGAAATAAAATCTTATAACAAAACTATCTGATTGGCAACTCTGTGGTAGAAGGGGAGTAAATATACAGGACACATTCAAAGATCAAAATTCAACATTGATATACCCAAGGCATAACATTTCTGGGGGGGGGGCTTCTATTTTTGTATTTAGCTGTTATTTTGAGAGCCAAATCTAACGCTTTAAAAATTGGAGTCCAAGCTCAAACTGCATTATAAGCTGTGCCACGTTATAATGGGTCTACAGTATATCAGTGATGTCAGTAAGTGCAGAGTCTATGTGGTACAATGTAAGCATTTTGTAATACTGGAATCAGTTTATACAAATAGGTCTAGCAGTTAAGTTTTATAAAAAAAATCATTTCATTTAGTAAAATCTTACTGAAGAGCTAAAAAAATATTCAAATGTTTTCCAATAGCAGCTTATGAGGTGAAATTCAATAGTTAAAAACACACACATGAAAAAAAGACAAAACTGGCTCAGATCAGATTTGCCTTGCATACAAAATCTACAAGTTTAACTCCATGATAGACAATACAGACATAAGTTGGATGACATCAGTTTAACAAGATGATAAATTAGGGAATAGAATGGAATAAGATTAGATTAACTTCTTCAGTGCTATAAAATGATGTTTGAAATAACTTTGATATACAGTTTCATGAATCACAGATGGCAATACACTCGTTTTTTTAAAAACGAGTTTCAAACATTGATTGTTCAGACAATTTAGTTTTACTCATTAAATGACCCAACTTAATTTATATGATGAAAGAGTATAACTTAATTTTGTCGAAGAGTTCAGCTAAAACACAAGAGGAAAAACCAACCATGAAATTAGTTTCATCTATCCATATGAAAGCGATACATGCAAACTAGTATGCTTAATCCAAGTATGTGAGTGAAACAGAGCGAAGCTTAGGTATTGATAGAGGCCTATTCATTATTAGAGAAAAAAACGTGTGGCTTGTGCATAGATCTAAAAATTACAAAAATCGAACAAAATCCAATAGATATTATAGGGAAAAAAAAAAAACAAAGAAAAAAAAAAAACAAAACAGGACCCCGCCCACTTTTGTTTCAAAATAAAAAAAAAAGATAAAGTTTTAAAATCATGGAAGGTAAATTCAGTTCATGAACTTAATATCAGCTGTAGCCAAAATAATTATTTAAAAGGGGTTTGATTCATTGAAAAATGAAGACAAGCCAGCCATTTAAAAAATATTACCATGAACATTTGAATAGATTAGAATAAAGTATATTTTATTTCACCAAACAAACAATATTAATTATGAAATTTTTGATTGACAACAATTTGTAAGAAGGGTACAAATTAACCTCAATGCTTCACATTGCAGTAACCACCAGTATTTCCTTACAGCATAATTTTTTTAACTTTTTAATTTTGTTGTTAAAATTTTAGTTTCATACAAATATAATTAAGTTTTGGTATGAACAAGTCATTTGCTACGTTAAGAAAACTTATTGAAGGATGAACCCAAGCCAACAGCCCAAGCTTCAATGCAATCAGCATAGATGGGATCTGTCATGAAATATTCCATAAACCAGCTTGTTCAACAGCACATCTACTTAATTACATAATCGTCTGTAGTGTCAGAGTTCTATTATAACCTAAAATTTATAATGAACGGGGCTAAAAATAAATAAAAGGGTTGTAATAAAATGTAGTCTGTTATCATAAATATTACATGAAAATTTTAATGCGTCAAAGAAGCACTGTGTGAGTGACAAAAAGAAAGTCATTGTGTCAGTGAGTCTCTCCTTCTCCTAACTGTAGCCAATTTTAGGACAGCCAATCAGGAAGGGGGATGGACAGTTGCTATATAGTTGGCGACATTTATGGCCCAAAACTCACAAAAATAGCTTAAAAAAAAAAAAAAAAAAAAAGAAAAGAAAAAAAGTGTAATATCCCCCCTGTTTAAGTATGTTCATGGCCAATTGCTCTTCAAAAGTCTAGATTTGACAAATTTGGCCATACTTTTTTTCTTATTTTTTATTTTAATGAAATAAGTTTCTACTTTAGACTTTTTATTCATACTGCATGATATAGGGATGACTTCATGATATTTTGTCTTAATGCTTCAGGTCTGATCACCCTTTCAAATAGCTCGAGTTAAGACTTTAAAAGACAAACATGAAATTCAGATACTTTGATTATTGAAAATAAATTACTTGATAAAATAGCTTTAGGTGCCTTAATGCCGATCCGTGCATAATTAACCTTGTCATTTTTTTACGGGTACATGCTACTATAATCTATATAAGATATCAACTATAAGGAGTTTCAGTAATATCATCTTGCCTTTTTTTTTTCCTTCATTGAGAGGAAGCATTGTCAACCTTCTTTTTTTTTTTCTTTAAAAGTATTCCTTTCTTAAATTTAGTTTCAATTCATCGCAACAACTAAGACCATCAAGTCTAGGGGAGTGAGTAAACGGCACAGATCGGGGATATGAAATAAGCTCTACGAGAGACTCAAACTCACATCCTTTTTACCTCAGGAAACGTGGTTATCTGTACCGGCTGCTCTGCTAATGAGCTGCCTTATTGATTCTACTCACCTGTACTTCCATCACATGTATGGAATCCCAGCAACCTTTAATCTTCTTAGAACCATCACCAGCTTTTTTAATCAACACAACACCAGCAAAACCATGATCCAAATCCCAGAGGTAGACTGAAGACACTCCGCCTTCAAAGTACCTGAAACAAAGAAAATTCCATCATCAACGAATTCAAGTGAAGTTCATTTATGTAAATCATGATTGAAGATGATAGAAAGAAAAGAAAAAAAAAAATTGGTGCTAGTTTGAAATAACACGAGTAGGTTTGGCTTTGATCGTTGAAAAATTCATTGAAGGAATGTCTTTGAATGTAAAAAGGTATTAATTTGAAATTACTAAGAAAAAAAAAAATTATATATATATATATATATATATATATATATATATATATATATATATATATGGGAGGACCAATATAACTGATACTACACACAACCAACAACAACAAACCAAATAATGCTTATATAACTTATATGGCTATATATTTTGAATTCTTAAATGAATTCATATAATGTAGTTAATTATGTGACTAGATTCTTATTATTGTGTCATAATAACATGAAATTAGGAAGGTAATCACAAATATGATTAGACACTCAGGTAAAATTAGATATGTAATCAAGTTCAAATTTATCAGATGAAAAATTGTCATTATTTACCAGTATTTCTTTCATCTTGTTAGTTGCTTTCTAATCAATTTCCAGGCCAGTTTTATATCCCCAGGGTTAGGGACGCAATTTAAAATTTTATCAAAGCTTATTCTTTTTTTTTGATCATTTGCGCTACTTGCTCAACAGCATGTAAAAAAACTCTGAGACTTTTGATAAAAGGCAACATAAATAAGATGAAAGATAATTAGAGTTTATCATCAATTAGGAGAAAGTCTTTTACCTTAAATTCATAATCAGTTTTATTTCTCCCCTGTTAGGGTCACCAACATCACACTGGTGATGAAACTAAGCTTGATAGCTTTTAGTCTAAGCTATACTTGAACGCCTAGGAGAAATGTAACTTGACATTACTGTAAAACAAACTACAACATAAGTCTAACTATGTGTCCACTTTCCAGTTGCCTTTACTACAATGCAATGTCTTATTTACTTCACTCTTCCGAGACAAGCTGAGAAGATTCACATTTAATACGAGGTCAGGTAGAAGAATCAGATCGTTTCCTCCTTTGAGAATCAGAGAATTTTTTCATTTTCTAAATGAAATCAGAGTCCAGTTCTGCATTTTAATTGTATATCAATTGAACTATTTCTAAAACATGATATAATGGGAAGAAACTACCATATCTAATTTTATTCTCTACGTTACAGCACAATATAAAGATTCCATGTACTAAAAATTGATTTCGAACATTCAGGACAGACCAACCTACAGATTTTCTGAGAGTTGTGTGTGGACACACCTAAAAATGTTGAAGCTAGAGTGTACTTCAAAATGGATAAACCAAATATATATTCTCAAGAAACAAATACAAGACTAATAAACACATAATCCAGCCTTACTTGACTGCAGAAGGATAACCCAACGCTCTCCTGTGAGGGAATTAAACTACAAATTCTTCATATCATGCAGTTTTAGTGAAAAAAAAAAGTTAAACAAATGAAATCGATGAACAACTGGATCCTACAAAAACACGACTCTTCAAACTGGAGAAAAAAGATAGATTGTTGCCAGAAATATCAATCTCTAATTGTAAACAAAAGCTTGAATAGAAACATTACTTTCTTCTCTATCAAGGTCAGAGAGACACACTGATGAAATAATGTTTCTGCTCTAAAATTATCCTGATATACTGGCAAAGAGAAAAAGTAAGGAGAGGATTTTTTTTTTAACAAATATAAAAATGCAAAAGTTAGAGTGTAAAAAAGGAGAGAGCTTGGCTGATGCTCATGTCAGTCAGAATTAAAATAAAATAAAATATTGGCTTGTTGCCTATCCACTGTCTAGGGAAATAAAATTGTTATCAGAGCTCTTTGCTGAAGAAGGTAGAGTCAGTCTTAAGTGGGGAGTATTACAACAAACACTGTTTCAGTCAAATACAAAAAAAAAAAGAAAAAAAAAAAGGTACAGTAAGGCTCGTTTCTGCCCATAGTGGAGAATGACAGGCAAAGAGCTCTAGATATTTGTATCTTCAATGAAAATAAGATTTATTCTGAAAACTTGAATTTCAATACCTGTATATATACCAAATATATAAAATAAAACAGCAAGCATTATAATTTTAACCAACTAACAAATTTAACCTTATAATATAGAGTTCATCAATCCATATCGACTTTATTGTGTATCCACAGTACCTAATACATATTAAGCAAACTTCATATAATTTCCATGTAAATAACTTTAGGTGCATCAATTATGTAATGCTACTTAGATACACAGTTATGAATGGTCAGCATTATGTGATGACCGAGCAAATTTATACATATCCTAATTACAGAAATTCGCTCTATTACACCAGAACTATTATACTTGGTTATGTAATATTAATTCAATTCTGGTCATATGCAAATTTCAAAATAACCCTAAGGGGAAAAAAAAAAATGATTATCACTAAGGGTCCAGCATTTGTTTTTCTAACAAATAAAAGTGCCCTTTGACAACTTGTTTTATATTTGGGGGAAAAAAAACAAAAAAACAAAACACAAAAATAAAATAATAATAATAATTATTATTTTTGCACCCAGATTTTCAAGAATTGTTTCAAAAAGTATTAAAAGCTTGAGGCTCCTTGAGAATATCACAAAGAAAAAAAAAAAAGAAAAAAAGAAGAAAAAAAAGGAAAAAAGAAAAAAAAAGAAAAAAAAAGAAAAAAGAAGAAAAAAAAGAAGAAAAAAATGAGTGCAGGTTCAGGAGAAGGTGAAGAATAAGCATGACTCACATTTCTCGATACTGATCAAAAGCTGCATTGGCATTGATTTCTAGCTTCCTCAGCCTATCTGAAGGTACAGTTCCATCTTCAAGGGGAGGGTCATACATATTACTCCAGGGCGACCTGAAATATGAAAAGTTGATAAATAAGACTGCTTCTGCAAATAAGGCCAGAAAAAAGAAAAGAAAAATGAAGACATATGCACATGAACATACACGTAATGTAATCTTGAAAAATGAAGACAGCTGGCTTTTGTCAAGATAAAGTAGAATCTCTACACTATAGCAACTGTGCCAATAGAGCTTAATAAGATATGATTGAGAAGAATATCATATCAAAATGAATATAGAAAAAAATGATATATTACTAAATAGCACTTCATTTTGTATTAATACACACACTCATATATAACAAGAAGATTATCCTTTTGTAATGAGTTAGGATCTAGCAGGCACAACAGATTTGAGTCTTTATACTATAGGAATTAATCAATGGAAGTTGTGCCTGATAATCAAGGTAACTGATACCAGAAGGCATCTGGTCATTTGAGAACGTCAGTGAAGGCGAGACTAATTGCTAATAAGCAAAGAATAGAAATAAGTCTTTTGTTGTCTCAGTCCAATATTCAGATAAGACAAAAATTAATTCTTACTTGTATTCAACTAATTACTAAAACTATTTACTAAAAAAAAAGAGACTAAATTAAGTAAGGATAAAAAATTTTAAAAGTCAATTGAGGAAATTAGCCATAATTTCACAAGAATTTTTAAAATTTTTTTTATTTCAACCAACCAATTAATTTTCCTTTTTAAATCCCAATAGAATGGAACAAGAGCTAGTTCACTCAATCAGATTCAACTTAGAAATTATGGTAAGCAGATTACATCTGACAATCTGGATATCCAATGCTCATTGTTGGACCAATTTCACAAATTTTGTAATTCTATTTTTTTTTAAGAACTTCTCAAGATAATATATTAAATACATGCATCCACGTGAATTTTCAAACATTCTTCTTCTTCAAGCTGATTTGTTCAAAATAAATAATATAGAAAAAATGAATGACCAAACGGTTTTCTGTAAAATACAGGTCAGTAGCAGCAGTTGAATACAGAACACATTTGGTAGCCAGTTCTATTGATAAAATTACCTGAAGTGAATCATGCAGTCCACATTTGAGTGGATAATTTAATGAAGTTGATTCAACAACAAATGAAAGCATCTTCAGTGGTAGCACATTCGGAACAGGCTTCTATCCTTAAGTGCTCACTCAAACTATGTGATTTGCCAAGATCTTTACTCGGCCATTTCCAACAAATGTATTTTCTCCTGGCAAAATACCATTATCTCCTTACTAGGCAAAGTGGGTTATTCTATTAGGATCAATGCTGCACAAGCAAATTTTATTAGCCTTATCTAACCTTTCATGTCCTAACTTCATATTTGTGAAAACTCTATCTCACCCATGATTCATTTCTGGTCATCACCTTTCATGGACAAGGTTGTGTGTGTGTGTGTGTGTGTATTTAGAAAGTTTTTTTTCTCACCTATTCCCATGTTTGTAATAATTGCAAATGTGATAGAGAACACTTGTTTAGATAATCTTAACAATTGAACATAGACTGAACCCTATTCTTACCTGTAAGAATCACCATCTCTATTGTAGTCACAGAGAAGATAATCTCTACCAGCGATTTTATCTCGAGCGACTTTCAACGGCTGATCCACAGAGGAGAGAAGATCTTCGCATAATGCTGGTGTCTGAAGAAGAAAGTTTACAGCAAAAATTACTAATGGGTTGTCACTGTCATTGCTTTGATAAACAAGGGGAAAAAGTCTTTGCACAAATCTGTTCAAAATCTGTGCTCACTTAGCTAACAATTCTAGTATTTAGATAATCCAGCTCTGCTCAAGCTATGATTAAAAACTGCTAATAAATGAAAATTATTTTGAAGAGATGAAAGCACCCTTTCCATCCCAAGTGACATTTTGTTACACCTGTTATAAGAATTTGGGTAACTCTTCCCCCTCATTTTACAACTTCAAAAACCTTAATGTTTTCAAAAAATTCAATACATCTATCACAATATCTCCACATCAACCAATATGTATCTGAAAACAAGTCATTTAACATTAATGATTTCCACCATTTGAGGCAATGGAAGAAAAGAATAAAGATCTTTCTATTGAAAGAGAACGTCACATATAACGAGCACAAACTAATTGATTCAGTTAGTTATACAGCATAGGATGTCTTCTTTGGGTTGAGAAACTATGAACGTGATGATGTTTGAGGGACAAAAGATTTTGGATCCTTCGTGGGTTTACTGTAGCGCGTGCAGCCCTGTAGATGTAAGGGAGGAAGGAAGTTGTACGAAGAGAATGGAATGCACTCCAAGTATGACGTTAGACACGCATTGAGGTAACAAAGAGGAATGAACACATAAAAATATTTTGGCCAGGTAAAAGACGTACGTTTTATACAAGAATGAAGTTGAGGTACATGTAAGAATAACATAAATACGATCGATCATGAGAAGTAATATTAGGAGAGAGAAGAGATGATGAAAGATGGGAGCTTTCTTGTCTTGATAGTACTGACGTCGGTGTCAAAGCGGAGTTTGTCTGAACTGCTTGGATTCCGTATGGCTGGAGCACTCCAAGATGATACGTAGAATCCAGGTTCAGTGTGTAGGCCATACTGCCAAGTAAGCAGGTTAACTTGGGGGCTATTCTCTGACGCTGATAGACTCAACGAACAGACCATGAAAGACAGAGAACATGGAGTTTTATCCATGCATGTTTCCCAAAGTAAGGCTGTTTAAGAAAGATTATCATGACTATCAGATAGTAAAGAGTCTTTGCCATTTTGTTCACGAGAGTGAGAGGTGCTACGCGTTTGTAGCACGAGGTGAAATCACGGTGGCGTAGCTGCGAAGCTGTGCGTATGTGTGAGGCTCAATATCGGTGAAGTGAAATGGGCAAAGTTAGTACAGAGATAGGTCACGGAGGAAGAATGGTTAAGATCGGATTGGCCAGTAGGTCGGCGAGATGATAATGATCTTAGGGAGATGGAAAGAGAGTAGCCAGCCGCAAAGGCCGGGACAGAGGCATGACTAGCTAAGGATGCTGGCGCCAATGAGCATTGGACCATGTGCATCCAGGGGTTTTATAGGGGTCGTCGGAGGAATTGACATTTTCGATAAAAGAAGAGTTTTGTATTTAATTCCTAACTAAAAGAATAGGGGGCGCTACAACAGCATCCAATAAACTAAACATTTAGCAGTGAGAAGATGAAAGAAGACTATTTGGGTCGGTACACTGTTCACTTATTTAGGTCAGGAGGAGATGACCATCAGAATCTGATTGGGATCGTCATATAATGGGGCTTGTTCTAATTTAAACTTAGACTAAGTCCTTTCTTTGTTTGCATTTGAGTTTATAAATAAACTGAGCAGTGTAAAATCTATTAGACTTTTTTCTAAGAAAAAGCTAGAATATTCAAAACCTATGATGAGCGTTGAATTTATCGCCAAGTCATTTGGTGTCGTCTCATTGTTTAAACAATCATTAGTCTATAAAAATTCATTTATACTCAGATGTCACAAGACAAGTACGGATTGACATCGAAAATTCAAACAAGTATACATATTTGTACAATTAAAAACAAATTAGGTCAATTTAAAATCTAGTTGAAAATTTTCACAAGAAACAATAGAAAGCAACTGAAAAATCAAAAATTATCAAAAATGACAATCATTATAGTAAAAGCAATTTAAAATTTCCTCATCACTAGTAATAAATGAACATTTACTAAATAATCACATTACCCTCTCAGTATATTTATAGAAGGTGGAAATCAAAGTTTTTTTTCAGACTGTCCAAGTTGTGTTCATGATTCTTGATACATCCATCAATGTAAAACTACCGACTCATCTACATAGGTTACAATTATTGAAATAATCCCAAGAGAAGTTCTGAATATTCATAATTCTTTTTTCTGAAAAATTAATGACTGAAAAATATCACGAGACAATCCTTTTAAAAATTTTCCAACTTCAGTGGAAATAAGTTTTCAATCAGAGCAGTGAGAAACAAATTTTTCCCCTAATGTAATTGATTCCAAGTAATGATTATGCCAAGCAAATTTCAGAAATTACAAGTATTTGTATCTTACAATCAATTCAAGACAAAAAATATCATCTTGAAAATTAAGTTATGATTTTAAAAAGACAAAATTCTATACTCACAATATCTATAAGATCACTTAAGTTTTTCTCTATTTGTTGGGGTGGCAATCTTCGCATCAAATCTAATGCGCAATCCAGCTGTTGTTCCGTCTGTAAAAAAAAAAAAAATAAGTAGTATGAAAATCAATAACAGCACAAATAGCTATTTTTAAAAAAAGTTCAAATAATGTTCAGAAAAAATTAAAATATGTAGTATCAAACATAGCAATGAGATTTCCAGCATCGAAAGGGAATAAAATATGATATCAACAATGATTATTGGAAAGATTAAGTAAAGGGATAGCTGTGGGGGCAGCACAATTGAGTACTAAGAAGTACAAAATGCACAGAAAAGTGTGATGATAGATTTTCAACCTGTACAGAATTTTTTTTGTTTTAATATTGCATCTCAAGCCAAGGTTCTTATTAAAGAAAAATGCTGAAACTTTCAAATAAATATGCCTTGTGTAAAGTGGTACATTCTTAACAAAGTCATATGGTATTGCATAATTTATTGTTTATTGTTTAAACAATCTTAAGTTTATAAGAAAAAAATGGGTAGGATTTGAAAACTGAATAGCTCACAGTATAAAAAAAAATATCTATTCTGTTAAAAACTAGGTTAACATAAAATATTATCCAATGTATCTGATGTGTGCATAAAAAGAAAAAAAAAATGTTTTATAAGTAAAATCAAATAAATTCATCAGATATACCAGGGTCAGTCTATGTCAAGGAGACTCCAACCTTGCTCTAACTCTGGTCACAGCTTATTTGGGGTCCTGTAAGATTTTAGCTTAATACCTTTACCCTATGGATTCCAAAATGAAATTTTTTGTATCCAACTAGCCATCATTCCAAAACAGGAAGTTCTACTGAACTGAAAATTTATGGTCAGGGTTAACTTTTTATGTAGATCTTAGAAATGTTATCAGTCTGGATCTAGAAAAATTTAATCAGTATTTCCGGGGAGCCTTTTCCAACTCAGGAACTGGCCCACCTAATGAGTTTTGCCTGGCAAGAATGGAAGTAATAACAATGCAATATAAAATGTTGCAATCTGGCTCTTTCTAGCTTTTCTAGATCCTATGATATAAGATCTCGAAAATGAACTGAATGATGATGAATGACAAAAATATCATTTTTAGAGGTAAAAATCAACATGTGGAACAAGTTGAACCATTTCCTAAAGGATATGTTTGAAAATATTTTGGACTAGTTATTCAATTTGCTCTCATAATTCCATCATAATCCAATCATTTGGTGGAAAGGATGATGTGGTTTACAGCATATACCTACTTCTAAATTTCCTGTTTTTTTTCATGTATGGTCAATGTTTACTATTGTAGACTTTACCCTATACCTAGTCCACAAAACCAAGCCTTACTGTATACCTAGTTCCCGGAACCCTTTTTCATTACTGACTTGGAAACAGCATTTCAATTTTGTTTAATGACATCACAATATTGGAATTTTATTTATTTGCAATCTCACATAGTCCATGATGGCTTATAAGCTACTGCCTATTTCTTTAATTCATAACTAACAAAATTAATATTTATGACAAAAAAAGCATGTTTAGTTTTGATTGTAGAGAAATTGGTTGTGCAGCAACAGTTTTGTGTAGATGCCAAATATTTGGTAGTGCATTGACATTACTTTCATTCTTGCCAGGCAGGGTGGACTAGGTGAGATAACTTGGAAAGGGCTTTCAAGAAATCTGAAGTAATTAGGAGCCCACTTAGATATCTTCTTCTGGAAAGAAAAAAAAAATTCCCAGAGATGGGTTGATAAAATTTTTAATATCTAAATAAAAAGCTGACCCTGACAACAATTTCGCAGTTCAGCAAAACTTCCTGTTAAAGAATGAGGGTTAGTCGAAAATGGAGAAAATAATCTGGAGACCAATTCACTGGTATTCATTATTATTAGATCCTTAGTTACAGAAAGAGTGTACATATTGAGCTAAAATTTCACAGGACTTCATTTCAAACCCCGCAAAACTTGTGACCGAAATAAGAATAAAATCAGAGATAGTCGAGTGGCACACATCCCCCAAATTGGTCCACTTGACACATAGAGACGCACCTAGTGTTTATAATCAGTGACAACCTACATTTCAGCAGAACACATATATGTACTTCTCTATTTCCAAGTTTTTTTGTATGCTCAATGTCTGCGAATGGAGACATTATTATATACCTAGTTTACAAAACCCATTTCCACCACCAATTTAGACGCAAATTTTTATTGGTTCAAAAATCGCTACACTCTGAATGCTACATAATAGATATTTCAATGAAAAATTTAGATAATTCTCTTTCTCAAGAATATTTAGCTTATTTCTGTTGAATATTAAACCTGGAATGAATTTGTATCAGCAATACATGGATATTCCCTAATCCATACCTGATATATACTCTCAAAATTTCACAAATAACAGAATATACTGGTAGGTGATTCCTATCCTGCATAATACATAAACTTGCTAGTATATCTAAAAAATCAAACGAATAAAAGATTACAATACACAATTCCTTATAAAGCTAAGAAAGAAACAGATGAACAGTATAAGAATCATGGCATAACTAAAATAGTTAATGAAACAATCACGATAGACTGGTAGGATTGAACTAAAGTTTTGAAAAACCCAAGTTGTGATAAAAACGCACCTATTTCAGCCACTAGTCTAAATGATTGAAAAAAAAAAAAAAAAAAAAAAAAAAAACACACTTTTCCTTACTCATTGAGGGGTGTGTATGTGTGTGTGTGCACAGGATTTCTACTATGAATGGCTAGGGATGAGAAAAGTAAAGAAAGAAAAAGAATTATAGTCAAGATGAAAAAGTAATGAATTGAAAGTTCTAACTTGAAAATTCTGGTTGACACCAGAAGATTCAATCTAGCATCCATAGATTTCCATTTTCTTTCTCTATTTTTTCATTTTTCCTTCTCTCTCTCTTTTGTTGGTTGATGATATAAGAATAGAATCTGTCTTTTCTATTCTTTCTCAATTCATCATTTAAAATTTATAGCCTTCTGACTTTTTTTTGGTCTTAACTGGAGGTCTGAACTTGGCATCATTTTTGTTTGGCTAGAAAAATAAGTCAACCCCAACCCCAAATAGGAGGGGTTTGACCAAAAAAATAAAATTTTTATAACATAAAATACCATATCCATATCTCTGGGATTAACATTTACAGACTACAACTACCAAGAAAGAATGTTTTGCTATTATACTCAAAAGCCAACCAATTAAGAATAAGCAATGTATTGAAAGAAACTTTCTTAATTTTAAAAAAGTATGTATTTGGTATTTAACAGTCATATCAGACTCGAAATCCAACAGAAATCAACCAATTACTTTAATTCAAGTGCAGGAATTCATGAAAAATATAAATGAATAGAACAATACACAATCTTCAAACAGCTTCCAATTTCATTATATAAGCGGTTTGCTTTCAATCCATACAAAGTCAAAGCCAAACTTAATTTATTTTGTAATGTTTTACCATAGATAACTAAACATGAGGCAAGACTGGAATCTCAAAGAACAATTCCACCACTCATTTCAGATTACAGCAAGAATAAAAGAATACAAAATAGGCTTGATAAAAATATATACACCCTTAAAATATGCCAAAGTGAACTGCTCGCAAAGAATGGGAACCAGAATCCAAAGAGAACAATAGACAACATTCCATTTAGTACAATGATAGAAACAGATCAGTTGTACCAGAGGACTACAGAAAGCACCATCATTGTAGATTTTAGGAAAAAATGTTCAAATGATAATAGTAATTGGTCTTGATTTAAATTCTAGCATAATACCCATAAAGACAAGATTATTTATGTTACATATGGATAAATCATGGATTTGTGCAACAAACTTTTCTGACTCCCATTTCCCTCCATTTGACTATGTACAGTACTGTGTACTGGATGTAAACAAAAGCAGTGGCAGGCAAAACAAACAAAGCTGTTATCAGCTGCAGAAATTTGAGTTGCGCCGGCTGCTTGCTTGGTCAGTGGTTAACTTGATTTCAGCCAATATTCAAGTGGCTCAAGATTGGATTGATGGATATGCTACTTGCTTGTCTCCAGAAACAGACATCTAAATCACAGCAAAGTTTCAATAGTTTTATATATTTGTTTGCTTTAAGCACAGCAAAAACAAACAAACAAATGACAGGGTTTTTATGTAAGATTCATAAGGTAAAATTAAGTCGTACGGATATCAGAAAATCATTTTTCAACATCTAAATGGGCTGAAAAAAAAAAAAAAAAAAAAAAAAAAATATTATAAAAGAATTCTAAATTGGCAGGAGTTGAAAAAACAGCTACAAAGTAAGAAGAGATGTTTAGCCAATGATAAGTAGTTTAATCTAGGCAAATTCATAGTAAAGACGAATTCAATAATAATTCAATAATAAAAATTTTGGCTGATTAATAAACAGCTGAAAATTGAGAGCAGCGGTAATTTTGTCTATTACACAGGAGAGACATTCAGTGAACTATGTAGCAGAGATCTTTCTCCTTTTCATTATCAAAAAGGTCAAACTTCCTAAATCTAAAGAAGGTTTAAATTTGGTTATACTTACTAGAAGAAGAATAGATCATAAACTGATAACATATACAAGAAAAGATTTATTTACATGGTACCACTGGCAATATTGGTAGGTACATAGAAATACCCAAAATTGAACACACCATCCATTATGATACCAGCACACATTATTGGTACAATAGCTGTTTGTCATACTCTATAAACAGCATATTTAAAATTTCATTTTAGTCTCATGCCAAATGATTCCTAGTCAGTCCAGTTATAAAATCTAGAAACATATGCACCGACAAAAATCAATAAGTGTACAGTCATCAATTTGATAACTAACATTAGTAACACATGAGGTATACAGCACAAGAGAATATGAGATTAGTGAGCTCAAAATCTAAAATAAAATCTTTTTCTTCCATCAAGCATACAGAACACAGCTTATCTGTGTAGCAAATAAGAACTTAGAATCTATTACCAATAATTACTTAGTGCTACAAGCAGACTTTCTCCTGCTTGCAATCAAAAATTGTACTTTACAATGATTGGCTGAATTAGTAGTGGTTCAAACTTTATTTTCCTACAGTGCTATAGTGAAAGCTTTGTTCACAAGTACATGAGAATTAAATATACAATTGAAGGAGCAGAAAAGCATAAAGTAAGATGTTACCCCCACAAAGTCATCTCTTAGAGGTTTAGCAAGGAGAATCCTCAAGTGACTTCTGGCTATAGCGAATTTATATATTCAGACTAAAGTATCAAAGAAGCATTTTCCATAGCGAATATCTATCAACTTGAATGAAACGCAACATGGAGTATACCTTGTCTGTAACATTTGTCAAGCAGGATAACTATTAAATAAATGCCTATTATAATTGCAAATGTATGAAAAATCCTGGTTCATTTTGGCAACATAAGGTTTCTATTTTTTCACAGCACAATTGCAAAATTTATATACTACCATCATTTTCTGACAAATGTGGTAAACTAGTCTTGATAATGATCATAACTTTTTCTTCCCATGATGTGTTTTTTGAATGATTACAAAACTAAAAAACGATTTATTATTCTATCTTTTTCTAAATAAATTATCAGCAAGGTTATCTGGCAGTAGCTCAGTTAAAAATACATTCCAGACATTTGTAGATTTAACATAGAATTTGAAAATTAAAATGAAAATAACAGTAAAGGAAAAAAAAAAAAAAAATGGTTACACTGGGTGTACCTGTTAGTTAAGGTTCGTTATTATAGTGCAGAATTCTCGTGTTCACTTTCAATCAAATGATTTCTATAAATCTCACAAATGAATTTGCTTAATGCAATAAATGAATGTAGATAATAGTATCAGTGCATCAACTCAGCTCATAATAATCAGGAAAATGTTAAGTTAATCATTTTAAAAGAATAAAAATTCTTTAAAACAATGTTTTTCCTAGGAAGATAGAGTCATGATTAAAACACATAAATTATCAAGTATATTATTTATTGTTTCATGTCACAAGCACAGACACACACACACACACATAAGATTGTAAATTTAATCATTTCATTACAACCAATTTTTTTAATACGTACACAATCCAAGACTGATCACCAGGGTTCGGTGGCAGAGTGCTCGCCCCTGGTTCAGTAGGTCATGGTTCAATCAATTGCTCAGTTGTACTAAATAGCTTATGGCTAAATTATGTTGGATACATCAGTTCTTGTAAAATCACCCAAGTTAAACTAAGTAGAGTCTGGTCAATACCAGATGCCGTAGTCTGAACAAAGCTTTGCCTGGCCTGGCCAGCCGCAAGTGGGTCTTACAAACAATAGCCCGTGAGTACCTAACTCCACAACATCTTTGATGAGGGTATAAGCAGAAAACATGAGTACATCCATATGGAATCCAAAATACTGCACTAAATCATTCACATAAATGAATAAATTCTAACATCGAAACTTGACAGAGCAGAAAATGCAAATCCTTACCAACACTTTACACTAGAAATATTATATACTTGGATGTCCCAAGATTATTTTACACAGGAAGCTACTTATTGCGACCACTCTAGGACAGGGTCTTTTAGACAACAATAGCCAAGATATATATATATATATATATATATATATATATATATATATATATATATAAGTAAAACAGGGAATATATATAGATATGGAGAGATAGCCGCTTTTTGTGATCACTTCATGTAAAGTGTTAGACCGATTTTGATAACAATAACCATTTGATGATATTATTCATGATAATAAGAGGCTTCCTCTGTATTCAACCAATTTTTTTTCAAAATCATCTTTTTAGTTGTTATATTATAAATATAACTGTATATTTTATAAATAAATTTTTAAAAAATCCAATATTTTCTCAAACTGTTACAGCTGATTACAACAGAAAGCTCAATACTGCGTCAGGAAAAGTAACGGATTGCCTGGTTGATTAGGTTATCAAGCATTCTCTTGGATGGATGAAGATTTGATTCGTCTGTCTTATTTCCTTGAATTGTAAAGGTTGATATGTTCAATCAGCTTTGCAAATTCTTTGCTTGTACAGTCTATATTCTAACCTCCATTCAAGCCCATAAAAGTGCACATACAAGGTCTGTCTGGACAGTAACACAAAATAGCATCTCAGTTCAAAGTACTCTTTGAAACCACACACTGCCTATCCACTTTTGGAAATAAGTCCAAATTCCTCTTTCAGGATCACCATCTGCTACCTAATCACATTCTCCTTAATCTCATCCA
Organism: Thysanoteuthis rhombus; assembly: GCA_963457665.1. Taxonomy (NCBI): domain Eukaryota; kingdom Metazoa; phylum Mollusca; class Cephalopoda; order Oegopsida; family Thysanoteuthidae; genus Thysanoteuthis; species Thysanoteuthis major. The sequence continues at coordinate 26,899,004 of OY735217.1, forward strand.
TGGCCTGAAGTCTTTGTCGCAAGGAGCCAAATTTGGACGGGGGAGGGAGCACAGATCCAGGTGATGTGATGTTTTGCCAAAGAAAACTTGTACCAAACAGGAATAATAACTTAATCAATGACTGTGAATGCTATGCATCCAGTATACATTGCTGACTAAGTAACCACATAGAAGAGTGTATGTCTAGGTATGCGCAGTAATGTCTCTACTGATTGCTTGCCAAGTTACATCAAGGCCATACAACCGGTTCTTAAATATTCAAAATACTTTCTGGAGAGACTTCATACACAGATTCCTATATAATCTAACTTAATCAGAGTAGAAAGAAGGTACATTTCTTTCATTCCAGTGTTCTCGCTTCTATAGGTCTTTTCTAATAGTTGTCATCCTAAATAGATGACAATTTGCAGCATCAATCTTAAGCTAAGTCACAGTTATAATCAACTTTTAAATAAGCAAATCAACACCTTCATGAGACAATAAAGAAATGTTACTGTGCAAATGCTAGCAAAGATGGCTTACTACCAAAAACTCCATGACAACAGCTTTTAGATGATGAGGCTAGTGAAAGCAGTAATAAATCTAATCAGTGTTATATATTGATATATAAGAGCAAATGTCACGCAAAATTTAATAAAAACACTAGAATTATTTCTGTTTATTACTGTAAAACCCTTGAGGAGAATAAGGCCACAACTACTCTACAGCAGTTTTAGTAGCGAGTAAGTTTTTATGGGTGGAATGGCCAACCCTATGCCCAAACCCCCTCCTTTATCCAAGCTTGGGACTGGCTATGGCAATTGCCCAGCTGTAAGTTTTTACTGCCAGACTGCTTTACAGGTATAAAGGGCCCCAACTGCCCTGCTATTTACCCATGGCAGGCAGTGGTGGTGTTGGTCGGGGGAGGGGGATATGCTTTTCCCAAGGACAAAAAGTGCAAAGTTAACGCCAACAGTCTTGGCCAAAATTTGGTCCACAAATTCGATTTTCTATGATGGTAATTTTTACATCACTATGCACCTTCCTCAGTAAATATAATATTCAAAGTATACAATATAAGAGCACAGTAACTAATTAATATGAGATAAGTATCAAAATTTACAAGTAAATAAGTGGCTGCAAGAGAGTGTTCACTCTAATTGGAAACTAACTTTCCTTTTTTCTCAGGGGAGAATTGAGCAACAATATCCAACTTCAATGTTAGCAGTTCTAAACAGCCAAAAGAAGAAAAAAAAAAATAACTAAAAATATCCCCCTAATATAGTTTTATCTAAAATACGAGTCTTTACACAAGAATGCACAGAGGCTATTAAAATACAACTGCTGATAATACTTGTTTGGATAATTTGTTTGCTGTAATTAGTTAATAATCTTCATTTGTAATTCTGAAAGTACTGAATTTCTAAGAGAAATACATAAATAATGTAAGTTATGAGAAGTATAACCAATCAATAAGCTGAGTAAACCAAACTCAATATCAGTTAATACGAATCAGCTATTGCAAAACAGAAGAAAAAAAAAAAAAAAAAAAAAAACACCCTTACAATCAATCTGTACCATTGCTTATTACTAGGACTTGAATCAAAAGAATGCAGTGCATGCAATTTTGATTATTCAATAAGCAGGTGAAATATATGATGATGCAAACACTTTAATAACATTGCATATTTGTAATATTTTTAAATCAGATACAAGAAAAAAAACAAAAAAAACCCCAAACTATCTCATCCATAATCACACATCAACTTTTCACAAAACTGTCCTACCCCTATGAAGCACAAGCCATATTAGTACATACCAAGTCTACAGCTACATAATCAACTATAATATAAGAGATTTTACTTTTCCAGAAAACCTTTTTAGCAGATCAGAGAGCACTTTTTCGAAAATATACAGATTGCTCACTACTATACTGATTGTACAAGAGTATTTCACCAAAGAATAATAGTTAGCAGGCTTATCTAGCAAGTTTGATCATGACTGGGTGGCTCACAATTGTGTCCTTGTGCCAGACTAAGCTTAAATACTTGTATGCTTTGCTATGGGATAATAGTTAGCAAGCTAATCAAGCAGACCATTCATTTTGCGTTGGGTGCTCCACACTTATGGCTCTGTTTTTTTAGCCGTCAAGCTTAAGACCAATAGCAAACTAGTCAGATAGACTTATCAATAAATGAGTGTACAAGTCAAAGGACATGGAAAGTCAAAAGGGATACTCCCAAGTTGAAATAGAAGCCAACCATTTTTTATCAAATTGGTAGTGAGAGAACTAATATCTTAATCAGCTGCGTTACACCCACTATGTCATGACCTGTTCCAAGAATATACAAGAGAAAGCATCACCAAGTGAAGATGATAATACTTACATTTTAAAGAATAGAAAGATAACACTCTATAAGAGAGTAGCGAAATAAGAAATTTATAAAAATCTATTCAATTATGAAGATAAAAATAGTATACAATTATCAGCTCTACTTATAAATTTACTAAATATGTTAGGCTCCTGCAAAAGTTTGGCCCGTCTTTTCGTGCCGATGGTGCTTGAACAAGATAGCTAAAATGCCATCCCTATCCTGTCGTTACTTCCAATTCAAATTTAATGTTGGCTACACAACTTTTCATCACTCATAGAAAAAGCTAGAAGTGTTCAAGTTTGGGAAATGGGTCCTACATGAGCTGTCCGTGGCAAATTGCCAATAATATACTATTGTAAGTCACTGCATTCTAAGCAGCTCTTTTTTAAGACAGAGTTTTTTGGGGGTTTTTTTTTGTTTTTTTTACAATGGATCAGAAATGGATCATTCTTCACAAGTTAAATACTTGTCAGTAGCTCAGACGCAAGACCCAAAGAGGAGACCTCCATCCGAAGAAGTTCCTATCACAAGTTTGGTAGAAATGCCAGGAATCATCCATTACAAACTTGAATGATAACCAAACACAGTTGAATTTGACTACAAAAAACAACAGGATTTGGAAACAGCTCAAGATAGAAAACGCCCATCTTTAGTGAGCAGGAAAAGAGGCCATTCTTCATCCATTAATGCAGTCCTCATATTATTCAAGTGATCAAAGATCTAAGAGGCATTTGGCTAGGGAAAAAAAATGACTCATCTACCATATGCTCCTGACCTTGATCCAAATATCATTTATTAAGTAGTTTGGAAAATCATTTTGATGAACAAAAACTCACTCCAAAGGAATTTCACAAATCTGGTATTGAAAAACTTGATAGATTAAATAAGGTTATCAAAACAAAGGAGAGTAATTAATGAATATCTTCTATGAGGACTATATTTGTGCTTCAAAATAAAATGACACATCAGAAAGAATTCTCATTACAACCGGATATAAACTCATCAATTAAAATGTGAGGCTTTCTTTACAAAACTGAGGCAAAAAAGGTATCTGTATAAAATTATCATCTCCGAATTTCTTATTGCAAAAGATGAACGAGTTACTCCATAAATTATTCTGAGTAGCATCCTCATTTTTTTTTTTTTCAATTCCAACATTTTAACCAGTACACTCTCTCTCCTTCACCCACAGTTGGTTTAGCTTTCCTTTCTTGCCAATTTTTTGAAATTTGAAAATCCTTCATTTGGGGCTTCAATCTTTCCATGAGGAGATCCTTTGAAAAAAAGATAAGGATGCTGGTTTGAATAATGGCTAGAATAACAACATTATCTCTTTTTAGAAAATACAAGAAAAAGGTTTAAACAAAATACCAAGTTGTATTTTTCTGAAAAACGGAGTTTCTCTCTTCAATTATACGTATACCTCGTTTCTCAGAAGCAGAAACGTTTTTATTCTTAGAGCAAAATCTGTCATTTTGTCACTTATATGAATATTTAAAAGTGTTCACCCAAAATAGGTTCATTTCTGTGGAAATTCAAAATAGAAAATTTATATATTTTGAATTTCAAATAAGAATAAAGAGCTTTGAGCAACTGGCCTAATACTTCAAAAATCCAACATACTTCAATCATAACTATGTCATTTTATATAATCAAGATCAAATCGTTTTTCAAAAAAATTAAGGAAGATCTTCAGCAACTTTAGGAAATTCAGCATATTATTAATTATTTTCGTATTTCTATTTCATAAAGAAAAACAAAATAGTAATTATATTGTTGTACACAAAGTGTTTTTGACTGGTAATATGAAGGATGACATGAACAAAAACCGTGATCATTTAATAAAAATATTTACCATCTGAAGCAGAAACCTTTTTGAAATGATCCTCTAATAATGACATTTCTATGAAGATTTTCATGTCCAGTGGTCACAAATTTAGTATAAGCCCAAATAAAAACTTCCCATTAAAGAACCTTTTAATAAAGATGAGTTCAGAATACTTGAAAAAATGATAATCTGTGGAAGAAACGGGTCTGATACTGCCATGAAGCATTTCATTCATTTCATGTGGGGCCCATTTTCTCCAACATTTCAACTTTTTCCATTACCTTGAAATGACATGATATAGTCACCACTGAAGTCCTTAGGTCTCCAGAAAGTGTCCAAACCATTGTTGGTGGGTCATTGACCCTTGCTGTTTGAATCTCCTTTGTGGTTTATTATTGGTATTTATATTACTAGACCTAAACCTACTGAACCGATGCTCAAGAGTTTGCACTGTAATAATACTGCTCATTCTAAATGCTTTGACATTATCAGCATTATGTTTTGATTTGAGATTGTACTTGGAAATTGGTTCAACTCCTTACACAGATACCAATACTGTTAAGGTTTCAAAAGCCTCCAAAAATAAATCATTTACATTGAATCTGCAAAGAAATGCAATTACATAAATAAATTTTAGCATTATTCTCAAAAATATTTTGAAAATACATTCCATATGTATTTAATATCTAATACTTTTAAGCTCTAACCTAAAAACTCAAATGAATACATATCTGAACAGCAGTAGCATAATATTTTTTTTTTTAAAACATTCATTGTCCACCACTTTGATAGACTGCATAGTTTATCTATGCTTGCTCTAAAAGTCAGTGGCAAAATCATAATATAGCACAGGCCTACTTCCTCAAAGCAAGCGGAGAGGTGAGTCACCATGAGAGGAAAGAGAGACTATTTATGAAAGTTGAAAATTTGTTCTCTTCAATAAAGCCAGAAAGAGGATGTGTATGCGTGTAAGTGAAAGAGAGTTAAAATACACACTTCATACTATCAATGCAATCAAATGACTATAGTAAAATTCAATTCAGTGAATCCTGTTGTATGAGGAGACAACAGAAAACACTTATAACAAGCAGCTGATATATAAAGAAAAAGGAAAGAAATGAACTGTGCGGTTAAAAAGCTAGCCTCACTACGTTATTCATGGCAAGTTTGATTCTCATATAGTGCACCGATCTTGTGTCCCCGAGCTGAACCTGTCACGTGCATGTGGATAACCCTACGAACAGCAGCCTAAAAAGACTGCTCATTTCAGGCTTCTTACAATAACCCATTTATCAATCATTTGGGGTTGAATTCCTTAGAACAATTACGAGCAAGTTTCGAAAGTTGATTTGTCTAATGTTTAGAAAAATTATTCAGCACATTAACTATTCTGCAAAATTCAGTTTAAAATAATATTCAAAAGTAACACACTTTAGAAGCCATTAAAGAGAAGCATCTCCAATTCAAGATATCCAAGAACGGAACAAAGAAAATAAATAAAAATCTAGGTTTTAATAGATAAGAGGGATTCAAGGAAAATAGCAACAAAGTTATGGAAGCTGCAATGGCAGGCACAATAGTAGTAGCAGGCCATGTTGTCAACCACTCCAGCCAAAGGTGACTCATTCTTTATGCAATAACTCAATAAATGAATGTTGTTTGAAAAACAGGGACAAGACTCACAAGGTCTGATTTTCAAATAAAGCGTGGGATTCGGGCTTTTATTCTAAATATTTTTCTTTTTCTTTTAAAGGATGATTCAAGAGGAGGATGCTGATAAGACAGACCAATTATATAAATATATGGTGCCAACAAACTAATAAAATACAGCAGTAGTAATAACATGATTATGTGAAAATCCGTAGTAGGCAAATGATATTTATCTGGTCACAACGAATTTTTCAGTATAGTGACATTTACATGGGTCACATAGCAGTGAGCAACATCTCTTTTTGCATACACAAAATTATTATGGTCACTTTTCATTCTTTCTAACTTTTTATAAAAAAATACTTCAGACTAGAGAGGTTGTAGTCTTTCCTCATAGGGTTTGTGATGAACATTCTTCCACTCCAACTAAACAAATTCTCATCTGCCATATTCTTCAGATATTGCATCTTCAAATTACCATTTATTCCTGTCTTTACAAGATTTTTTTTATAAATTTTCTTTTTTAAATCTTAATTTTCTGGAAGACTGCAACAAGAGCAGTTTTTTCCCCAGAAAGATAAATTCTGAGAGGATAGAATTATGAAGTTTCCTGAAATATAGCAGAGGAAAGAACAAATGGTAAATATTCTGTTCAATGTCAAAAATCTTGAAAAATTGATTTTATTTTTACTTAAAAAAAAAAAAAAAAAAAAAAAAAAAAAAACGAGAAAGAACTTTCTTCGTTTACCTAATATAAGTTTTGCTGATATATTGGTCACAAAGTTGAAATTAATACAATAAGCAGAAAAAAAAATTATATAAAGCCTATGCCATTTTGGTTTTTCTATCCAATTGTTTCTTGGTTTTTTCATCAGTGATCACACTGAAACAGATAAATTAAACTGAGTGAATCCAGCCAATATTCAAATGTCTAACCAAGAGATAAGTAGACAAATGATATATCCATTAGGCTTACCAATTGAAAATGGTATGAAATTAACTTACAAACATTGAGAGTTGTTTCTTTCAGATGTTTGTAATTACTTAGTCACATATATTTGTTTTTGTTTTTTTGAATAATACTGATATGATAAACTCATTTAAAACAAATAAAAACTAAATACAACTTTAAAAAATTTTTTTTTATCACATTTTAACAAGACATCCGTCGATTTAAAGTTTATAATCATCACATAAGATCATTTTTTCAACTAATAGTAAATTTCATTATTAGCAGGATAGTGATTTCTAAGATGGAAAATAAAAACCAGGAAGAGGCATCAAAAAGTGTGTATCTTGAACATTGGGGGTGAGGCCACTAGCTGAGCAGTCACAACTTCATCTACCACTGTTTCAGTACATTGCCTCGCCTCCAATATCCAAAATCTGCTTATTTTGATGCTTCTGCCTGGTATAATTTAAAGTAAACAAGTCAAATTCTCGTAAACATTACTTTAAACTTAAATGATCTATGTTAACTTACACAGAAGACGTAAATGACACTTACATTTTGGATAAGGTTCAGTAAATAGCGTAAAATACGAACAGTTTACAGCTTTTAAATTATTCAAACTTTCATAAACGTTACTGTCTTTTCTGTACTTATAGAAGAAATCCTATATTAATGCAAAGTGTAAATGAAGAAAAAAAAACTATCGGAAGAATAAGAAACTTACAACTCTATGCTAAGAGCAAGCGTGATAATATAACCGATACAATGCAGTGAAAAATTTGTTACGAAATTCCATGCTATTTTACCCCTATATAATAAGAATATACACCTATATTGTAAGAGAACCTTATGAGACTTGGAGCACCCTACTGGCTTCTTGTGGTATGGGTGCTTGTAGCCTAGCACCCAATAAAATGCAATACCATTTTTTTTTCACCTATGAGATAAAATAGACAGTAGAAAAATCCAACATGGCTATGAGGACAGTATTTTCTTGACTGTTTACACCTCAATTTTCTTAACAGCTCTGGTTTAGTTTTGTTTTTGTCAACTAATAATTGATTATACTCAAGGTAGCACCTTTTCCTAATAAAAAGTTGACATTTTCCAGTTATTCTGGTATCCTCAAGGACAATCTTAGAGAGAAAGAAAGTTTATGCAATCATTTTCAGTATTATTTTCAAAAGAATACGATGCTTTCTAATAGGGATAATTTTCAACAGGCAAGATGAAGAAAGCATATTTTATATGAAGAAAACTGTTGACCAAAGAGGTAAGGTAGAGAGAGATCCGTGAAGAACAAGGCAGGCTTGGACTAGCTACTACTACTACTACTACTACTACTACTACTACTACTACAACAAGAGCTTGTGCTGCTGTAGCTGCAGCAGTAGCAAGAAAAATTACCTCACTTCCGGGTAGTAACTACCTTCATATTTGCAGGTGGTTCTGTGGCTGACATTAGAGAAATAGACCAATTTCCTACCCTCAGTCCTAAAGTTAAAGCTTATTCAATGTATTACTAAATGAATAAAAGGTCAAGCACAAATTTGAATAAGTACCTACTAATAGAGAGAGGAAGTGGTTTATTGTTGTACTAGTTACAATTATCTACTAGACATTGCATCTTTCATACAAATCAAAAAAGGGAATAAAAGATACAAAAAGTCATGTCAAGAGCTGAATTAAATTCTAGCATTATAAATTATTCAGATCTTTTTTCATTAATTTTCTCCCTACACTGGTGGGAACTAATACTTACATCCGTAAAAATAATGTTAAGAACATTTTTTTTTTTACAGATTCATACAATACTGCAAATAATATATAACATGTTGTTTATTCCTGGAGACTCCTCGCATGGTCTTAGTAACAAGTAGATTTTTTTTTTTTTTTTTTTATCATGGGGTGGAGTAGAATAAAGAATTCAGTTTAAAATTTAAAATTCCCACTGTGTTACCAACTACAACATTTACTTGAAGAAGGCCAGAGGATACAAGGGCCGAAACATTATTCCTTATAACAAAAGAGATGAAGACACAAGTATGAATAAAATCAGTGAATAATAATAATGATTTCTCATCTTCAAAATTCTGACATAAATCACCAGTAAACGGCATTTAAATATAGCAAGTATCAACAAAAATCTAGGGGGGAAAAAAAAAAAAAAAAAAAAAAAATCAATAATTTAACCAGAGATTAGAGGCCAAGGATCAAGAATTTTTTTTCCTTTTCATTTTTATTACCTTTTTTATTTTATTTCATGCATAGCATTTCGTACTTTAATTTTGAATATTTTGCTCCTGCTATTTATTTTCACCAGTTTAAAATGTGGACGAATATTGGAAAAAGAATTGTTACATTCTTCAAGATTAAGATTTCTAATTTTTCTACAATTATAGACTGGAAGCTTTAAAATACCAGTAAATTTCAACATAGATTAGAGAATTTCATAGAGTTACTGATATAAAAAGGAAAATAAGTAAAATTATAAGTCCTTTTTTTTTTTATAATTTTGAGAAAACTGAGTTTTATGGAGTTCCAGAAACAAAGGCAAAACAGTTTGTTTTGTTTTTTTTATTAATTGTAAAAATATATAGGTTTTTAGAAAGAAAAAAAATTTTTGAATCTGCCCATTAAATATCAAACATTTGGTTAAGCACAATTGAGTTTTCAGGATCCTAACTTTTTGAAAATTTGAAAACTTGAGTTTCAGCTAATTTCAAAATAGAATATAATTGTATGCTACAAACCATAAACGTCAGAAAGATCATAATGAAAAAAAAAAAATATCATATTCCAAGGACTAGGAGGTATTACAATCATTTTTTTTCTCACTTTCATAAGAGTATTATAAAGCTCAATGTACCAGGGTTTTACTTCAGGAGGACAAGGGCAACAAGACAGTCTTAGAGCTTAAGCATTCCATCAGTAACTCTTCAGAGAAGATATAAATATTATAGCACAATGCAATCAAAGATCTTACGTTGATCTAAAACAGAAGTCAGTGTATACTGAATCAAGTATGTACAACTGACTATTTTTATTTAGGACGGCTGGTTTTTGGAACTTCAGTACAACTGCCTCATCAACTCGCTATTTTACTTAGAGCATCATTTTAGAGTGAATGACAGGTTACCAGATATCAACTGACAATGAAAGCATTGATTTTCAAAGTCTTTCAGCCTAGGGAAGGAAGATGTTGGCTTCTAACCCATTTCTTAGCAAGGATAAGGCAGGCAATGGGACTAATTAAATATCAATGGTACTGCTCAAAGTGATAATAAAAAGGGGAGCCAACGAACACACAGATTTTCAGTATATCAACTTGGAAGAAAAAAAAAAAAACATTTTCAAGTTTTCACAACTGACTGAGAAATAATTTCTTTCAAAACTGTCCTCTATAAGAGATATATTTTTCTTTTATCAATAAAACAATTTTTTAATGTCATACAAATTTTTTTTTTAAATCATTAAAATCAATTAAAATCAACTGTATCAATGTATGCATAAGATGAAATACATGAACAGATCCAATTGAAGAAACATGGAGATAGGAGCATTGCCAACAGCTTCCTTTTTACAGATTGATTTGATGCACATACAGTGAAATAATCAAATAATTATTTTTTAGACATTAAATCTGTAAACAAATGGTGGTACTAGAATCTACAGCCCAGAACGGTTAATATAGCTGTCAATTTTACTAAGACAAAAATTAGTTGCATCAAATAAGCTTCTCAGCAAAGGTGTTGAGTGGCATAACAGTTACCTGCACAAAAACTGAAGGGGCAGACAGAGTTCAAGTTTTGCCCCAGGCTGTTTAAGTTCATTTCACACTGAAGCAAAAGCAGGAATCAGCTCCTCTCATCAGCTATGAATAAATAGCAGGACGATTGGAGTTTTTCCGCCCTGAAAGGCAGTACTATCTAAGAGAATGATACACTGATGGCAGCTGCCATAACAGGTCCAAAGCCTGTGGAAAGAAGGAGGGTTGGGCACAGAGCTAGCAACTCCATCCCAGAAAAAATACAATTGCTACTGGAACCACAGCAGGCTGGTTCTGGCCCTATGCTCCACATGGAGTCTACAGAAATCAAATAAGTCCTCTACAGAAAAATTTAAGAGAAAATCATGAAATATATCTTCTGAATTCCTATATTAGCCGAGAAAAAATTGAACAGATACCTTGATGAATGTTTTAGAATAATGCCAATAAATGAAAAAAAAAATTTTTTAAATTCATTTTTCATTAATATTAAATATTGAAGCAGGGTTATCGGGAACAATCAATCTATTTCATTTATTATTGCATGAAAAACAAATATGAAATAAACGAATATGTAATAAGAAATAATCACTGATGAAGCAATGAATTAATGTAGGAGTATATATCATGGATAACTTATGAAATTTAGATATTTAAAACTTTCTTTGAAGTTGTCTTTATTACATAAGAGATTGAAACAAGAAAACTAGAAGAAATTAAAGGGGAAGTTCTAAATGAATAGAAATCGAGAGTCTACATAATTTTAAGATGTTACAGAAAAAAAAAAACATTTAATGCAATGAGAGCCAATTTTTTTTCACCGAAGTTAAAGAGACCAAAATTCAACGAGTTTTAAAGAAGACATTATGTTTACACTTTTTTTTACCTATAAATGCTGGACAAATGACAAAATAAAGTAACAGGATATTCAAGTGAAACTACGATTTAGTTACTTCTATTTGTACACTGAATAAATTCAAAAAATTAAGAGGTCACTACTATTAGTTCTTAAACAATGGCTTAATGAATCACAGCCAAATAAGCGTAGAAGTTGAAAATCTCAATTTTTGTTTATTCTAAATCAAACACTTATTTAGACCAACTTTTTAACCTTAAACAATTAAAATACTGATTCTTTTTTAACCATTTATACAAACTATTTTCTTATTTGGATTACTAAGGGGTAAAACTTTGGCATAATTCTTATAACAACATGGCAGCCTTAGACACGTGAAGCAATAATTTTCCTAGTATTAAAAATGTTATCAATGACATTTTTCGAGGAATATTATACAGTCTATATTGGCAGTTGAATATGAACTTTACTTTTTTCAATAAGTAAACCCTCAATACTAAAGACATATCAGAAGTTTTTAATGCACAAGGAACATAAGTTTTACTTCAACATCTCAATTGTTTTTCATAACATTTTTCCAATGTATAATGAGGTTTGCTTTTACCTCAGTTCATCATAGACCTCTAAGAACAGATTTTGTAGCCACAACTTGACACAATTAATAAAGATTTTAGAGAACTGAGTCTTAACCTTTAAACCGATAAGATAATATCTAACTTTTCAACTTAGCAAAGGTTAGCTGATAGTTGATCAAAGCAAAATTGGTTTGATTACACTGACAATTCAAAATGAATGCAAACCTTACATAGTGGATTTATTTTTTTACTTACTTGGAATCAATGTGAAAGAATGTACACTGAACTACTACTAGTAATTATGCATTTGCATGCATGATCCTTTTTATAAGGTTGATGCAAATGTTCCCTTCTTGCACAATATTATAGAAATTTCAAGTGTCTGCAGTTTTCTCAGATCTTAATGCAGTCATTCAACTGTAGTATGCTTTTTACAAGCCTCAAAAAATATTCAGGGACTTTGGGAATCATTCCACATAAACTTACAGAAAGTAATATCAGTCAGCATTTGTCTTTCTCATCTGGCTCAACATTGAAAAAAAAAAAGTTATTTGGGGACAAGACAGTTACCGGTGATGAAAAAAAGATTTTATTACAAGGATTCAAATGAAGAGAATTGTGACTAAAACCAGGATATCCAACTTAAACATAATCTACTTCGAAAAAAAGTTCTCCATATTTGGTAGGAGTCAAAGGGGATTCTTTGAAATGAATTGTTGAACCCTGGACAAACTACAACTGCAAAATGTTACTGTGAACCATTGGCTTCTTTGAATGACACATTAGAATAGAGAAGACCTTTATCCGGGCAAGGAAATGGACTGGTGATTTTGCAGCATGATAATGCCCATCCTCATACAACAAATTCCCCAGACTATCACTTGATCACGCCATTAAATACTCCTTGCCTGCTTAGCAGTCCAATGAGATAAGAAAAATATTCCTCAAGGAATTCATTAAATGAAAACCAGAATCATTCTTCATGATGAAATGCACAATTTGAGAAATCACATGAAGAAAAAAAAAAAAAAAAAAAAAAAAAAACTTTTTTCAAAAGATGCTGAGAACTCTAGCATCGACCTTAAGTCCACAGCCAGACCCATAGTAAATAACTTCATTTTTCTCTAAAATTTTCACTGTATGATGGTGAATCTACACGATTAACATTTATCCCTGAATTAAGTGCATTGACAGGGAAGAAGACTATGTTGATAACAAATATTGGCACAGTGGAATAAGTGCTCTCTTCATTTGGCTACATACTTATTGGTGTACCCAAATACACACTAGAAAGAGAGAGAGAAAGATATACACACACATATGTCTAAAATACACAAAAGTATTCCTTTATCAACAGTATCAAGCCAGCCAACAACAGGGCATTTGTGGATACCAAGAGAGACAATGCTATCATTGAAGAAAACTATCTCAGCAGGATGCAAGAAGAGTCACCAGTTGAAGGATAGAAAGAAGGCATTCATTCAGTGTGTACACATCTCATTTTCCAGATCAAAGGTTACAAAATGGCAAGGATCCAAAAGGTATAGCTAAGGGATGAGATGGGATATTTCAAAATGCTTCCTGGGCCCCAAAAGCTTTATAAACCGTAAGTCAATTACTGCATTTCTCAGACTAATTTCAACAAATGTTGGGGGGGGGGGGTACTCAGCCCCAAACCTCTACACCCTTGAAAGAACCATGGGTAAAGCTGAGTTCAGAATTACTATGCAGCAGATGAAGAGAAATATGATCATTTATTTTTCATCATAAAGTGTAATCATTTATCAAATATAAAATCAAATAGCAAATTAACCATCAACTCAAAACTTAACTATTATCAGTAAGTAATTTTAATCCGCAACACTATAAGTAATGAAAAATACCATGTATCATTCAATTTGTAAGCTTATTTTTATTTGAAATCTCCATGAGTTCAAGGATATAAAATTATACTTTAAAAGAATAATTCATCAAAACATTTATATTTATCTATCATTAATAACAAGAAAAGTATATTAAAATCAAAATACCAGAAAAGTTTTATTTCACTATTAAAATATGAATTTCAAATATATTTTCCACACTATCCAATATCTGTCAGCAAATGGTCGGATTATTTTTAAAAACTCAAAGCCTAAACCTGTAGAATGCATTTTCAATTTATAGACATCAATAGATATTGAAATGTTTTCATAACTTGAGTGCAAAACATTACATAAATCACTACCTATTTGTACTATTCTCATGATTAGTCTAACACAGATTCTCAAATATATGATATTTAATTTTGCATGGTTATAACTAACTATCAAAGATAACTGTCAAATTCCTTCAAAGCAAGGTGAGTGCTTAAAAGAATGAAGCACTGTGCCAAATGTGAATTTGTCATAAATTCACACACCACCTTTACTTTATTGAACATGCAAATGTTTAGTAATTTCCAACTTTAAAGTTAATTCATCTAAAATATAAATGAATAAAATGGTTTCTATTTATTTCTTCATTTATAACTAAACATCTACAAACACAATTATTGAAGAAATAGCAGATGAACATAAATATGCAGATTTGCAATTTTTTATGATTCAACGAAGTCATAAAATGCATCTCTAAACTGAAAATGGAACAATTGTTTGAATGAAGTGTAAAATCATTTCCCTGTGCTGATGGAATGTTCCTTTAATAGAAACTATTTTTTCAAATGTATTTTGGCTCCTTCCCAGTTACTATTTGGCACAGATCTGACTTCTGACTGACCATGAGCAAGAAAATTGATCATCAAAAGCATTCCATGGGATAAGCCTAGATGAGTAATAACTCTTATGTCAAAAAGAAGGAGTCACTAAATCTACCAAATATACAAGAAGATTTCTGTCGCCAAACTTGAGTTGGAGTCATAGTCATCAAAAAGTGCAGGAACTAAATTGCCTAAATCTCTAAAAATCTTAAACAGGCTTAAGTTAACATGGTTCTATTATAATTGACTTTAGGATTTCATGTCAGGATTTCAACAAAAGTAAGTTTTACCAAAACTGCAGGTCTACCAAAAGTACTTCAAAAAGGTAAAAGAAAATTATTACACTGTATATAAGCTTTGATCTCAGCCAGGTATAAATATAGAAAGGTAGTACAAAAAGTTCAGGAATTATCTCAACAGTGCAAGCATGAATATAGTATGGGCTTTTGCCATTACCTTTTGAAAAAGGTACTCTGTGAGATTGCTGCATACATCCATAATGTGTGTTAGCGTGTGTAGAGAGACTGAGTCAGTGAGCGTGTGTAGAGAGACTGAGTCAGTGAGCGTGTGTAGAGAGACTGAGTCAGTGAGCGTGTGTAGAGAGACTGTCAGTGAGCGTGTGTAGAGAGACTGAGTCAGTGAGCGTGTGTAGAGAGACTGGGTCAGTGAGCGTGTGTAGAGAGACTGAGTCAGTGAGCGTGTGTAGAGAGACTGAGTCAGTGAGCGTGTGTAGAGAGACTGAGTCAGTGAGCGTGTGTAGAGAGATTGAGTCAGTATGAGTCCGTGCGCTTGTGCGTGTGTTGAGACTGAGTCAGTGTGCGTGTATGTTGAGACCGTGTCAGTGTGCGTGTATGTTGAGACCGTGTCAGTGTGCGTGTATGTTGAGACCGTGTCAGTGTGCGTGTATGTTGAGACCGTGTCAGTGCGCGTGTATGTTGAGACCGTGTCAGTGCGCGTGTATGTTGAGACCGTGTCAGTGCGCGTGTATGTTGAGACTGAGTCAGTGCACGCGCGTGTGTGTGTGTGTGTGTCTATGTTCAGACTGAGTCAGTGCACGCGTTTGTGTGTGTCTATGGTCAGACTGAGTCAGTGCACGCGTTTGTGTGTGTCTATGGTCAGACTGAGTCAGTGCACGCGTTTGTGTGTGTCTATGGTCAGACTGAGTCAGTGCACGCGTCTGTGTGTGTCTATGGTCAGACTGAGTCAGTGCACGCGTCTGTGTGTGTCTATGGTCAGACTGAGTCAGTGCACGCGTCTGTGTGTGTCTATGGTCAGACTGAGTCAGTGCACGCGTCTGTGTGTGTCTATGGTCAGACTGAGTCAGTGCACGCGTCTGTGTGTGTCTATGGTCAGACTGAGTCAGTGCACGCGTCTGTGTGTGTCTATGGTCAGACTGAGTCAGTGCACGCGTCTGTGTGTGTCTATGGTCAGACTGAGTCAGTGCACGCGTCTGTGTGTGTCTATGGTCAGACTGAGTCAGTGCACGCGTCTGTGTGTGTCTATGTTCAGACTGAGTCAGTGCACGCGTGTGTATGTGTGTGTCTATGGTCAGACTGAGTCAGTGCACGCGTCTGTGTGTGTCTATGGTCAGACTGAGTCAGTGCACGCGTCTGTGTGTGTCTATGGTCAGACTGAGTCAGTGCACGCGTTTGTGTGTGTCTATGGTCAGACTGAGTCAGTGCACGCGTCTGTGTGTGTCTATGGTCAGACTGAGTCAGTGCACGCGTCTGTGTGTGTCTATGGTCAGACTGAGTCAGTGCACGCGTCTGTGTGTGTCTATGGTCAGACTGAGTCAGTGCACGCGTCTGTGTGTGTCTATGGTCAGACTGAGTCAGTGCACGCGTCTGTGTGTGTCTATGGTCAGACTGAGTCAGTGCACGCGTCTGTGTGTGTCTATGGTCAGACTGAGTCAGTGCACGCGTCTGTGTGTGTCTATGTTCAGACTGAGTCAGTGTGCGCGCGTGTGTATGTTGAGACCAAGTCAGTGTGCGCGCGTGTGTGTGTTTATGTTGAGACCAAGTCAGTTCGTGCGTGCGTATGTTCAGACTGAGTCAGTGTGTGTAGAGAATGAGAACTATGGAGGATTATGATCACCAGTGACCTTCAAGGAATATAGCTATGCTATCTACTACATACACCAGGAATTTAAAAAAAGATTAAAAAAATGTGCTTATGGGACTGAAAGAGGTTTATGGAGTATCTATGCAATTTAATGTTTTTTTACTAACACACTGATCATTATTCTATCAACAGAACCCAAACAGAAAAGTCACTATTTTATTGTTAATAAGGATTCAAACCTCTCATATATAATGGAGATCTGCTTAACCTCTTTCACAATTTCATTTTACAAAAAACAAAAAAACAAGATAAATAAGATTATACTTGGGTTTGTGTTTTTTGTTGAGATTCAAAAAATATTATTGTAAGGGCATTTGAAGAGGCAGAGCATTCAGAGAAATTTTCAAAAATACCCACAGATGAACATAAAATTATATACAGGATAGAAATTGGTGGAGAAAAAAAAATGTGGAAATATCATCAAATGTACTATGTTATAAGCAAATTTTATCAAATCAATATGTTGTATGTATTTTCCCTAACACTAAAAGCCAAGATAATTTCAAAAAGTGGGGAAAAAGCTGGAAAAAAAAAAAAAAAAAAAAAAAAAAAAATTTTTTTAAATTCCTTAATATTTTCTGAGTTTTGATATTAGGGACAAGAAAAGCCAAATTAAATCCTCAAAGAAGGAAGGGACAATTTATCCATAATCATGCCAAACGATCTTAATAAAATACTTTAGGTTTGAGCAGAGCAACTTGCCCCCTTTTTTTTTCACTGCAATATACACCAATATTTAAAAGGTTCACCGAGTATTAAGCTTCATTTGAAAAGTAAGATAGAATGATACAATTCTGATCAATTTTTCAAAGATTTACCCTAAGAATTTTACCAAGATGGTACTTACCACAATTATCGATTTTAGAAAGGAACACGCTGATCAGTTTACATGTTTGAAAAAAAAAAAATTATCTGAACTTAGTTGCTAGACTAAGTATCCAACTGATTAACAAAACCATTTAAATCAATAATTAAAACATTTTTTGTGCTATTTTTGCATTATATACTCATCAATTTCCTTTGCTGGACAATTCAAACTTACCAATCCAATTAAACAAACTTTTCTGTTCGTTTAATGCAGGAAGGCCAGTTTAGTTACCAGTGAAGCTATCTTTAAGATTTTCGATGGTGTAAAGGTTAATCTAAATGGAAAATAAACAAAAATCCTATTCTTTCATCATGCCAGGAGGTATTTTTTTTTTAATAAGATTGGAATTATCAGTAACACTATGAATAGAAAAAAAACAAAACAATTTAACTTCTATCACATCTATGTGCAAGCAAAAGGAATTTAAACAATGTGAGAGTAGGAAATACTGAAGTGTCTTTATTTAGCCAATCAGGAAACCAGACAAATAGCTCCCTTTACTTTTCTGCCCTCTTTTCACAGTAGAATTTATCAGTAGCTTTTACTTTCTTAGAGAAAGCATCACTATTTTAAGACCATAGCTTCTAAATAAATCATTGACTTGAAAGCACAAAAGCCAGTTTAATCTATTTCTGTAAGAAAACTGCAGGACTAATTTAAGACTTGAAAGAAAGTTAATTGCACACTCATACAAACACACAAACACATTCAAGTATAGTGATAAGACTTCTTGATCTAAGGTTCAATCTCCAAAACTAAGCAGAGCCCAATTATAAGAATCACACAGAAAAGAAAAAAGAAAGGAAAGGAGAAGAGAAAGAAATTTCCAACTTTATAACCTGCCAGAATATAAGAAAAAGATTGTAACAAAATGGCTCATAGAAATGTTTGTTTCCTCAAAAAAAAGGGAGAGGAAGCTTTGTTGACAAATCTCTCCATATTCAAAAACCTGTTTTGGATTGAAAAAGCTTTATTCCTAGAAAAGCAGTTCAATCAATTAGCAGCCATAACTTCAATAAATGTACAACACCGAGCTTTATGTGGAAAAAAAATTATAGAAATTAACATGTACATTCGGAAACCCCTCAGATAGGCACTGACTGCATTAACTGTCTCCACAATTAATTTCAAAACAAGGCAAAGGAGCAATATATCTGAACTATTTGATAAAACAAACCTTGCAATCCGTAAACCTCTAGCATATATGACATAAATTAGAAAAATACATAAATAATATCCTCATAAGGTTGGTGACAAACATTGAAAACATTATCAGATGTCAAGAAAGAGGAAATGTCCTATACTCAAATGAATATAACATTTCCATTTCAAAATTGAAGCACCAACCAGTAAGCCCTTCATGAATAATTTTTTTGAATCTTTTTTTTTCACATGCCTAAACTTGTATGGGTTATATAACAGAAAAAACATGATTTCTTTGTGAATGATAAGAAAAGAATACAGAAAAGTGAAGATATATTCAAATAAAAACTTGTTTTAGCTACTTTAGGAACCAGTTCTTGCAAAATAGAGATCAACCGATATGAAAGTCTAGTATTATTTCTCCATAAGAGAAAAGCAGTCAACTGTTTTAGTATCAATTCATTTATCTGTCATTGCAGTTGTACTTCTTGATCGGTGAAAAGTGATCACTAGATTTGAGAAGATTATTTGACTATTAGATGGGGAGGGGAAGGAAAAAAAAAATCTTATTTCACTTATGAGGCAAGACTTTGTTATCAGATGAAAGCATTGTATTCCTGATCTTCTGTGCTAACTGAAGACTACATTCAAAAGCCTAGCTGTGTATTACTTGATTCAGGAATTATGCTCCAGTATTGATTGATGAACTTCTTCCATTCCTTCCTCTGTTGGGTGCATGCAAGCAAATGAACACACATCCATTCAAATTTGTGCCAGAATACATAAAGATGGGTTGGTTTCAGTAATAAGAACCTTTAGCATTATTGATTAGCTACAAATGATATTTGAAGAAGGCTACAAGAAAAGCAAAGATATTGAACTTGCTTGCCAGTTTCTGGGATTTTTTTTTTTTTTTTTTTTTTACTACATGAAACAGTTGCAATGTCAGGTGATATTCATATACACAGTCAAATTATAAACAGTATGAATTGTATATGAAATTCCTGGAAGAGGATATTTCCTGTTAAATTGAAAAATTACAAGAACAATCCTTAAATGCAGTTTTTCATCTGAATTTATTCTTTCAAAATGGACATATAACTGAGCTAAATAATAGCATAAATAAGCATGGATTCCTTGAATTAGGCATACAGCTGGAAACCATCAACACAAATTCAAATATCTATCTACATAGGTATCTAAATCCTATCAATGGCAGCCATTAATCAACTAACAATACATAGAATTTATATAACATAAATATTTTCAAATGAATAATTGTATAAAAACGGAAACTACCCCATAATTAGCATTTTTAAACTTTGTGTTATCTCTCTTGAGAAATCAAATTATCATAATACAGATTATCTGGGAGAGCACTAACAAATGCAATTGGACTGAAAATTCTGTTATTTTCCAAGTTGTAGCATTTCAACCATATTACACTAACAAATTTCACTACAATTTCCTATTTTGCTGTTTTACGGTAACAACAAACGTACAGAAATCAGATCTTTCTATTATGTTCATGAACAAGTGCAATGCAGTTATATACTAAAATCTATGAAGCAGTAAATTCTGTCACTAATGTTGGAAGGGATTCCATATTCTTCACAGAACATAGGTAATAAGTCACTGAAGTAGGTATCTTTCCAGATAAAGCTAAACATTTTTACAATCATCCTGAAAATATAACAGCATTGGATTACCATTA
This sequence comes from Thysanoteuthis rhombus, assembly GCA_963457665.1. Classification (NCBI taxonomy): domain Eukaryota; kingdom Metazoa; phylum Mollusca; class Cephalopoda; order Oegopsida; family Thysanoteuthidae; genus Thysanoteuthis; species Thysanoteuthis major. The sequence goes on from OY735217.1 coordinate 26,919,571, forward strand.
CTTTGCTGCTCGGTAGATTCTATATAGAATTTAAAAAAAACAAACAACAACTTTTCCCCTGGCCAGAGATTTATACAGGATAGATGAAAAGGAACTCCCAATCAGAAATAACTCTTATCTATTAGTCAATTGTAGTCTAACTAGCTTTACTTATCAATCAAAATAAAATTTATGATTTCAAGTAACAGGGTACAAAGCAATGGTTTAAAATGGCTCATCGCCTTATTCACACCTGATATCGAATCATGAAGTAAATTCTACGACTGTAAGGACAAAAATAAAATGTTTCAAGAAAATAGAGCAATATTTACTAAAGTGACATATAATTTCTAATAGAGAGTTGATTCTCACCTACCCAGAACCTATACATGAATCAATTGTCAAAACAACAGGTTCCATCAACATACACAGCAAATTCTTCTTGCTAATGTTCTGTGTTATTCTTCATTACAAAGAAAACAAATTGAAAGAAAAAGAAAAATTTTGTATTTACGTAGATCTTTAAAATCATTTTCACTATTATGTTAATGCCAGTAATGGTTTCAAATGAAACATTCACCACTAGTTAATCCCTTAGAAAAAAAAAAAAAAAAAAATGTGGATATATTTGAATTTCTACAAGATGATTTTTTCAATAGAAAAGATACTATAGAAATTGTTTCAAATGTTGGGTAGGAGATATTTCTATCAGCAAAACTGTTGGCTTCAAGTGGAAGAATCTATTGTTACAGAGAGAGAAATAAACAGAAAAAAAATTATACAAGTACACAGTTTAGCCTAAATGAATATATCAACACAACAATAGAGTAGTACCATTCATATTCTAAAAAGGTTATTTCTGAATTTAACAAAACTTATTGTTAGACGGACGCTAAAAGACTGATGATGATGATTGTTAGCTAAATTAATTATTATTAAAAAAATGGGAAAGGGAACGAAAGATAAAACTACGAATCTGAATTTACCAACCTCCTTGATTGCTTCAACATTTAGTTCCTTTTCAAACTCTTGTAAAAAGTAGTTTTGAGTAGCTTGGAGTTTGGTCACCTAGACTAGGATGATGAGTAAATATATATATATATATATATATATATATATATATATATATATATATATATAGTGTGTGTGCATACATAAGATGAAATAACATTCCCATTTTCATACTTGAGAAAATGAAATAAATTCTACATGGAAACAAATCCTTTTTAATCTTATCGCAGGTTTAAAGCTTGATGTACAAAGTACATTCAAATACTGCATTCACAGAGACAAAATTCACCTTTTGACTTCTCAACCATCAAATAATGAATACAAACAAACATTTTTTTTATTGATAATCATGGAACAAGAAAATAATGTAAACAAGCCTATCCTGTTATATATCTGGAAAAGTTTGACTTCTGTTGAAAAAAACTGGAATCATACATCTAATTGGGGTCATGCAAATCTGGATCATTGCCAGAATACGTTAATATCAAGAGCATGTATTGCAAGATCACAGAAGAGCATTCGTAGTACAGTGATTACAGGCAAGAAGAGGAGGCTAAGCATTGCAAAGCAGCTCTGATCACATGTAGAAAAAATTAGTAAGCTTAACAGTTGTGCACTTTTGTCTTTATCTCTTTCACTATTGTGTGCATTGAGTACAAACAAGCAGAGGCGGGCTCCTAGGTAAATAAAAAGTGCAGAAATAACAATGCATCTTTTGTTTGTCTTTCTTGTGTTATGCAAGAGTCAAAAACTGCTGCTTTTTTTTCTTCCTTTCTTTCCAATCAGAGATATCATAGATGCCAAAGTGGCAGCTAAACCAAGTAAGCATAAGATTGGAGAGAATAGTATAAGCAGAGTTAAGGCTTTATTAAATGCAGCAAATTAATGAAATCCTGTTATTGAAGTATGGACACTGAAGAAGATATAGAGCAATTGATAAGAATGAATTATGATTATAGGTGTCCTTTTTTGAGAAATAGTATGCACATGATTTTCTGGCATAAGTAGTTCATCTTGTGCTTAGCATCATTTTAACCACTAACAATACATCAAATAAGAACATTTTTACAACCTCTGATAGATTTGTTGATAAAACATTGCAGTTATATCAAGAACACTATGTGTACGCTGAACATGGGCATAATCTTTTTTCAAACTCTTATCACTAGAAGATAGGACATGAAGCACTGAAAAGTCCTGAATAATATTAAGAGGAAAGAAAAAGGGAGTGGTTTGTAAATTTTATCTGAGCAGAATCTACTGCAACTATTAAAAATTGAGAACTGAAATATTCACACACACACACACACACACTGTGTAACACTTTCATATGAGCACATAGATACTACACTGTTGTTAGGTATAGGGAGTGACTATTTGATCCTAGATAGAAGCGCCAATCAGTATGTAAATCTTGTCATTTATAACGGGTACTATGCTAGTTAAACATAAATAGCCCTATTCTTTTAGTAATGCTTGTATCAATTTCAGACCAGACAATATTCCTTTTCCTGATTTTTGACACATCAGGAACAGAATGAGTCCCCAAACTTGCTAAAACATATTTTTGATAAAACATTCAATTCTTAATTTTTTCCCCTTACCACCAGGAATATCTAGTTTGTAAGTGCAGGAGTTAAGCAGAGAAGGGATGGAGTATCTGTAAAGTCAGTAGGACATAATGAAAGTTGATACCTTGCCTATATAATGCAGGTGCATACAGTCAGCACTTTTGCTTTTATCCTCAGTGCTCCTATTTACTTTTAGACAAAGCATAATGAAAAAAAAAATTAGAACAAGTCAAAAGTCAAGGCTTTTAAAATTGATCAAAACTGATTCAAAACCTTTTTTCACACACCCCAAAATCACTAATCTTATCAATGTAATCCATATGATTTATAGGATTTTTGTTAATGTTGAAAATTAACATTTTTCAATTGTACATTACATAACACAGGCATCATTGCAGATTCAACTAGCTAACAAATATTAGTGACTTCATTTATACATAGGACAAAAATTGGACTAAGGCAAAACTGGGTCTGAAATAAGTTCTCAGAAAATAATTACACCAATTTAATTTTGAAAAATCAATAATTACATCTATTTATTTTCAAGAGTTAGTATATGATGTCAATAAGTAAATCACTAGTATTTGAAGATACCGAATCCATTATCGATCAGGTTTTCCGAAATAAAGTTCTACAACATCAATCAAACAGTATGGTTAAAGGCACAGGTCAAAAGTAGCATGTGGTCATATTCGATAAATAATATGTACAATCACTTCATTTAAAACAACACTTTCTCAAGCAGCCAATCTATTACCTGTAAATTGCACCAGACACACTGGCTATATGGACATTAGCTGCACACACACTTCAGATTTGGTCCAATGCAAAGAACAGTAGTTTGGCAACCAAGAAGTCATAAGGTACCATCGTGAGAGCTAAATTGCTAAATGCTCCTTCCCCACTATCATATCAAGCAGCAAGGTAACTGATCTCAAATCAGAGAGAGAAAGAGGGAAAAGCTATCATGTACCAAGTTTAGTACTTGTAAAATTTAAGATACCATAATGTATAAAACATTTGTATTAGCGATATAATAGCATTAGAGAAACAAAAGCGAGTTCTACTGGCAACAAATCATATAAAATAGAGAGAGATACCATGGTATGATACTTAGCAAGCTAGTCTCAAACCAATTTACTAGTGTAATTCAATCTTCATTGAGTGCCCCACAACAGTCTTATGCCAGACTAAGCTGAGCCTAGAAACTAACTATATACAGACAAGAATATAACATTTTTAACTTAAGAGAAGAGGTAGCCATAATATTCAATCCATACAAGAGTAAAGTTTTTCTTTTTACATTCATTTTTAGAGTCTTCAAAAATATTCCCAACCTACCAAGTGAAATTCAAGTTCCTATGATAATTCTTCAAAGTTATCTTGCATCTTCATTTATAACAGGTCCCTCAAACTATTTTTTTTCATTATAAAACATATCTGTCCATTCATCTCGTAGCAATTTAATTAATATTACAATTAAGCACCAAGATATTTTTATAGAATCTGTGCTACCTTCTGATCATGTTTGTGTAATTCACACAGCAAGAACCAAAGATGTAACCATAAATATTGCTTCCTTTATTCAATTGTTCAAACTTCTAAAAACATAAAATAATAATTTTTTTTTAAAAAGATAAAATACAGTTATTTTTAATCTAGGATTATTTTTCTTAAAATACAAACTTTTTGAAAATTCATAACACTACACTGTTAGAATGATAGAATGCTTTATAATAATAGGAGGATACTGAAGTACAAGGATGTATTTTTGTTAGTGGCAATTACCAGTCAGAATGGCTAGCATTTAGGACCATAGCAGGAAATAAGAAAATAGGTTTAAAACTCAAATGATCATTTCTCTCTGCTGGAATATTAGGCCTAAAAGGAGGAACTGTCGCCAGAGCATGTAATGAAAATCAGTTCAGCCAGTTGTGAGACCATACAAGTATAACAAAAGAGAGAAATCCAAGGCTTTGTTCAACTTGTGGACACAACCAGTTTAGAACCCAGCAGGTCTGACTAATGAAAATGAAACGTACATTCCTTTACATAAGGAATAAAAAGGAAGGGAGTATTTTTTTTGAGGGTTCATGAGGAGAAACATAAATATAAGTTTCTTTTCCCCCAGTCATTAATATTTATTTAGCTTCATTTGGCAACAATCATACACATGGTATTTCCCTATTCACCCTTTAAATCAAGTCTACAATGTGCATTGAGCTTTTTAGTAATGTCACACTATTGAAACTAAGCCAAGAAAACAATTTAAGGAAAAAGATACATCATCAAATATAACTCTTCAATGTCTGTATAATCCTCAAAAACTATAGGCATGCAGATGGGACTATCTGAGCAAAGACTATCATGAATAATTGTTCAAACCTCATGTATGAATTATTCAGTAAGAGCTAGAATTTTCTTTAGAGGGGGGGGTCAAGAAATGACATTGATGGCTGAATAAAGTATACTCATCCCTTCCAATCCCTTTAAAAATTGAAAATAAGATATTATAAAGGAGTTAAACTTTATATGGAAAAAACGAAAACAAAAAAAAAAACCCACACACACAATCATGAATTCTGGAGACATTCAAGAGAAAGAAAAAAATTTGACAAATACAATACATTTAATTCATTTCTTTCATTATTGGACAAAGTATTGAAACAATATTTTTAGCAATAATCATGTCTAGTTTTCACCTCAATTTTTAGTTGCTTTCCATCACAACTTTGACACATTATTCTACAGTGACCAGTATTAAGAAAAAATTCTTCAATGTCATTTTTCTACTACTTCAAGAGTTTTTGAAAATACATTTGTACCTATTTAAAGTTTCAAGACATTGAAAGGAACTCCTTGTGGCTTGTGTCGTTGAAACAACATTTCAGCAGATCCAATCACCAGCCTTCTTTGGGGGTACTATCTAAATGTGATGGTGGTAAACAGAATTTTTTCTCTCTCTCCAATAGTAGCAATGCTCAACATAGGATTCAGGTGTTTTCACTTCCTTGTTAGACTTGGATTTTCATACCTTGTCCTGTAGAATAAATTGGCCAAAACATTGCGTTTACAACGCAAACAACCAGGAGTTCAATTGTCATAAAACACTTTGAGCATTTGTGCCTCTTCAATCTGGACACTTTGGAACCTAGCAAGACAGGGTTTTTACACATTCAGTTTAAGGAGTCACTTTATAAACCAGTAAATTACAGTTCAAACCATAGTTTGAAACTAAATCGAAGAACTCCTAATGGCAGTATATTCAAAACCTGCTGGACCATGGTAGTTGCTACATTTCACAGGGTTGGATCTGAGAGGTAAAACCTGTAACAGACCAATAATAATCCTATCAATAATGTTTGCTCTAATTTCTGACCAGCGATGATCCTATTTTCCATTTGATTTCCAATACAAATTTTGGATCAAAAATTGCAAAAACTAGCACTTACTTTCTCCTCAACCACCAGAAATATCAAATTTACTAACACAGAAAAGGACTAAAGCTAGGTAAAAGAGTGGCTGATTGGCAGTAAAATCAGTGGGCAACGACAAAGATGAAAAAAAAAAAAAAAAAAAAAAAAAGTCCAAACCTTGCCTATATATATATATATATATATATATATATATATAATGTTCAAATACAATTGGCACTAAAATACAACTGATTATTGTTTACCTTAAGAATATTCAGTCACTATATATGTGATCATTGGAGTGAACGAAAGTTTTGACACATTTGTTTGATAAATCCTACCCAGGATATCACGGGTTACACGAACAGCCAGGACAGAGAGAGGCCCAAACCTGTTCTCAATGATGAAGATTGATAGCAGTAAAATAAAGCTGACTATTTCCTATTTTGATAATCTAAAACAGATAAATAGCTTCAAGTATGAAAACTATTTTATAAAATTCATTTGATGCATCACTGCTCCAGTTTAAATTTTCAGATTAGTATTAGTTGTTTTTCTTTCCAGTAGACTACAACAAAATTAATAGCTTTTTAGAAGATATTGAAAATTGACACACAAAATTTACCAACTGAAACATTCCTATTGTGTTCCTCCTGGAGATACATAGCAAACAAATGAATGTTCACAATTGTCAGAGCCACTTGGAAAAGAACAAAAAAGGAGTGGTATCTATTTGGGTAAAGAGGTTGATAAGAGGCATTTTTGTTTGTCATGTGTATAATTTTATCTGTTCAGATTTCGATTCTTTCAGTATGATGGAAGTTAGTAAAGCAACACACCGAGTTGTCATAGGCAGTCTAATTGAGGGCGTAAGGAGCCCATAAAAGATGATTCTGCAAGCTTTTTTGTGTTTTTTACAACAGTAGATAACAGAAAAGAGTTAGTGTTTCTGTGATCAAGGAAACAGGTTAGAAGTAAATTTCAGATATAACAAAATAATGATAAAAGGTTTGAAAACTTCTGTTTTAATCACGGATGCAGCCACAGCAACATCTGCTACAGAGCTGTAGTTAATATTAGTCTTGCAAACCGAACATCAGTTTCCATAGACCAACAACTTATATCAACACGTAGGACCAAGCAGTCCTTTTGTTGCCTCTCATAGCCTCTCATAAGACTACATATTGAATGGGATGATGCAATCTTGCAGATAACTTTAGAATTGAATACAATCTTTCCACCGAATTGAAACAATTACAAAAGAACCAGTTTACTTCCGATATTTCTTCCATTTGCTGAAGTCATTTTCATTGACCATAGAAACTGATTCTTATCTAATCCACAAAATATCTGATTGGAAGACATAATACAAGAAAGCATAAGGAGTGAACCAATGTATCCTTTGAGATCTTCAGAGTAACTAGCCCTCAACATGAGAAAAAAGAACATCCATAATTTGATAGCCATCATATACCACCTTCTCTATTCAAACTAAGAGGCTAACTACATATTTTTGAAAACTCTCAACTGAATGTTACACTAAAAATTGACATGTATCTAGTATTCACTCAAACATATTCCATTAGTTTTTGTCTTCCTTTTTAGAGACGATCAAACAAAACTCAAAAACGTTTTCAATTCAATTCTCCCACCCTAAATAGGTTTTTAGTGGGGGTTTATGCTAAATTGGTCATCAGTTTATACCTTCTTTTTAAAATCCCAGTGTTATTAGAGTTTGCTGCCCAACAAAAGGAGAGAGAAACATTATTCAATGATCATCCCTTTAAACCAATTTTTCAATTGATCATCCCTCCAAAACGGCATGGTGCCAAAAGACAATGTTAACATGATGGTTTCCATTAAGTGACTAACCAGACCTGTAGATATAGATAAAAGTCAAAAGTTGACTAGGCTCAAATAGTAAAGTGTATATATAAGAGGAAATGATGTAAACGCTATGACCCAGTTTAGTTGCCAACTTTGACTGAAAGGTATTTGTTCACCCTTACTGAAATCACAACTACATAAGCTACCAGCCATGCTCTTTTTGTAATAGTTATTAAAATTCCTCTGAGCAAGCATGCTCATGTGCATGTCCCATAGACAGAGAACTTAGTCAAAGCAAGAGTGTGGACCGTGACAGCAAGCAATTATGAATCACAATCACTATATATTTTATGGAAAATTGCTACTTTCTTGCCAGCGCATCATTACAATTTAGGACAATAAAATGCTTAGCAGATGAATTCATTTGTTTATTTGCATCTATGAGAGAACTACTTGACTGTGGGGACATCATCTCTACAAATGAACATTTCAAAACAAAGGAATAAAGCAGTTCGAAAAGGGAAACATTTGAAACAAGTGGCAAGACAGAACTTACTAGCTAATTTGAATAATAATCATAACATCTCCATTACTAAGATCCTGTATATAATCTTGCAGTATACAAAACTCACATGGTAAAAAAAATATTTCAAAAGATCAGATAGAGAATTAATAACTTGAAAAACGCGAAGAACTAAATTGATATCAGAATTCTATTTTTACATGATAGTAAGAAGAGTTATTGAAACATTCTAAATTGCACAATCATAAATTATTCCAATTCTTTTAAATACTGGAAATATAGTGAGCCCTACAAGAGAAAAGAGTAAATAGACATGAAATCCTATTGAATATAAGAGCAAAAAAATAAAAGTTTAAAAATAACAATTCAAGAGTCATTAATTCTCTTGAAAATATTGCACAAGTGGAGACACAACAGTGAGGAACAGAAATAAATCAAACCATTAAAAGTCTACAACCCACTTTTTACTGCGCAACCACAATAGCAACTGTTACACCAGTTCTTGAGTGTGTAAGGATTTGTTTACAGGCAGAAAACAGATCCTTGACACACAGCAGTTCCTTTCCTTAAAAATAAACATTTTGAAATATTAGAACGGATCATCCCCTAGAATGCAAACACTGAGCAGAGAAGAGAAATGTTTTTTTTTTACTTTCACACCCACACCAGGTCAACAAAACTATATAATAGACAAATGCTAACTGTAGAAAATTAAAGCCTTATATCACTTTGTTCATGATGTCAGGAAATTAACTTTATCAATTCTTAATATTCCTGCAAAGAGATACAGTGAAACATACAAGGACTAATTTCAAGATCAATTAGGGAGAGTGCAGGGGGTACGTTCTTGATAATAATGGCAGATAATAATAACACACTACTCACTTGAAAATCTAATCTAGTTCAGAAATAGGGTGATATAATTAAACACTGAAATAAATTCATAGGCCATATGTGGTTTATTACCTTGCTTAATGCGACGATGATGTCAGTAGTACAATGTGGGTAAGGCGACATAGACATAGGGAGAGAGGAATGTGTACAGTTACAGATTTAAGAGATACACACACCGTAAAGTCATACCAACCCATTTCATTTAGACACTAGATGACCAGGGGAAAGGCTGTGGTATTTATCGAGTCTATAAAACTAGAATCAATACAAAAATGAAACAATCAAGGTCACACTTTTTTAATCTACTCAACAGACACTTAAAATAGCAGCAGACCAAATAAATTCTCACCCTGAATAATTTTTTTTATTTATTATCCATCAAAAATAGACTAAGAAGCTCATTCACTTTTTGATGAGTAAAAAAATGCATTGCACAAGACAGGTTTATGTTTGGGTTAAACTGGTAACACATTTAGATTGAAAGTTCTTCAACTCATATTTTTAAATTCAACTTTTGATTTGAAACTACTTGAAACCTGAACAGAAACTGCATTTCCTGATATTTGACCTTCAAGCTCTTTTTCTATAGCATAAAAAAAAGCAGGAATGTTCAATTTCCAATGATTGAAAGTTATAAAAATGTATTATGAATAAAAGAGACCGATTATTATTAAGAAAGAAGTATTATTGGTGATGGTGGTTGTTGTAGTAACAGCACTGTCAGATTCTGTGGTGATGAGGAAGACTCACACTACTGTGATGGAATAACAAAGGATCACATTGCTTTGCTTGCCTTGGACGACACTTTCAGAAAGAACCAGGGGGCCAAAGCAGAAGAATAAGCCATCACTATAATCGCAAAAGTAAATAAATGACCGACAAAAATGAATTGGTTTTGACGACTGAGATAAAAGTGTAACAAATATACATGTAGAAATATTTCCTAAATGGTTCATTAACCAGGGACCTAAGAGGGTGTGTGATAGCATAGAAAGAGGACATGTGGTCATACTACTGTCACAGATGAATGTGATCTTGCACTGCACAGAGAGAGAGGGTGAGAAAAAAATGCTGTACAAGCAGTGTAGTGACAAACTTGAGAAGGAACAACTGTCAATGTGAGGGTGGTGCTAAATGCAGTTGGAGGCGGCTAATCTATCTATTCTAACAAATACTACATTTAATAGTGTTCCAAGCGATGAAGAAAAAAAATAGTTTTGTCATCACACGCAATACATACATATACGTGGATACAACATCAATAAATCTGCAGCCTATTGAAAAGAAGGCTTTTACACAACAAATGCGTATTTATTTTTCAACATCAACTCCATTGTCAATGCACTCGTGTTGAATATATTAATCACATGTCCAACGTTATACAATGAAAATTATTAATCAAAATTCAGCAGATAAGTAACGTGTCAGGTTACGGACTTATTGATTCGCCCTCGTTTACGACCATCTCCTTTCCTTTATTTTTGATCTATGAGACCATTAGTAGAATGTCAAAAGTGGAGAAATTGGTTTAAAATTCATAGGGGGATGTATATGCTCTAGATTCTGGATAACTTAAAAAATGGGTAACTGGGAAAATTTTTTAAAAAAATATCCAAGAGGAAAGAAAGTAGAAAGTTCAGAATGTAGATTTGATGTGAATCAGAATTGCTAATATTCATTATCATGAAACAATGGAACTAACAGCAACACCATGCTGTCACTCTAGTCTGCTACACGCTAGTGATGAGATGAAATTATTTATACGCAAGAAAGGCAATATCAAGTTGTAATATAAGCTTGGAGTTGAAATATTTTAAATTTACAGTCATATTTTTAGCAAACAAAACTCAATTACTTTCAAAAGAGCAACAACTATGCCAGATTCCCAGAGTTCAAATCTCGTCGGAAGTACTTCTTTATTTTCTCAGGCATGCTGTTAGTGTTTATTTAATGATCATAGAATATAAACCTGACCTAAAAGTTTAAACACAAAAATAGTATGAAAGAAAAACCAGCAAAAAAAAATAAAATAAAAATAAAAATTGCTGCTTCACCTAATTCGAACAACTTGAGCAACTATAGTAGTTAGTTGACAGACAAGCATTCAATTCCTGTTTTTAAAAGTTGTTGAATAGTTAACAATAGACCTTCATTTTTCATTCGAATTCAATAATTTTTTAAACGATTCATACTTGGCTAAAATACACCCACATTATACAAGGAATTGATATTTTTTATTTTAGTCAAGTCGTACGTTAAACTGACAAGATAAATGTTTTGGTGGGAGAGCAATGAGAAGGGGAGAGAAAAAAATAAGTTTTCTGCTGGAATCACAAGGCCAAAAAGATACCGATCTCTTTTTGTTAAAGAAAAAGAGAACACTATCATTATATCTCAACAAAAATGTAACAATTACGTACATAAATTAATAATAATAAATAAACATTCTCAGCAGAGGCACACCTCTCTATATATTAGGAACACTAACAGTGCTGTACTTTGGTCCATATCAATTTTGAAAAAAAGTATAGACTTTAGACATAGAAACACTCACAAAACTGCATCTGTTTTATTGATATCTGTTAATTTTGTCAAAATATTGCCGATCACAACAGGAAACGTCATAATTATTCACAGTAGATAATAGCGATTTCCCTCAGTCCGCTTCGGGTTGTGTTTTTTCCATAGGGTGAGCAGTTTACATGAGAAAATCTATTGCAAACTGAGCCCTCATTTTCAAAACAGCAAAAGAAGACCTCAAGCTTTGTTTTAAAACTTACGCCGTACAAACATCGACTGGTTTCGATGCGATATTCCCAGATAGATAAGATAAAATAATCGGTTTATTACAAATAAAAGGTGGTTAGATGAATTTTAAAATGTTTTTCTAGAGGTTGATCAATGATCGGGAGAAGAATTGTTAGTTTTACAGCCGAGCCCCACCTTATGGCACACCAAAATATGAAGAGCTCAACTTAAAATAGAGTGGACAATCAGCTAATAGAAAGTGGAGGAAAATCGAAAGGTCCAGAAAGACATTCTGAATCAATAAAATAGGAATAAAAAATAAAATATACAGATACACAAATACAAACATTTGTGTAATGTTTCGTCTGTAGTGGTAGTAGTAAGTAAAAGTAGCCCGGCGAAGTCCACCCCCGGAATCGTCAGAGAGAAGCCAACGAAAATGGGCAGAAGCAAATTAATAAAGCCACTGACAAATGTCGAACAGCAAGTAAATATTTCCAGTAAAGCTTGAGACAACTCACCATGGTGACTTTCGGTAGGAAAGAAAGTGTCGGCGATGTCCACCCAGGTCAGCAAGAGAGAGAAAAACTACTATAGAGTAAGTCCTGGCAAAGATGGCTTCTTCATCCGGGACCTGAGGAATTCCCAGCGTGTCAAGCCAATCCAAAATGGCGTCAGTATTTACTTCCATATATGGACGGGAGGACAAGTCGGCAGCATGTGAGGGGAGGAGGGGGAGATTTAGAAGAAGGAGGAGGGGGGGTTCAGATGCTTCAGGCACCTGCTTCAATCTTGTCTTCCTCTCTTTCTTTCTTTCTTCCTTTCTTTCTTTCATTAGGTTTATTTATTATAACTTTCAGAAAATTTATATTGCATGATATCTCATCTAATTTACAAACTAATGCCTTCCACATGTATTGCTACTCGTTTTTTTTTTCAACTTCCTCATATGTTTTGACTGCCTAGATTTGACATAGACAAGAAAGATCTGTGCCCAACCAAGAAAAAATGAAAAGAGGGTTAATATAAATTAAAAATTGCTGAAAAAATATTCATAATTATATAGCTAAACATTGAAAATATATTTATAATTTTGGAAGAATCAGTGAATTTATTTTTTTTTTCTGGGATCTAAATGAAAATTCTTTTCACATGTAACTTATTTAAGAAAAAAAAACTTTACCACATTTTTTTAAATTATATTTACATTCACAAGTTTTCAAAAATAATTTATTTACCATCATACACCATTTTTTGAGATCTTGATGGAAAAAAAAAGAAGCCCTGTTGAGAAATCTACAATAAAAAATTGCTTCTATCCAACTAATGATTTTGTTGGAGTTCATTTTGTAAAATTTCAGTTACATCTGAAGATTTTATTAAATATTCTGTCATCTCAAAAAGTATGATATTTCGTTCTAGGAGATCCACTCCCTAAGACCACACCTCCACACTGCACTAAGAGGGGTATGGTCAGGGTGATACCTGTGGAACGTTATGAGCAACACCAAGGGAACTATACCATTTTTGTCCGTACCTACATGTGTGCATATGGGACCCCACATTAAACCTGACCTCATGTCACATTTGCCTTCATTGAGAGGGGAATAAATGCTGTTATAAAAATAAAAACGGAAATTAAAGACAAATTAGAGACAATTTCTGGAACCACAATGATGTCAAACTCTAATTTGGACGAGAAACCCTTGTGACATCTCAATGAAAATAAAGGATGTGCATAAGGTTTTTTTTGAAAATGAAAATAATTACCAATTTATTAGAATAGTTTTTCTTTCTTTGGACTTGCTTTTATTTTAATTACCAAAGTTGTATCACGTTTTACAATAAGAGCAAAAGTAATAATCATCATTTGTCAAAACATGAAAATTAGAGTTATTTGTTGAGTTTATTATCAAAAAGAATTATAAAAATTTTCATTTCCGCCTTTGTTTATTTCAGTGTTTGTTTGAATCATATTATCAATTTCAAAGTATTAATGATATCAAATACACTTCTTGGGCAATTGATTATTAATCACCAACAATGATATTTTTTAAACTTGTCGTTTGTTGATCATCTGATGGCTAAGGCCAGGTAGTTATAGAAAGTAATACAAAAGCCCAAATAACTGTTTTCCATCAACAGCGGCAGTGAAGTGGCTACAGCCCCATTTTCTTAAATTGTTTTTTCAACTTACATTGTCTACTTTGAGTGATACATTCAGTGTGGAACGACGGGAGAACGTTTCAAATAAGAGTTTTTATATAATATAACACAATTCATAATCATTCTGTCAGATCATTCATATATATATATATATATATATATATATATATATATATATATATATATATATATATATATATTCTTGAGACAGAAATATATATCTAATACTCAAAAAATGACAAATTTTTGCTTTTTTTTAATTTCTTGTATGGATTCCTATGAGCTGAAAACTTGTGTACAGAGATAACTTGACCCCAGGATAGACGTAGGATAGGTAGTGTTGACACCTGGTGACCTTGGAAGATTATTTTAGGGTCTGGTCAATTTTGGCATTTTCTAAGACATTTGCACTGTATGTCTGCAAATTTGTTTACAACTGTAACTTGACCCCAGGATGAACACGGGATAAGTGACACAGATCTCTTAAGGGCCAGGTAAACTCTGGTATTTTCAAATCAAAGGGAGACAACTGCAATTCAATATACTACGGTAACTTGACTATTACCTCTGCTGACCTATAAAAATCAATTAAGAATCAGGTCATTATCGGCATTTTCAAACCTTAGGGAGATTTATGTACCCTACCATCTACAAAATTTGTGTACTAGGGTAGTTCAACCCTTGGGTGAACATAGGATAGGTAGTGCTGACTATTGGTAACCTTCACATCAATTTAGGGTCAGGTGAATTTTGGCAATCTCAAATCTAAGAGAGATCCCTGCACTCTACAAGCTGCAAATTTGTGTACAAGGGTTACATGACCCGAGGATGAATATAGGATAGGTAGTGCTGACCTCTGGTAACTTCTAAGGGTCATTCAAGGGTCAGGTCAATTTTAGCACTTTCAAATCTAAGGGAGACAAGTAGTTTTCCTATTTGGGAATTTTCAATTCTGAGGTAGACATGTCATTTTTCACTAATTTTGTTTGCATGACCAACATTTTTTTTCAACGGCAACATAAGTTGATAGTTCTAAAAACAGGAAAAATTCTATGTTAAGACCAGATTTAAATTGGTTAACAGTATCTGTTAGGATCAAGTAACCTGAAGAGAGAGTGGTCAAAGACAGATGGACAGCATTTGTAACGAAGACAGAAAGCTGATAAGCTGATAGAAGCTTGAAAAGGAGGGGCGGATCATAATAGAGAGAAAGCATTGGTAAAGATAGAAAGATATAATATGGAGAAAGCATTGGAAAAAAACATTTTTTTCACGCCATTCTATCAGATATTATTGAATATCAATTCTTGAAATTAAAAAAAGAAAAGTACAAGACAGAGAAAAAGAGAGCAGACTATATAGTATTTACACTCCACATATATATATTCCTAACTTTTTAATTTTACAATGGTTTATGTTGCATTTTGGACAGTATTTTTCATTTTAATTTTGATGCAATGATTATTTATTTTAACAGGGATTAACTTCGAATGAAATAGTTTTATTACAGAAATAAATACTGTCAAAAATTGTACATACAACATCACAGTTTTTGAACAAAGTTTGTCTTTTCCTTGTTTATTTAGTATTTATGCAATGTCTGGAAAATTATGTAGAATTATTTAGAACATCATCGTATGAGTGGGCAAAAAGAAAGGAGTGCCTGACAGTCTTGGGTGAGAACATTGATGAGGGAGTAGGAAAAAAGAAGACCAGCTGGATTAGCCTTTTCCTGACTGGATCTGGCCAATTTTTTTCCAATTTATCAAATGAAAATCCGCAATAGCCAATTATATCTGATAATATGATATGTGTTAATTTGTTTTGGATTCTTAGTTAATTTGTTTTGGATTTTTAGGAGTAAAGACTGAAACTTTCAGCCTTCAAGCTGCATTGCTGCAGTCTGTACACTCCATACATTCGTAGAAAGCCAGCCAGACCAACTTAAAAATTGAAGAAACTTATGTTACCAGTTGTGGTTGATGCTTTCTAAGAAAGAAGCAGGTCTGGTTAGTCACTCAATGGAAACTGTCTCATGACCAACATCTTTGGGCAGAATGCAATATCAAGGGTTATCAATGAAAAAAATCAGAAAAAGCAAATCAATGAAGGTTACTTATCTCACTTTTTGTTGGACAGTGATTACTAAAAAAATCTGAATTTTCAAAAATCAAGTGTAAACACTAACAAGCACAAACTAAGGAACGAATTTAGCATAAATTTACATAGCAAATTGAACCCTCATGCTAACAACCTATTTAAGGGGAGGAATGTTTTTTTCAAATTAACTTTTTTTTCTAGATATAATAAGAAGTAAAGGTCTTAATTTTCAGCCCTCTAGCTCCATTGATGCAGCCTGTATGTGTGATACATAGCCAGACAGACCAACTTGAAATTTGAAGAAACCTACATTGACAATTTTGGTGACATTTTGGTTGACTGTTTCCAATAATCCTGTAATTGGTTAAAACTGAGATGTCATTTTTTTAGCAATTGTCCTAGTTAACTAATGGTAGGGGTTAATACTGTATACATATACAATATTGGAAAGTATATATGCTTGCAACTCTCACAGTCTATTCTTATGCTCTTTTACAACGTATCATAATAATTCAATATCTTCTTAGAAAGTTTACTTTTGGTTATAACTCCAAGAAAATAGCATAAAGTTAGTCTTGAAAAAATGAAAGAAATACATTTATGCACTCACAGGATTTAATTTTCTATAATCTTTCTTTTATTGATAACTAAGGTTATTATAATAAAATTAATCGATTACAAGTTACAGATGTTTTCATTGACGGACGTATCTTTTGGCCGGAAGTCAGTGTGAGTTGCTTAGATACACTATACATTGAACATAATACATCATATATCAATTAAAAACATACACATATTTTATGAAATGTTTTAGCATATAAAAAGGATTATTAGTTCAGGTTTAATTGATTAAGATCTGACACCTTTAAAAATCCATGAACCATTATAATTATTTCTATCATTATTCGGACTATCCTCATCTTGGTCGTTTTTCATACAACGTTTTCGGCCGTTGTACTCTACGACCTTCATCAGGTATCATCTGGTAGGTGTGGGGAAGTAACGAACCAAACCTTTTATTTAACGGACGGGGGTATATAGACCGCACTCCCCTCTTAATAGAAATAATAATAATGCCTCATCTCAAAAATTCAGAGAAACACAAACCATTATAAGTTTGTTTACTTCTAAATGTGGAGAGTAATTGTAGAAGTAATTTTGAAGTGGTCCAGTTATGAGTGATGATGATGATCTTTCCGGTCAATATCTTAACTCGGATTTCATCTGTTTTTTTCGATATCCAGCTTAATAGGATCAATTTTAACAAGGGTTCATTGTTTATGTGTGTGTGTATATATATACATATATATATATATATATATATATATATTTATATATATGTGTATATGTATAAACATATATATATATATATATATATATATATATATATATATATATATATATATGTGTATATATATGTACATGTATATATATATATATGTATATATGTATATATATATATATATATGTATATATATATGTATATATATATATGTATATATATATATATATATATATATATATATATATATATATATATATATATGTATATATATATGTATATATACATATGTATATATATATATATTTATAATTAATATAAATATATAATCTTTTTTTTTTCAATTTGAACCGACATCTTGTTTTTACACAGCGAATATGTCAGTTGGCCTAGACAGTGTAAATAGAATAAACAATTAAAGAAATAGGCTGCTGCAGGAATCGGACCTGCATCCAACTCTGAATTCAAAACCATACAATAGTCATGGGAGGAGTTAGGAAAACCCTTTGTCAAGCAGTGAACCTGAAATGACTGATTATATATTTATATATACTAGCTGAGGTACCCAGTGTTGCTTAGGAATAAAACTTCACATGGACCCTCCCTCTCACCAAGCTCATACATTCCCCCCTTCCGGGTCTGAGCACACAAAAAATAACTTTAAATATACCAACACAGAAGACCAAAATATATTTTATAGAGATGTCAAAAAATTAATTTAAGGAGCATGGTTGTGTCCGCACACATTCCTCCCTGTTGGGCTTGAACCACCAACTCACATCATGCCTGCACACGCACAAAGAACTTCAAATATAACAACTCAGGGAAGCAAATCATATTTTATATAGATTTCATAAATTAGTTTGACAGGGTTGTGTCCATGTGTATCTCTCCCTGTCAGGCCTGCACACACACAAAACAAACTTCAAATATATCAACATTGACTCCCTTAGATTTGAGAATGCCCTCTAAAATGATTTGTCTCTGTTAGATTTGAAAAGGCCAAAACTGACCTGACATTAAATAGAGGTCATCACTCCATATATTATTTTTATCCTGGGGTTAAACTACCCTTGTACCAAAATTTGCAGTCCGCAGGATTCAACCATTAGGGAATGTATAAAACATGAAGTTAGTTAGAAACAAAGAAGGACCATAAGTTCAGTGATTCGTCCATCATCACTAGTAGTAATAGCAAGAGGAAGAGGAGGAGAAGGAAGAGGAAAAGGAAGGGGAGGATGAGGATGGTTCTACCGAAGGTCTAAAACCAAGTTTCATATCAATCCAAAATTGATATTTAACATTACTAATTGTGATAGTAGCTGCCAGAGGAGGAAGAGGAGGAGGAATAATAGACAGGTGAGAATGGTTCACCCGAGGGTCTGGACCAAGTTTCATATCAATCCAACATGAGAAAATTGATATTTAGCATCATTAGTTGATGGTTGCAGTAGCAGGTGGGGGAAGGAGGAAGATGAGGATGGTTCACTCAAAAATCTGAACCAAGTTTCATAACAATCCAACATGATATGGCTGTGAAAATTGTTTAACATTATTAGTTATGATGGTAGTAACAGGAGAAGGAGGAGAAGGAAGAGGAAAATATGG
Source organism: Thysanoteuthis rhombus (assembly GCA_963457665.1). NCBI lineage: Eukaryota > Metazoa > Mollusca > Cephalopoda > Oegopsida > Thysanoteuthidae > Thysanoteuthis > Thysanoteuthis major. Next base: position 26,938,696 of record OY735217.1, read on the forward strand.
ATCATTCACCGAAGGGTCTAGATCAGCGATGTGCAACTTTTCTTCACAATACAAACCTTAAACATTACTGAGAGTTTTATAGAGAACCCTTAATTAGTACAGGGGAAATTTTTTTTGGAAAAAACTTTTGACAGCCTAAAATGTGATTAGCATTTGAAAAATATTGTTCAAGTTTTTATCTTGATCTTGTTTAAATTTATCAGCAAAAGGTGCCGTTTTTTTTTCAATTTTTTAAACATTTATGAATTTTTAAAAAATTGAATCTCTGTAATTAAACAAAATTTCCGAAAAGTATTCTTCCAATCAACTTGATTTCTTTATGAATAATTAGTGCCATCATTACTCAACCGAATTGTTTAAAAATCATTCTTACTTTCTGCACAAGAAACAATGAAAACTGTCTTTTTAGCAGCTTGGGATATAATCTCTCGTCAATTGATAAAGATCACATGAGAGTGCGTAACATGATATTTACATAGTCTAACAATGATAGATATATGTCACTTGTCAGAGTTCTGGAGATTGTTTTTAAGAACATATAAAAAAGTGCACATTAAAGGATATATATGTATACATCTTTTCCTTCTCCTTCATTTAAACACTGTACCATTTCATAAAAGAATAATGTATTAAAGAAGAATCTCATGAAGAATTTGATTTTATGTCAATCAGATAACAAGAGTCTGGAGATTCAATGACACTTGCTTTTATGGTTGTTTTATCGAATTGTCCAATTGTGGTGAGGGCAAAGACAGTGCACCTTTTATTGGCACATCCAACTCGTGAAGTCGATTTCTTGTTTTGCTTTTAATATGGGTGATTGCTGAGAATCCGTTCTCGCAGAGGTATGTATTAGGAAATGGGACCTGAATTTTCAAAGCTCCAACAAACAGTTGCTTCATTTCAATAACTTCATTGAAGATCATAATCAAAAATTTACCAACAGTTGATCTTGAGAATTTTAATTTCTACACCAGGCCAACATTTAGATACAAAAGTCGAATCTTTGCTTCATTATGAATATTCTACACATCAATAGCTACATCAAATGGATTCAACACCAAACTTGATTTTTTTAGCATTCTGTATTCCTCTGCAGGAAAATATTTCTCAGTATTAAAATCTAAAAAACAAGATAATCCATGATTTTGTTTGTGATACTGCTGATGTCTTCAAAATCAGTCTCTATCAAAGCTGTTTGCATGTAAGGAAAATTGGAGAAGTCTGCCTACTTGGCATTTTTTCCCTAAGTGTTAAAAGAGCCTGAAATCCTCAAAATTTGCTAATTGCACAAAAAATGTTATTGTCCTTTCTTTGATGTGACAACTTAAAGTGTTTGAATGTTTGAATGTGGAAGCCAGGTAACCCGATGTGATTATCCACTGTGAGTCGTTGAAGTGAGTTACAAACTCATGTTTCATATCAGTATGAAATGCAAGGATTTCCTTACAAAGTTTGAGAACCCAAACCAGCACTTTCCCCTCTTGAAAGCCACCAAACTGGAGAATGTAGCAACAAAGCTGTGTATTTGACATCTATATCTTCACAAAGTTTCTGAAACATACAGGATAATTTTGAATGCCTTTTTATTTGATTGACACATTTTACATCATCAAATAATTTCTCAAGTTGACTCTTTTTCTTTGGTATAATTAGTTTTTTAATCAAGCTTCACTGTTAAAAGTTATTGACAAAACCCTTCAGAACTCTTTTTTTCTTCAAAGAAGTTGGTGATCACTGGTCTAGACCAAGTTTTATATCAAATCAATATGATATGGCCAAGAAATTTGATATTTAGCAAATTGGACAGAAAAGTGTCTTATAGAGATGTGTTGGACACATCTAAAAAAACAAAGAAAGAAACATTTGTCATCTTTATAGTATTAGATATGTCAGCCATATTGTATCACTGTGCTTTGCTTAGGAGTGGCACTAAGTGTCATGCAAGAGTGATTCAGGGAACAAACAACTTGTTTGATAAATATGGAACAAAAAAAAAAAAGTGACAGTTCTATTAATAAAAGTTTCTCACACACTTTTCAATTACAGGTTTCCCTTGATTAACATGATTAATTAAACCTTAGATTTCACCACAAATATCCACCAAATGATTAGATACAACAATCTATAGTAAAAGTTACAATTGCTCCAAGATCGAAGCCACTTGAAAAACAGATAGTTCCCGATTTTCGATAGGGTTAGGGACTAAAAATGAGATCTTAAGTCAAAATTATCTGTTTTTGAGTATAGCTACTCTATAAAGTACATAATATAGTACTTTCCTAAAGAAAATAATGATAAATTTGAAAAATATATTTCAATATATTAAAGTAGTTTTACCAACATTTACTCTCAGAAAAAACGGGTCATTTGAACAGTTTTTTTCCATATTGTTGTTGCATCAAAGCTCTCTTCCAATGTCACTCCTACTTTATTTATCTGATTATGTCAAGTTTAATGTCTAAAGTAATTACTTTCCTTCACTTTTTCCCACTATCAGTTATTGCATCACTCTTACTCTACGTTCTAAGTATGTAATTCTGTTTTGCTTTTTTAAAACCCAGATTTTAGCAAATTCACCACATATTTTCCTTTATTAACATTATTTTTTGTTACAATTTTGAAACCTACATTATCAAAAAATTTTACCACATACATAAATTTAGCCTTTCTCTCTGTAATCAACACATATTTAAAGACCGAAATATTTGTGACACCCATTGTAGATTTTTTTACTATTATGTACTAATAAAATACTATTCATGTAATGTAAAAATCAAAATCTGAGTTGAATAAAACTGGATCACTTAATTGATTGACTCAGATGAAATTAATGTGTGTTATAGATGGATATAGGAAGTTTTTTTCATCTTAGATTTACCTGAAATTTTAGAATAAAAGGGTTTTTAAGTAATAAGAGAGGAAATGAGAAAAAAGTTTGTTAAGAATATGAAGAGAGATTGAATCTAGCTATTAAATATTCCAATGTTTACATAAAACCTATAAGCAGAAATTAGGCAGACAAAGGTCAATTAAAAATTTTCTACAAAAAGTTTTGATTAGCAACTTTAATGCATGCAAATATTACCCAGATTAGACAAATATTATTTAAGTTATAAGCGATTGAAATATGTCACTCAACACATCAGTCATATCATGTTACAGTGGTTTTCTTGGGAGTGGCATTGAGCGTCATGCAAGAGAGATTTAGGAATGAAGCTATTGTTAATTATCCAGTCATCCTACCTGATAAATGTGAAACGAAAAAGATATCAGTAATAGTTCTATTTGTAGCGTTCCTAGGGTTGGTGTCACCCAGGGTCATTACTAAGTGTGTCACTGCCAGCACTGCCAACTGAAAATTTTTATCTTGCCAAATCGACCTACAAAAAAATTGTCAAAAAACACTAAAACGCACCAATAAAATACAGTTAGCACTGAAAAATAGTGCTTAAAGTAATGGTAAATGTTGAATTTTCGCACTGCCGGAACATCAGGGTGTCACACCTCTGACAGTGTCACCCCTCTGACAGTGTCACCCCTCTGACAGTGTCACCCCCTGCCGTTTGTATGCCTGTTAGTAAAAGTATTATTTGTTTCAGGTTTGTACCTAGAAGTAAGCTTTCATCTCAGGAAGGGCCATGATGGTGAATTTTAGAACAGGCAAAAGTCTATGTCTTTTACACTGTCCTGAATATTCTTTGCCATTCATCTGAAAATACAAATAAATACGTTACATACTATTATTAATGCTTGCCCACTGTATTGTGATACTTCACAAACTTATATAGTAAACTTGATTCTCTCTGGATGACCTACTTCTGTGGCCTTGTGCAATTCACTGGTGTTTGACCCTGACTTGGTTGCCCTACTTCTGTGGCCCTATGCCAGACAAAGCTAAGCTTAGTAAATGACTAAACTATTGATTAGCACATATGTTTTTTAACTCACCAAGGCCTCTGATGAGAATTTAGGAACTTGTATAAATCTATGAATTCCATCCTGTCCTAGATCATTATCATCAGTCTTTCAATGTTCATCGTTGGATATAGACTTTCCCCAGGACCTGCTGTGTTACTCTATCATGGGCGTTGCAGAGCCAATATTTTCTAAATTTGTCTAGTTAATCTCTCCATCTTGTATTCTATCAGCCTCAGTTTCGCATGTGATCTCTGGGGATCCATGTTGTGAGTCGTGATGTTCATCAGTTGTCTGTAATTCTTGTAACATGACCTGCCCATTGCCATTTAAGTTTTCTAATAGATTCTATGATGTCTCGGACTCCCGTTTTCTTCCTGATATTCTGTGCTGTCTTGTGATCTCTCCATGTGAGGTTGAGCATGATTCTCTCATGTGCGCGTTGCATACTTCTCAGTTTGTGGGTCTGTCTCTCGGTCAGGTTCCATGTTTCAGCTCCATAATTGACTATTGGGAGGATGCTGATCCTAGGTAGAAGTGTTGATCTATGAATAAATAATCCTGCCAAAAATGACAGGTTCTATGTTAGTACATATATATATATATATATATATATATATATATATATATATATATATATATATATATATATATATATATATATATATATATAAGCACAACCTTGAATTAAAGATTTTAAAAAACAAGTAGGAGCATGCCAACCAGGAAATGGCAGTTGCTTCGAACTGGCAAGGTTGGATGTTACATCATTTAAAGGATCTGGCATTAGTCGAGAGAAAAGACATGAAATCCCATCAGGATAACAGTGAACCACTTGTTTCTTTAGTGACCACGCAAAAATCCTCACAGCTTGACTGGGAAGTTTTCAACATTTTCTCAAAATATTGCACGTTTTGGTCAACATTTTCTCCAAATATTGCACGTTTTGGTCAACATTCCAGTTAATCACACTGTTTTGGCCATTGTAGCTGATGTAGTCTCAATCATAGTTGGTAACTTTCAGTGAATTTTGAACTAAACCCCTTATTCAATCCATGATTGAGATTGTTCTCATTGCACTGTCCATACCAATGGATATCTTGTATCAGTTTATTATTCTTCGTTAATTCATCCTTGTAATGTTGCTTTTCCACTGAACCAGAGTATATGACTTTTTTCCACTACCTGACCCAAGGATTGAACTCACAGCTGCCAGGCAAAAAAGAAGGTGATAAATGAAGAGATTACAACTCTTGCTCTTTTTTGAATCTCTGAAAATGTCCAGATTTTTCAAAAACAAGTATGAATGCTGCCTGACACAAACTAAGGGGCCAATTTATCATAAACTTACTTTGCAAATCAAACATATTTAGGATAGGGGGATTTTTTGAAAAACAAGATATCTTTTTTATAAACATAATAAGGAGTGAATGTTTGAATTTCTGCCCTCTTATTCCATTAGTGCAGCCTGTACCCATAACACATGCATAGCCAGCTAACGAGCCAGAATCGCTTAAAAACTGAAAAAAAACATGTTGATGATGCTGACAGTTTTGGTTGCCGGTTTCTAATTTTTTTCAATTTTTGCTAAAAAAAAAAAACATTCATTGGCCCACCCAATAAATATATTTCAGGAAATTGGATAATTAAGGTTTTGTGCATGGTTAGAGAAGTTCATGATCATATATACACCAATGAAAGTAAAACTAAAGAGTTAGGGTCAAAGAGAGCAGTGACTAATATCATAAGTGGCAAATTGACTGCCCTCAATTAGACAGGATAACTCCTGGCCCAGAAATTCTGAATTGATTTAATGAAAATAGTTTTTCTATTTGCATGAGAGTAAGTGTGTATGTTACAATAACTGCAAAAGCAGCACCATGGTAGGAAGATTTTTTTCAGTGACATACCCCTCAAAGGCTCCAACTTGAAGAATAGGAAAAATCCAGGCTATATTCAACTTTTATATCATGTTTTAGGAAGAGGTTTCAATTTACAATATAATGACAATGTGGAACTAGATCCTTATTTTATGTACATGTACACTGACATCATCAAAGATTGTTTCACTTTATAATGAAGTCATCATATTACCTGAATAATCTGATAGTTTTTTTTGGAAGTTGTCTTCTTAATGTGAGTTCATATTCTGATAACACTTTTGTGACCATGTATGGATTAAGCATCACAAAATTTGATTCGAGTTATTTGGTCAAATTTTCTAAAAAATAAAACTATGTCCTTATGTCTAAATAAAATGTTCAGAAGACAACCCCTTTTTGTTTAAAAGATTTGCAGATACACTCTAACACAGTGAGCAAAAATGTAGACAAATGATTGATTTGAAAATTCCCTATTGATTTTCCCATGTTTTTTTCCAAAGAATTTATATTACTGTTAAAAACCAAACGAAAAGGGATATGTCATCTGTGTCCAGGATCTGATTTTATAAGCCATGTTACTTGTCTGCAAATCTTTAAAAAAAGGATTTCATGAGGAAACTTTTTCCATTTTGGGGAAAAAAATACTACTAATAATAATTTTACTTATCTATATTGTTACAAATGATTATGATATTAATTTGATACAAAAGAAGTGGCCTTACATTGAGCTTAATGGCCACTGAAACCAGCCTTAAAGCAAGTCAACTTTGATTAAATAGTCGTACAGTCAGACATCATTGTTATAGAGAAAGAGACTTATATTCGGGATGATGCATAAGTTCTCAATGCCATTTTTTGCACAGTATTTGGGGAATCTTAGAAGCTTCTTTGAATTTTACTCAGCTCTTTTCTGCTTGCGCATTCAGTCAACTGTGGTGTATCATTTACGAGCCTTGGGGAAAATTCAGAAACTCAGCAAATGAGTAGTCATGTAAAAAGACATTGGTAAGCATTTTAAGATTTGTGGTTCTCTTGTTGCTAGACACAGGAAAAAGTTATTTTGGGACTAGATTTTTGGTCACTGATAATTGAAAAAAGATAGATTTATTACGAAATTCCAAAACAAAAGAAATCATGACTAGATTCAGGTCAGCCTTAAACAAATCAAACTAAATGCAATCTACTGGGAGGAAAAAGTTCTTCTTGGTGTTTGGTGGGATTCACAGAATTCTTTACTATGAATAGCTGGAACCTGGATAAATGGTCGCTGTATAGTACTACAGAGACCGACTAGCTTGATTGAATGATGTATTGGTATAAAAAAAAGACCCTTTTCTGGGCAAGGAATTTGATGACAATGCCCATTCTCACGTTGTTTTGCAGTGAACAATCAAGGTGCTGGGATGGCAAATTCTCTCACACGTAGAGTATTTTCCGAATCTGTTATCTTCAGATAATCCCTTGTTTTACTCTATACTCCTCCTCTATTTCAATTCTACACACTATGAATACTATTGTATCAATATATGCTGGAATGTCATTAGTTCTAGGTGGTTTCAATAGTGAGTGAGGGAGAGTAGTAATGTAATTGGAGTTCTGTGTAGCAATTGTCTAGTTGTGGAGGACGAAAGATTTTGTCTCCACATGTTTGGTTTTCCCTGCTACACACCAATGTCCCTGGAAATGTTGAAGGAGATACAGAAAAGATTGTCGCTATGACACAATAGAGAATATGCACACAAGGTATGAGAGTGGACACAGATTAAATAAAGTTTGTAATTATAATAACAACACATACAAATATTCAGACAAACAAATAAAGAGTACATTTAATAAAGAGATATTTATAACAGAACGACTGAAAAAGAATACATTTAAAGAAAAATTAATACGATCGAGTGTGAAGAGAAGAGAAGAGGCCTGTTTAGTTCAAATGATTATTCTTATACATTAAAATGAAATATAGGAGAGAATGATTACTTAGGGAAACACATGACATGATAGGTCTAATGTTATCTGGTAATATCTATTAGTAGTGTCTATTACTATGAGTGGTATGTTTGACCAAGCTAGATTATGACAAGTAGGTTGTTTTAGGTTTGGTGCAAGAAGAAGCTAAAGAGGGGAAGAAATAAGTGCAGTATTTGCATTGTCGCCAAAAATGAGATAAAGTGAACTAATTGCAGTGCTTGCATTCAGTAGCTATAAAGCTCTTGTGGATTCTCACATCAAGGAAGATTAGTGACAGAAGACGATATATACATAATTACAATCAAAGAATGGAAACTATGTCGGCCGCGAGGTTAGGAAGAAGGAAAGGAAGAGAAAGGAAGGTGTTAACTGGCTAAGAACCTGGGTCACGTGCATTCAGGGTTTTTATAGGGAGTAGACGAAGGAAGTGATGTTTTGTTTATTTAGCTAAATTTAGGGTTTCATAGCTAAAGCTAATATTTAGTTATTTTCATATCTAATTCTAACTTAACAAAAGGAGCCACTAAAACACTACACAGTGATAGAAGCAACACTCAAAGGAAAAAAGACAAGCAAAATATTGATTGTGAAAATGTTGAATCAGAGTTCAAATAATTCAAGAATATTATTAGTTGAAGAAAATAAGGAATAAAGAAAACAGATGTGATTCTGTGGCGTATCCCGCACTCGAGCTACTCAGGCTCTGCCTGAGTACCCCAACTGTGTCAATCTATTTCAAACCAGCTAGAAAAGTCTTAAAATTTCTTACTTATACTACTTGCTTGGACTCAAAGGCGCGTCAAAAAAAACATTGTCTTCCAGCTTCATAACTCGAAATGTTGACGTAAAAAAGGTCGATGTTTAAAATAATGTTACACAAACAAAATTTTATAAGCAGAGCTTATGCTTAACCAATTCTGCCTCTAGAAATAGAAAAATGTGAACTGCCCAAACTGTTAAAAATAATATTGAAAATTGAAACAGTTTTAATTCATTATTTTTCAGGGAATATAGTTTTCTTTCCAACGTCAAAAATTAAAATGTTGTCTTAAAGTTGATGTCTCTAATAATGTTACATGAACAAAATTTGATTAGTGTAGTGTTAACAAATTCTACCTTGTAAAAAAAACAAGCTGTTTCACAAACCGCTCTAAGTATTAAGAATAACATCAAAAATCTTTAATGATTTTTAATTCATTATTCTTCAAAGAATACAACCTTGTTCCAACTTCATGACTAATAATGAAGACTTATATAAAGTTGATGTACATAATAATGTTACTTGAAAAAAATTAAGCAAATTTGTGTGATAAATATCCCTGCAACTTCGGGTAAAAACAAAAGAAGTTTCTCAACCATGAACAGAATTCGATCATTTTTAAGATGCACAGTACCTCAAGAATGACTGTCTCCACTGCCTCACATTCCAATCAAGAAACAAATACTCATCAATCTAGAATGAAATAATGAATTACACAACATGATATTAGTGGAATTCACTATAAAATCAAGTTCGAATTTTTGCTCAAATAAAGTAAGTTAATGTTTATTTCTTACAAAAATTTATGAATTTTTACTTTTCAATGTATGCCTAAAGTCTTCTACTAAATTGCATATATATATATATATATATATATATATATATATATATATTAATGCTCTTCCATAGGAATAGAGCACTCTGGTGGATGAGGATTTTCTGCATAAATGAATATATCGCTTAAATTCAGCCTTACTGACCACCCTGTCCAGAGTCTCCGGGTCCAATGAGAGGGTTTCAATTCTGCCTCGCGGTACTGGATGGGATAAAAGTCTATAGCCACACTGAAGAGATGTAATACATCGAAACAGCTGTCTGTGGATGACACAATAATATATATATATATATATATATATATATATATATATATATATATATATATATATATATATATATATATATATATATATATATATGTATATATATATATGTATATATATATATATATATATATATATATATATATGCATATATAAAAATTGTACTTAGCTAGGTTGGTCATTGGTCAGACGCCCAGCTTTATGCAGGAAAGAGTGGGTTTTTGAACACTATGTCCTCTATCCAGGGCCACCTTAAGCCGGATGTTAACGTGTCCCCCTTTTTGAGATCTGACTAAAAAATGTATGAATTATATCAGATATACTTAAAACAGTGAAAACTGAAACCTACAACAACCATCAACGTATCATTTTTCTTATATTTAGTTGTGGTCATCAGCTTAGAAAACTGATCCTCCACCATTTCAAGTGCAGGGATTCTAAAACAGTCTAAACAAGCTCCAAGTACACTAAATTATTTGAATGTATAGAGATGATTAAAAGATATTCCCTTTAAAATCTATTATAGATGCTAGAAAGTAAATTTATGCAAATCATTTGTCTCTACCTCTTTGATATAAATCAAACTGTTAATGTATAATGAAGTATTATGTTTATTTAGATGAGTGTGTTGTGTGCTTTTCATCAAAGTTTATGTCCTGCTTACTGGTTATATGCACAACAGGAGTGGAGTTGTAGTTGCCTGTTATGTTTATGGACCCCATGTGATGATTCCAATACAGACTCAAATGTACATTCACCAAAATAGAAAATAACATTAAAGCAGAAAACAAACTTGTACAAATCAGAGCCCCTTAAAAATATTCTACACCCTTCCACCTCTAGATAATCTACAAGAGGCATAGATATTTCAAAACCTGCCGATATTTACTCTACAAGATCTAGCTAATCCAGTTGGAAGTTATGCTTGCTATTTTAATTGCATTTTTCAAATACTGCTTTACAAGAAAAAATCTTTTGCTATCAATACCCTGGAATTATTAAACTTTCTTCACAATCAAGATAATATACAATTAACTTTTCTTGAACTTTACTGAATGCTATTTTCAAGTTAGAAACTGGCCACAAGTAATAAGCCTGTCAGCTAAAACTATACTGCGTCCTGAGAACATGACATTAATTTCACTTTAAACAGTTTTTAGTAAGTTTCTTGACCAGAGACTCAACAAAACTGACAGGCAGTATGTGTGTGATGCTCTCCAGACTCTTTATCACCAATGTCACAAAACTTCAATTACTTCATTTTCAATCAAAAATATTCAGCCACTTCTTGTAAACCAGATCATAATTCAAGAATTGATCCAGTCACAGAACCAAGTTATATATCTAGAATATCAGCTTTTCTTTTACCTACAAGAGGCAGACAAGTACGTCAGAATCATGATGACAAAATGTACTTCTCAATGGAAGATGTGATAAACATTTTTATGGTTAATATCTTTTGGCTTAATCAATGTCATTATGACAACTACGGCCAGAGTAGCCAGAAAATTATAATAACGACTTATTCAATATTTTTAATTGTGTAGTTGAAGTTTTTTCATGGGTTAGAGAAAACGAATAGGAAGTGTCAGATAATTTGAGAATCGAAAATCCCTGTTATTACTAAATTGATAATATCTAATCCAGAGTACATAGTTGAACATCAAGGAGATGCAATTAATGTCAGTATGAAATGGTATTATGTAAGTGACCAAAATATCAGTGAAGTACATGATCTCTCACAACAGCCATTATATGTATTTACACAAGAATAGAAACATATCAATTGTTTAAAATGAAGTAGCCATAAAATAGTAATAATAAAAAAATTAATGAAAATTGATGATAATTGCTGTTATTATATCCTTTATGAGAGCAAGAAAATTACAAGGACCAGTGTCTCCACCAATCATGCAACAGCACTATATTAAGTAAACATCAGTACATCTATATTCAGATCAGAGATAAATTCTTGCTGCTTGTAGTTGGGGTGACCGATGAATTCTTTAACAATGGAAGGTGAAAAATGAGAAATTTTTTTTCGACTGTTATAAGAACAACCCCCCCTACAAGCTGATGCAAGATTAAATTGAACCAGATAAGTAGACCTAAAGTTGCCTCATGTTTCTCTCTATTTTTCTCTCTATTTTTCTCTATTTCATCATTGTTCATTCATTCAAATGTGTTGTTTGAAAATTACAATGTATACCATCTAACATCTACCTAAGCAAGAGTGAGGCTTTAATATTTCTAAATGAACATAAATTTGATAGAAATATTCCACTAAACCCCAAAACAGATAGATCTGAAAACAAGACAAAAAAAAAAGACAGAAAGGAAAGACACATTATTCACCCGGCTTTCCAGCTAGGGGTAGACCAGCCATAAAACATAGATTAAAAGACAGAACATCTTCAACCATCCCAGAGATAAATTCTTGCTGTTTGTAGTTGGGGTGACCGATGAATTCTTTAACAATGTAAGGTGAAAAATGAAAAACTTTTTTTCGACAGTTATAAGACACCCCCCCCCTACAAGCTCATGCAAGATGAAATTGAACCAGATAAGTAAACATTTTTCTCTCTGTTTCAATCTTCTTTTATTCATTGAATTTTTAAAAAAAATAATCCACCATTTGTGGACTTTAAGACCTACAAACTGAGAAGCATGCAACAGGAGCATGACAGAATCATGCTCAACCTTACATGGAGAGATCACAAGACAGCACAGTACATAAGGAAGAAAACGGGAGTCCGAGACATCATAGAAACTATTAAAAAACTAAAATGGCAATGGGCAGGCCATGTTGCAAGAATGACAGACAACCAATGGACATCACGACTCACAACAGGGATCCCCAGAGATCACATACAAAATCAAAGCCAACAGAATACAAGATGGAGAGATTAACTAGACAAATTCAGGAAATTCTAGAGGAGGAGGCCATAGTCAGATAATTACCTCGGTCAATGAAGTTGGAGTGGTATATTTACTCGGTCACATCTTTCTGTCTTTCTGTTTGTCTTTCTATCTATCTGTCTGTCTGTCTTTCCATCTCTTCACATGATATCTCCAGAAGTACTCAATCAATTTCAATGAAAATTTTGTGGTGAGGTGTAGGCAATGGAGAAAGTAAGAAATGGTTAAATTTGGGGGGCAGATCCAGGAATTCTTTTTGCTAAGAGATATTTTTTGTTTCTTTTTTCTTTCATGCATCTATATATATATATGCTCATGACTGTCCACACAATATCTCAAAAGTTCACACTGTGTTTCAATGATATTTTGTGTAAGGAATGAAAGGAATGATAAAAATTTCGTATGAATCGATACACAATTACCTCCCCTAAGAATTGTGTTGACTTGGGTTGAGTGCTTTTTAATTGCATAATGTGAATAGTCATAAAATAATGTCTGTATGACTGTGCTCAGCATAGAGAGGAAAGCCAGAGAAATAGTCAGATAATTGTATAATGTGTGTAATGTGAACATCCAAAGGGCTAATCAGGTTATCATATGAAACAAAACTTCCTGTCTGTTGGTCTATATGACTGTGTCCATCCAAGGGGGAGGAAGCCACAGAGATAATCAAGAAATCATATAAGAATACAACGCTTTCTGTCTGTTAGTCTAAATGACGTTGTTCTGCATAATGGGAAAATCAAAAGAGATAGGTAAAAATGTCTATATGCCTGTGCCCAACAGAGGTGAGAGCCAGAGAAAGAGTCAGGTAATAATATAATGTCTTGTATTGGTAATCATTCACCACCAGCCAGGATTATTGAACTTTTTGCATAATCTCAACAATATCTTCAGAAATGAATGAAAATCTACTAAATTTTCATCATCAGAATATTTTAGTAGGACGTCCTAAGTAATTTAACAAACGAATATTATTTTTCAACTTACATGTGATTTCAAAGGAGAAATCAAAAATATGACCTGGACAGTTACAATAGCACCTTTCTTCAATATTTTGTTGCGAACCTTGCAGTAATGATGACTCCCTCCAACTATTTCTTTTAGCCATCTATAGGCTTCTTGCATCCGTTGAGTAGTTTTTTCCTCTATTTCTTTGCAATTTGTATAAGCTCTTGAATATTTATGGGATTCCTGCTGTGTATGGTTCGTGTTGAAAACCATGACTCCAAATATCTGCTTTCTCCAAAGCTCTTCAATGGTACTGAGATTAAGATATTGTTGGCCAGTTTAAAACAGTTCATTTCTTTTGTTTTCAACCATTCTTGTGTGCTTCAGGTCTTTTTGTGCTAGGGCACCCATAATCTTTGGACTAGACCTAGTTTTCTCATGCTGGGTAGCATACTTTGCTCTAAAATCGCTTGGTAATTCTTTGAGTTCACGATTCCTTGGATATAATCGAGGCCTGCAGTGCCAAGTGCAAAGCAGCCTTATAACATTATGAATCCTTCCCCATGATTAATTTTTGGTAGGGTGATATTTTCCTTGTAAGCTTTATTTTATCATCAATAAATTAATTGGTGGTCTGCATTACCAAAAAGATTTGTTTTGGTAGTATCTGTCCACAGAACATTTGCCCAGTAGAATTTTGGTTTATTCGAGTACTCTTTGGCAAAGATCAGTTATTCCTTTTTTTTTTCCAGCAACAAGGTCATCCTTGGCTTTTGCTTAAAAGAAGAAGATCCCTCTACCAAAAGTTAAGCATGGTAGAGGATCTATAACATTATGGGGCTGCTTTATTATGTACAGGTTATACAAAAAAATTTAAGAAGGGCAATAATCCTGACCGACACTGTATGTCTGTATGGCTAGATGGGACATCCAGACAGATAATACGGTTATCTATAATACAAATCTTCCTGTGTGTCTGTCTGTTGATTTGCATGACTGCATCTATCTCAGAAGGGAAAGACACGGATATAATCAGGTAATTAAGTGAAAATACAGCACTTTCAGTCTGCTGACCAGTAAGACTGTATTCAGCATGGAGGGTAAATCAAAAGAGATAATGAGAAAAGAGCAAGAGAAATAGTCTGGCCATACTTAGGAGAAAAATAGTAATAAAATACGTATATGATAAAGACTTTTATCATGAGATGACTGGGAGGTTGCGATGGCTGTGCGCATAACATATTGAGGGGGATGGGGTTTCATAAACCAGCTGACACCATCGAGGGTTGGGTCTGAAAATCATCAAAAAGTGTGTACTGCCTTAGGAGGGGTCCATATGCCGCGCCCCGGGCATACTTTTAGGGATTTATTTTCTCTTAAATTCAAACAATCATATATAGCCCTAAAAGTATGGCCGAAACATGTTTTAATAGGTTTTAGTTGGAGCATCAATGTCTCTAATGTATTTTTCTATTATTTCTGGGTATCCGAGAACACCAAGCAATTAGCACTCCTTTGGGTTATTTAAATAGCCAGAGATTTTCATCAAAAACTTTTGAGATTTGGTTGTACAATCTAATATTTTCTCAAAAAACTTCCAACTTTTAAATATATTTTTTTCTCCAAAAAAGGTAATACCCCCAAGCCCACATTTTTTTTCTTTTTATCCAAAATGTCATGGACATGTTTTTTTTTTTGGTTATGACGTCAGTTGAATTTCATGGTACATCTATATAATTATTTTCTTGCATAAGTAAGCAGGAGATAGGAAAATCTAGTTGATTTTAGCCCTTTTTAAGCAACTTTTAGCTATAAATAACAAGCTATGCTTGGCAACATTAGGTGGGATAGGAAAGAATTTTCTTATTCTGTGTCAAATTTTGAGGACAATAGAATTTAGTATTAAATCAATTTATTTGTGTAAGGTTTGATACCCTTTTAACTGTGGAATTTCGAAGGGTCACTGCTTGTAGTTGTAGATTAATGAAAATAAGTAAATGACCCAAGATGAACTTTTTGTTTGAATAGAATCAGTAAAATCAACTTGCACATGACCAATACAATCAGCCGTTAAATCAACTCTTCACCTTTTTGAAAAACTCATTTGTTATCTCAGAAGAAAGCACAATGTAGAGAAGGTGATCCTGATTGTAAAGTTTCTCACACTTTCACCCTTGATGCTAAAAACAACGCACAAATGAAGAGAAATAAGAGAATTCATGAAAGAAAAATTCTAGCTGAACACATAAATTATAATGTTATTGCTCTGAATGATTTAAGTAGTTGAATTGTTCTTATTTGTGCGCTATTTTTAACATTGGGTGTGCGAGGACGTGAAACGTGAAACTTAACAATCTGGACAACTTTCTCTACATATCACTTAAAAAAAATATGCTGTGCAAACTCATCAAACTAGGCGTGAGTTATGCTTGCTTTTTTCCATTTCTGCAGAAAAAAATGTTTGAGGCTAGAGACAAGCTTGGTGATATTTTGTAATTGGTATCTTGAATTATTTTAATTGACTTCTTAAATCATTTTGCTTGATTGCTTTGATTGATTCTTAATATAAATCAATATTTGTTTGGGATTGCTCAAGATTGAGATGGTTGTGTATTTCTCACTAACGCTAGTAGTTGTTGTCTGAGGAAATTGCTCTGCTTTTAAAGTTGTACTTGACACCAGGTGTTTCCATATTTGTATTTGAAGGTATACACACAGGAACTGTGCAGCACCCGCAGTAGGATGTAAACTTTCTGGGCAAATAGATTGTTGTGAAGTGGTCAGGGTATTCATGTATCTAATGTGCGTGAGTCCATTCAAACTATCATCATCTCGTCCTTGATACATCTTTATAAACATTGCACATTTCACATCAGCTTGTGAGTTTCCATCTTGGAGAAAGACATTAGTGATCTTACACGCTGCGGTTTACTGTTTTAGTGCTGCAACTTTTCCTTGTCCATAGATGGTGTCACACTCTGATCAGACATGAATACAAAGTAAGCGTTTTGACAAGTGACGACCCAGTGTCTCTCTTACTGCTGGAATACTTGTGTGATATACTGCTTTTTAAAGATTTTGTGTTCACCGCCGAAAGGAAATACAAATCGTTGATATTGTAACAGAGAGGGTGAACTATTCGCACTAATATGTCAGTGTCATCTGATATTACGATTGTTTTACCTTGACGATGTAACTCTAAGGCTCAAGCTGCAATTGTTGCGTCTGCATCATTTTTAGCTTGATGAAGATTTTGACCATCAGCCTGTAGTGCATTTTTCAGTAAAGAGATGAATTGACTTTTGTTTCTTTCATTAGACAATAATATCTGTTGCAGTCTGTGTGCTACCATTGAACCCTGAAGCTGTACATTAGCAGACATGTTTTTACTCTGATGAATATGCTTGTGGTCTTCCATAGATGAAATTGATTTCCTATAGTAGAGTTTCCATATTTCTCTCTAACATATATCATTGTAAGTGGAATGGTATTGCCTCTGTTATGAACCATTTTTGATCCTGACACTTCAGGTACAGAGGAGACCGCTTTTATCAGAAAAAAACAGTCAAGGAAGATTTGTTACTTTTTCAATTTTGTGTCCTTGAACAGATCTGTCGGTATTTATGTTAGTTTATACTCAAAGTAATGCTCCGTACTTTCTGATCTCTCAACTTGTACCATCAATCTTGAGAATAAAATCCCTGGATCAATGTGCATTGTTTCATTAATAACTTTGATTCCATTTGCTATGTTGCTAGATTTTTCAATTGGCCTTGTCTCTTGATAATGGAAATGTCAGCAAACATTGAGTTGCCCATACACATTTGGATTGCTAATCCTACATTCTCAGTATCATCGTAGTTTATGCCATCATCAAGCGTGGTAGTAAGACCAGAAGATATTGAGCATAAAGTGGCATCACTCTTGTCAAGTGGATCATGTGATTTAAACCAGGATACTATTGTACGCACGTCCTTGAAATCTCATAACATATTGCTTTTACCCATGCTATTGCTGGCTCATTGTTTGCCTTATCTCTGTCAGTTCACTTATAGCTTAGAGGATGCTTGCACATTGATGCATACTATAACATGTAAATGAAAAAAACAATAGGATTATTATTCCATTGGTGTAGTCTGATGTATTCCAACCGTGGTCAGCCATCTTTTTTGCAGAAAAATATTTTCAGCGGTTCAAGGAGAAGAATATGCTGTTTACATTTTGATGCTGAAGAGGAAAATTTGAATATTTCAGTATTTGGTCATTTGGTAGGAGCGGGAGGGAAGGTGTTTGTATCTGTGTAATTGAGGGTGACATTTGGTTTGAAATACTATAGTATACAAACAGACTCAGTAAAACAATGATGATGGGTAAGTCTGCATCATTATTCATTCAATTGCCAAACCTGTCTGAATACCTGCCCAAAAACGATTAGAGTGGCAAATTGTATTGTAACCCTTGGATATAAACTGATCATGTAACCAAGGATGATTTTGGGGCAAATCACTTATCACTTGTAAGTAAAGACAGGTTGATTTGGCATAATTGAGATGGCCTGTTGCAGAAAATAGATTCCGTATTTGTGCAGCAGCGATTAAATGAGAGTTTCAGTTTATGAGTACTGACAAAAATGGTACTTAAAGATACGACTTCACACAGTATTTAAACAATTATGTTACATAGAGCTATTGCCTTTCTGCGACTTGGTCCAATGCTTAATTGGATAATCGGTCAGTTATGTTGAATTACCTTGACACAGGACTGTAAGTTTTAGGCAAATATTTCTCAAGTTTGCTCATGCCAGGTAAATCATAGAAGTACCTGCATCAGTCACTGACAATACCAAAGTTGAAAAAATTGCTATAAATATCAGACATGCAATTAGAACTTGTTAACCCGTCATGCACGACCATATTTTCAAAGAATTGAAGCGTGATCAGAACAGGGTGACCATACACACATTTTTTACTCTACAAGTTTTCCCAGGCTGTAAAAAAAAAAAGAATTTAATTTCAACATTTGGATTTCACTTCAGTTTTGTTAACTGAAAAAGTGCTTAACATCACTATTATCAAAACAGTTCTCTTGTAACAATGCAAAAAAAGATCTAAAGCAATTTTTTACATGCTCATATCTTTTCCCAAGATTGGTTTTGAGAAGATTATAGATATTTTATTGTAGACTGTCAATCCTGTCAATAGTGCAAAATTCAGTTTGGCCTTAATTTTGGGGGGGGTTCACCCCCAAAATAGTATTTTTCTACTGCCGCAAGATTTCATATCCCTATTATCTCAGTCACTTAAGAGACATGTATCTCAAACAACTGCAACTGAGCATTTCATTCAGTTTATGGGGAGCACATTTTTTCGACTGATCAACCTATTGCCTTGAGATGACGTGATATGGTTGCTGTTCAGGTTCTAAAATCCCCAGAAAGTGCTCAAATTGTTGTTAGTGAGTTGTTGGCCACTGTTGACAATAATCAATTCTTCATCATTGTTGATTTTCAAGGCAAGCAAGTTCATCCTACTGGGCAGATTTATTGCTTTTAAAAATTCTGAACTGCTTTGATAATTTCAGAAGAAAGACAATTTATACTTCAAGTAATAAATGAATAAAAGAAAAGGTGAATAAGACCAGTTTTTTTATTATTCAATATTTTATTTTCACGATACTAAAGATTGAAAAATGTAGTAATTTTATAATATTCAGCAAAATGATCTTTTTATCTTCCAACCGTGCAATGGAAATTTGTTAAATCAAGGAAAATTTGCGATCATTTACATTATTTTAATTTCTCTGGAGTATTTCAACTTTTACATAAAGCACTGCCTCAATGTTATGCATATGAAAAGACTTGCCTCAGATCCCCTATTTGTATACTGAAATAAACATGAAAAATTACTGAAACAATATCTATAAAATTCCTGTTATAATGAGAGAGCTATAACAACAAGTTCTAATGAATTTTACTTAGTTAGAAGTGATTACTCTGTATGTGAAAAGTGCGTATTTCGTTTCAGCCTATGCTGAAAACAGATTTTATAAAGCACCGTTGAAGACGAGGCTTTAATGGTGTCCTCAAGGTAAGACCGGTAGCTACAAGTCTCTCTTCCTCTTTGTGATTATCTTATTAATGTGTGTATAATATATTTATTTCTTTTCAAGCATTTATCATATAATAAATGATGTATAGCTTGCTGTTATATTTTAAGGGAGGTATTTCTTCATTATTTTTTTCAGTCGATACACGTGAACAACAACAAAAAAGATTGGTTTCGTCGGGCTTGGAAAAATATTAAGTCCATTTTTTATAATTAAAGATAACCAAATTTAATAAAAAAAAATAATCAGGATAATATTACTATAATTAGATTTGTTTTATATTTCCCGTATAATTCCGCTTGAGAGATTTTTTTCCGTTTGAAAGTCCTTGTACTTCAGGGCTTGGATCGGAAATCCTATTGCTCCAAGTTTCAAGAATTGACTTAATTTTACAATTTAAAAACTCCCAGATTGTTGAAAATATATCTATTCTCTCCAATCAACCTTTTTTTTTTTTCACTGCTGGGTATCATTCATTATCGAGCAATAAAACTACAACACTTATTCCAATATCTACTTCACTTTCTATCCACCTTTAGAGGTCACGTCTCCTTTTCCCACAACTGACATTCAGTTTTTGAAAAAAATTGTTGATCTCTATTCTGATCATTATTTTTAGAGTTTATTTTATCTCATCGTATTTTTTTCATTTCATTAAATTCAGTTAGTCTATTTTATTCCGTAGCGATTGGATTGGATTTGCGCTTCCTACGTATGTTATCTACTGCTGATCAGTGTTTTCAGTTCGAGGATGTGAAAAATCCTAAAAACATGCGGTGACGGGCCTAACGAACAACACGAAGAAAGGACTCGTTGAAGCGAGTACAAACCCCGGCTGAGACAGATTGTGTTCACTCCATGGGTTTAATTATCAATTTATCACATGATTGGTGAATCCATCTCATCTTCTCTCTACGGGTTGATAGACGGAAAGACTGGGTTTCCTTACCATGGTTGGCAACCAGTCTAGGAGATACACAAACTCTTATTCTAAACTAGGGGGTTGAGGCATTTTGGCTGGATGCCAACTTTGATTTCCTTCTGGCAGCTCCTGCAGCCAAGTTGATGCCCAATGTACTGCCTCACTTTCCTTTTGTCTATGTCTGTGAGGCCAAGGGGGAGTTCTGTCAGGCTCTCTACTTGATCTCCCTGTGGAGAGCAGTTTGTTCCATTATCTAACAGGACAGAGAGAGGCTTTCTTCTAAAATTATTACACTGTCTCGTGTTTTGAGTTTAATCATATCCGTGATTTGATTAAGGCTTTAGAGTCGAGTCTATGTGGTTTAGAGAAGTGTCTAGAGCAGGGGTGTCAGACCTATTTACTATGGTAGGCCAAATATAATGGGAGCTCTTAGTATGTGGGCTAGATAACTATGAGCAGTTTTTGATCATGTATTAGGTGAGTCATATAAAAATGTGGATTTTGACTGTAATATGAAGCACTTGAAAACAAACATGTTGTCCATGGGCCACATATTTGACGCCCCTGGTCTGGAGGATTTTCTTGCACATCAACATTATAAGTGGCTTATGCTTAAGTAATATTTTTGCTTTGAAAAAAATTTTATGTTTGATTGGACAAGTAAATAATATGGCAAACATCAAGTTGAATCTTTTTTTGTTTTTTGTCTCATAAATCTGTGAAATATATGTTTATTTATTTTTTGTAGCATCCCTTCAGAGTCGAGCAGTGAACCTCCATGTTAATTTTTTTTTTCTTTAAACAAAAATAAAAGCTTAATAATGAATATGTCATAAAGAAACTCTAAAGCCTATTATCTATATTTTACTTGAAGCTATTTTTTTTTTTTTCATTATCAAATCTACAGTACATGCCAAATTATTATGCAAATACATTTTTCACTTTTAAATTTTGCTACTTTAGAGAATTTTGATAATTTTTCATACAAATAGTTACTTAGCATTATTAAGCAATGCCTCCAAATACTGAACCCAAATGGTGGTGAAGAATACAGTATTTTTTAAAAATTCTTCCATTCTTTATCATATAGAATTATTAAGGATGGGTTAAAAACATAGTACTATGCTAGTTGTATAATGATTCGATCATTAAATAGCACATCGTTAGAACTAAGAAAGTTTAAACAAGCTATGAAAATTCACATACATGAATGCCGAAGCCTATTAATTAACAGCATGCAATTTTTAAAACAAAAACTCTGGCACGAATTATTCACTTTGAAATGTAAGATCCTTGCCCGCAAATCACAGATATTAGTCGATCATCCATTGAATTTGAATTTTAAATTCAGAATTTCTTCCACTTTAATAGTTTCTGCACTTGTCAGAATAGCTTGCTATAAATTTTCCTTGGGAGGAAACTGATACCCATTCTCATACACCTTCCTCTTGAGGATGCTCCAAAGAGTTTCAATTTTGTTAAAATGTGGAGAAAATGGTAGCCAATTCATTAAACTAACATTTCTGAAACCTAATTTGTATGTAGACTGAGAAACTTGTTCATAAACCAAGCTAAAAGTTGTCTTCCAGAAATTCAATATAAGCCAGGAAACTCATTTTTATTGCATCTGATTCACTCTGATGTCCACCCAACTTGTCTCCTATAATTGCAGCCAAAAACCTAACTTCTCTGCCACCTTGCTGACGGTTAGTTGTACAGGACACTTCTCTTCCTTTGCAATGCAACAGTCGAATATCAGGCCTGGTACATTTTGCAACATGATCAAGAATTTGGCATCAAGATGATTTGGACACATTACCTCAATCGACCTCCTCCTAATATAGTTTTGCTGCTCAGGGCTATTCTTTTCTTTTCTCACAATACACTTAATTTGAGATGCTTTCCCTTATCTGCTGTTCTACATGATGCACTAGGGTCTTCAACATATTTCTCCATTGTTCAACAGTCCCTGTTAGGCTATTTCAAGGATTGTACTGCCTTTTTCCAGCTGTGTAATGAAAGAATTCTTTTCAGCCTGTGATAAACTACTTTTACAATTCATATTTTAATACTTTTGTCGTGGTTACCTTATAATTTGGCACTCTTAAAATGCAAGTTAATAAAAAATAATATATTCCATTTGTTTACTACTGTGCAGTATGTCTTCATTTTTGCTTTGGTTGGTGCTGCCACTGTTTATATCAAATTATTCTTCTCTACCTTATATGAAACTTACAATTTACAATAATATAACTTTTTTGCATAATGATTGGCATGCACTGTAATCTTTTTCTCTTTTCTTTTTTTTTTTTTGTTTGCTGTTCATTATTAATCACCAAGTTTACTTTCAGAACCTAAAATATGTTTTGCTTTCATCTTATACCAAGTATTCTCAGCAAGAAAAATAGTCAAGAGATAAGTTATTCCTTGGCTTTCATACACATTAGGCCTTTATTGATATTGACTTAGCTTAGTTTGGCATACAGCTACATGTGTAGAGCACCAGGTGAGGATTGACTTCATTACAGTAGTAATGCTGTGTGAGACACGCTTGTTAACCATTACACCACATTTTATAGATGAATGAATTTTATGTGCATGAAGCACTAATGTTAAGATCACTCAAAGTAAGCAATATTGTCTGGCTATTTAATTGTATGTGTGACTGCTTAAGAATATATATTGTCAGCAAAAACTTTTCAGAGATTCAAAACAAAAGGTCTTTAGAAAAGATAAAGAACATCTGTTATCTCTGCATGTAAAAGAAATGTCATTTAGAGCAAGCAGAAAAATTAACTTTGTGGTTTATTGACAAGTTTGATTTAATGGATCACTTTAACATCCTCCACCCCACCTTGGTTTTGGCTGTTGAACATCCTCCCCCTAAAGGGGGACAATTGACCCTAGACAAACCACTTTTCCAATGATTGAGAGGAACGTTTTCGCACTTCTATTTTTCCACAAGTTCGATGTATCTAACTCTAATTCTTATGCCTATATTTATATTACCAAATACCCAGATAGGTATATAAGGGACTCTTCCTTATAAGTGTTTTGGGTTGTGGGCAGAGGTATAGCAAGAAAGAGATGAGAGAAGGCAGTTGTCCCAAGTAGCAGGTATGAAGGAACGCAAAATTTCCTCTGGCCTATAATACCTGTTAATTGATAATTATGCCCTCTCTGGATGCAAAGAACTAATGCTACACACCTGCTTGTTAGAGAAAGCATAAATCATCTATTTTCACAATTACATTGGAACTGCTGAGATTGATGGGATTTTTTGTGAAATATTTTGCACCTTTTTTACAGTTGGTGTAACTTGATTGAGTGAGGGCTTCTCTATTTTTATGTTTAGCTATTATTTTGAGGTCCATACTCAAACCACATTAGATTGAGCCAATAGTGTATTTCATGAAAATAATTTGGGTTCTAACCTGTCATGAAAAATGATTTTCTCAAGGTCAGAGGTTTCTACAAGTTGTTTGAGTTTTTGTGTTTTCCAAAAATTGTTTAAAATGTCAGGGAATTTTGCATATTGTCCAGAAAAAATCAGTTCAATTATAGAAGGAAGGCACTTTATTTTTCTGGCATTAAAAATACAAGTTTTTTTTTTTAAAAAAAGCATTTTGTTGTTTGTTTTTTTTTTAATTTTTTTTATTTATGCATATTTTGCAGAATTACAGTTTGATGACATATTTTTTGTTTTTATTTTTTTTTCATTTATTTATTTTTTTCATCAATATATATAAACTAGCAGCAAATTGCTGGCAATGGTTCTTCCAAAAGCAGAGGAAGAATGATGTGTCCCTCCTCAGTTTTGGCAATTAATCATCCTCCTGCTAAACCAGTCTGAGGGGGAAGATGTTAAAGTGATCAGATTTAGTTATTCTATCAATTTTGAACAAACAGATACTGTCCTATCTATTGTGTAAAAGATATTTCAATTACTGAATATTTACAGATGTTCTGTTTTCCAGCCAAGCCTCTTTGTAACAAAATGTGGAGATAAACCCCAGTTCCTCTTACCAGAAGACATTTTTCCTTGGCTGTTGCTGTAGGTGGATTTTTTTTCCTCCTAACATGAAAACAACTGGTTAGTGAATCTCTGCTTCCTAAAGTGGAATGCACTTATACAATTATTTGTGAGAAAAAGTTGTTGTTTTTTTTTTTTAACCTCTGCCTATAAAGTTTGAAAGGAGTATTTTCATCCATATCTAGACTGATAGCTGTTTTCAAAAGAAACTATAAATGCCTTTTCATTAGATTCTGTTTTATGCTGTAGGGTTGGACAAAGAGAAATTCATCAGTTTTATTGAAGTAAAGCTTTGAAATGGAATTCATACTTTTTGTTCAATAAATGCATGTATGTTGTCAATTGTCATATAAATGTGTTTATTCACAGGAGTTCTCTGTATGAAGTATAGCTAATTCTTTACTGCTGTTAGTTTAAAAGAGGAAAAAAAAGAATTTTTATATTTCTTTGTTTAAAAATTTTTTTTTCACTTTTAAATTATTATAATGTGATTTGAAAAAGTGGAGTAATTTTAGAGTTGTTCTCTACAGCTATTGTTTAAACAGCTTTTATCAAAATTTTAACGTTAAATATATTGACTTTTAATACTAAGGACAATCAGTTATGTTTTCTAAGAAAATATACTATTTTATAATCGGAGAATGAAATATTTTTTAAAAAATCATAAGGTAGTAACTGATGTTGTTGAAATTTAATTATTTTCACTTTGCTTTTAATGTCAAAGCTAGATTTGAACTTGGAACCACTTAAGGGAAAAAAAGCAATCATACTTTGTTCAATGACATTGTACATTTTGGTTGTGAAAAAAAGAGAGAGGAAGTAAATCTATGCTAGACAGTAATCTGAACTGTTGTATATGATTGAATTTTTAGTTCAATGATGCATCCACCATCCAGAGTAGTCAGTTATGCAAAGACCCAAATAACTGTTTCATCTCAATTCTCATTTTGTTTAATCAAGGTCTATATCTGCTGTATTTATTTCTTTCAAAATGGATTATTATATTAAGAAACAGATATGTAATCCAACAGAATGATTATAAACTTTTACTCATTGTATTTACATTGTCTAGGTCAAATGATACATTCACGGTGTAATAACAGGAGATCATTTCAAATATGATATAACGTAATTTATCATCATTCTGCTGGATCATCTAGCCATTTCTTGATAATATATAAATATATATAGTCTAGAAAGCTTTAAACACTAAATGCATTTCAAAAACTTTTTGTTTCATTTCAGTCACTGCTTTCCCAATATCTGTTGATGTACTGTATGTAATTTTCTCCACAGTTCTTTATACTTTACACAGACTTTGATATTATGATACCATGTGTAAATTTTCCTCTTTGGGATCATCAGTTGTTTACCATGTAACCGTTTTGGGGATTTTAAAAACAAAATAGTTATATTAACATATCTCTCCGGCAGTGTTGATCAAACACCACCTACCCTTCAGCTATGGTTTTAATATATAGGTTTTGTCATATTACATGTAGTTTATTATTTTATATAAGATACTATAATGTATTGTACATGGATATTATTTTATACATCATTAGGGTTTTTTTGTTTTTTTTTAAATATTGGGCTTACTTACATAGTTTACCCCCAAAACATATTTGATGAAGGATCAATAAGTATAATAACAGCCATGACCTGTTTTTCATGTCACTTCTATTGAGTGTTCACCCATGTGAATATTAAATCTGTTGTCAATTTTAATCTCAGACTGTATACAAATCAAATTATGATATAATCTTAAAGAGTACAAAAATTACACAGGAAAACTTTTTGACTTGATTTTCTACCAACATATTCAACCAAAGAATTTGACAATTTTTTTTCCACATCATACACCATCTCACGTTCAAAAATTTTTTTTCTTTAAATTATCTATGAAATTAGCCTTGTAGGCATGGTTGAGACAAAACCAAACCATATTCTAGCTGGTAATAACATCTCAATAGGCTATCCATTAATAAACTTAGACATGATCTTTTTTCTTTTTTTTTTTTCTCTCTCTCAAATTTTCAATGATATCGACAAAAATTTTAATAAATAATTAGATATTTTATCTGATAGAAATTTGTTTTTGCTGAGATATTCTGTGAAATTTTTTTTTTTTTCACAATTAATACTCTCATCTTTCAGAAAATTTCTATGATGAAGCAAAGTTGACTGAAAAGTGAACAACCGGAAACAAACTGTATAAAACTTCATTTTTAAAAATTCATTTTCCTGCCGATGACTTGTAAAATGTCTGTTTTCAAAAAATAATAAGTTTCCAATACTCTTAATCTTGACTTTTTTCTTGTCATCATCAAGTGCATGGAACCAGCAAATAGCTGGCCATTTGAGAGATAAAAGCAAGTGTTGTTTGTTTCACGATTCAACGTTGTTATCCGAATCAGCCTAAAAACAATGATTTTGGTTTTTCAGGGTCAACATCTGAAAGCAGTAACTTGAACATGAGTCCTGGTCTATCGAGATTATGTCAGACATTTAGGAGTTTAGTGGTTTCAGGTGAGTTTCAATTAGAATTGTTACATTGTGTTAATGAAAATATCAGTATCAGTGCTACATAACCTGAACAAGTGACAAAACAATCAATGGAGAACAGAATCAATGAGCTGAAATAGTTAGTGTTCACTTCACACTAATCCCCTTGAGAAAGGATCAATCTGTATCTTGTCCCCTTAGCTATGGGTAAATAGCAGAGTAAACCCGGCTCTGAAGCTATGGTTGACAAGCAGTCTGAAAGATAGATAACTGATTCCAAACCAGGGAGTGAGGGCCCCTTTACGACCAATGTGATATGGAGTGCAAAGAGCATGGCATAGCATGTAGATTGTCCTGGTCATATCTTCAGCCATCCTGACTATACATTTTGTCGCTGGATCCTGGTAGAACAAACTTGCTACTCGGTAGTAATGATCTGAGATCAGCTTTCTAATCATTACACCATGGTACGGCACCTTCATTAGAATCTGTACAGTGAAATATCTATTTTTATATAAAAAAAAGCATTAATATATCTTATTTTCATGTATGATGTCCCCACTTTACTATGCACGGAAGGTATGAAGCTATCAGTTTTCTGTTTGTGTTTTCTCGTTGAAACGATTTTCAAAGTCAGTGTAAATGATGGACTTGGATATCTTAGGCTTCTTAAGAAGGTGTAAAAATGAGGGTTTCTAGCCGTATACGTGGAGTAGCCATTTGTAAGAAGTAAATTCACATTACAAGTGGTTCTAGCCAAGAAAAAGCTGTCTATGTAGGCTGCTCACTAATGAGTGTAACCATTTGTGACTGGCAACACTATATGTAGCAGTTACTTCATTGATACAAGTAAACAAAATAGCCAGAATATTACCAGGTTGTGACGAAAGTTCTGTCCCATGTTTCAATTTATTTGGAAACCCAAATACCTTGATTGGTGCAGTTAATTTGTTCCAAAATTTCCCAAACTGTTCAAAACTGCATTGTTCAAGGTCTTATCATAATTGAATGCTTTTTTTCTTTTTTTTTCAGCCTCTACTTAGTTATAGTAACATTACATCAAAACCCACACCATTCCACATGCTCCTGTGTATCAATTATTAATATACTTCCCTTAGCTTTCAATAACCTTATTCCATCTATCTACAAGTTTTCATTGATACCAGATTAGTTGAATTCTGTCCAAAGTTCTTTTTAAATGTCGAAATTGTTGGCAATAAACCACATCTGTGTCTCTTCGGTTATTGTTTAAAATTTTGTAATGGATGATTCTTTGCATGTCCCACCAATCACTCAACAAGATTTTCAAATGAAGGTTGCCTCTTTACTAGGGCACAGGTCTAACATTGTGAAGAATCCCTTTCTCATCCCCAGTAACATTGCAGTAGACAGTCAAATGGCTAGTATTGAAATGTTTACTTGGTTCCCTGATCATAACAGCTTGATTTGTTGCAACTATTGGTACAGAGTAAAATACAGAACTTTTTAAATCTAGTACACTTTTTTAATGAATTGGGCTATTGATTCTGATAAAAAATTTCTTGAATTCTTTTCAAATAATACAGTATTTGATTTTTAAATTGGGTCAAACTCTCATTTTCATTATTAACCTTTATTTCTGTATTTCACAAGTTTTGAAGTAACTCAAGTTTAAATTCAATTAACTAAATTAACCTCTCTATACCACATATATTCTGATAGGATTATGCTATATGGTAGAGGCATTTTTACTCATAAATATTTGGTTTTCTTTGTTTCCATGGAAACCTAATACGATATAATAGCCAAAAATAGTAATTTAGATAAATATAAATATATGAAGTTGTATTAAATTGTAACAATTATATCTCAAAATCATGTAACAGTAATTTTAATGAATTTTAATATAATAAATTCCCTGATAACTCAAGATCAGAGCTCGGTATGACCTGCTATGTCTCCATAAGTCTATGCCTAGTTGCCGAAATCCAATCGTATCACTAATTTCAATGCATATGGCCAATTAGTTTTATTAGATTTTGTTGTAAACAGACTCGCGTGTTTGGGCCGGCAGTCTGAAAATGGTTAAAAATCTTAGTTTACTTTCTGCTTTATTTACTCGTGGTTAAAGTTTTATTCTCTTTTATTACCAGGTATCAGCAAATGTGAACACAGAAAATGCTTGCCTGGTCATATGAAGCTATATGATGTGTCCCGCAGCCAACATACTTACTGCAGTATACAAAGGCACCAGGCTCTGATCTCCTCTATGCCACCTTACATAAACAAACCTTACCTCCAAGCGGCTGCTCCTCCGTTACCAGGCGCTATGCACAACCCTGGCATCTTGCCAGTTTCATCTTATGACTGTCCTGTGACACCTGCCAAAGACTTTGATATAAATTTACCGTTCCATTCATCAACCATCAACAAGGAAGACCCTATCTCCTTGCTGAATGAATGGATCACAGAGAACCCCATAGCAATCCAAGCGAAGAACATCCTCAAAATCAGGCGGAAGAAAATGAAAAAGCATCAACTGAAGAAGTTTCGCAAGAAGATGCGATTTGTTCGTCGCAAAGAGTTGCATGCCCGCAGGAAAAAGAAAGAGAAAATCTTCAAGGCACAGCTCAATGCCAAAATCCAACAGGGCATAGACTTTGATGCTGAAGAATTTCTACAAGAGAAACTAGCATTAGCTAGGAAAGGTGGCTATAAAATAGATGTGTTTGGAAGGTGAAAGAGACAAAGTGCTATGATTCCCTTTTTCCATATTAGATTCAATAAAATATTAGCTGAACAATTTATTTTGTTCTTTTACTCATTTATTAAGCTTTGCTTGTTTTTTTTCAACCATCTGACTTACAGTACTTGAGTGTTCCTATGTTCTTTTAATCTGCTTTGGTTTATCATCATATTTAATTAGATTAGATTAGTGTGGCACAAGGTTATTTCACATCAATCTTCCAAGTGACAAGGGTTGGCCTGTCTACCTTTGTCTGAAATCAGCAAATGAACTCTTGGTTTCTCACCATTTACACTGGTGGGAAATATGCAGTTATTTCATGCACGAGGTAGACCCTTCATCTGTAGTTGTTTTCTAAGTGGTTGATAAATTTTCTACAAAGCTGCTCAATAGTTTGTTTTTGTTTTTTCAAGCAAACAAATAATCGCTTGATTCGTAGAATGCGTCCGTAAATGAAGATAACTCTTGTTGGCCTTTAAGATCAATTGAACATGACCGCTTTTTTTTTTAAAACTTAAAATAAACTCATCCACAGCTAAAAATGGTGTACACATAAAAATACCTACGTTTCACACTCTTGATATTAAAACTAAAGCACAAATAAAATAATAGCTTCTTTTCCGTACAAACATTTAACGTTTCACATGCCCGCCCACTCAATGCTAAAAACGGCAGAAATAGAATCGAATTTATTTGAAGCATTACAATGGCTTTTCTTCTTTCCAAAGGGGACATAACTCCAGTTTTTAAATGAACAATTATTTCGCGTATTCTGGGAGTCTATCCAATAATCTTTTGTATGCACTGTCTATTTTGAGTAACTCTTCAGAATATGAGACCTGTTAATTTTTCTAAATCTATTGTGTATATACGCATGCATATGAGCAGATAGTTTTGTTTCAGAATTTCTGCAAAATATCTTTGGTGCATTACCATCAGTGGAGGTACTGGGTAATGTAACAGCACTGAACAATATGAATTATTACTGAAGCTGTTGATGTCCCTTTACTAAATATCTCTTTACTGGAATGCCACAATGATTGAAAAGATGAGTGAACAGTTAGGCATAACTAATCTTACATACTCAGCCATTAGCAGCTTTTAGTCCATATCTATTGGTCAAGTATGACGTAGTCCAGTCATCAACTTCAACAATCATGTTAGTATCTAACCCACAATTATCACCCACTTGCTGTTATCTTATCAGCCAGATGTTGCAGCAATGACTAATGTTGCATTATTCTATTTTCTATGAAATTAATTTCATCTGTATATTGAAGTATTCTTCATGCTTTCTATGAGGTGTAACCTTTTACACTAGTCAGTGTACTGACATTATCCCTCTTAGCCAAACTCTTATATTAAAATGTTATAGACCCTTGTAAAATCTTGAGTCATGTATATGCTAAGCTTTCTAGTTTAAAAAAAAAAAATCAAATGGACTAGTATTCTAAAAAATTGCTTTTAGTCCCATCTTATAGGAATCTTTCAAATGGTGTGGAAGAATGGAATAATATAATATGATAATTTTTCAATATTAATGTGACTGAGCTCTTGAAGACTTCTCTTATGAAATATATTGGTCATAGAACAACCCATGTCAAGGAAACTACTAAAAGATATTGAATGGTGTAAATAACATGGTTCTAACATATTTTGAAGATTCATTCTGACTTTTAAAAAGACAAAAACAAGCTAACCCAACCAGTTTGTCACACTTTTTGGAAACTTTGAAGATAGAAAAATTGGTTTTCACCAATTAATAGACAATTATGAAGTGATGATTGGTACATTAATTTCTACAGTGCCAGCTATGACACTCCAAAAAGTATTGACCCAACCTGAGCTATCTTTTGTGCTTAATAATTTGGAAATGGATAAAGATTTCTTTTTTTCTAAATGTTCTTTTGCCAAATGATAGAGCTTTGAAAAATGAGTTAAAATGCAGAAGTACTAAAACTTCACTAAAAATAAAATAAAAATTCTTGTTTACATTGTGCAAGTGAGAGAGCAAAATATCCTCACATTCAATGGAGATATCCTGAAAATTTCAATGAATGAAAATTATCTATGTTTTTCAATCAGTTGTATTGAGAATAATTCATAAGATTTAGAAAATTCATAAATGTCTACTTTGATCTTGAAATAAACATTTAGAATTCTCTAATTCGGTTCCAAACTGGAGTTACATTTTTTTACACAATCAATTGAATGAGTCAGTTTATAAACCACTAAACCTGAGTTCAAACCCTGGTTTAAAAACAAATTGAACAATGGTGGCAGATCCATAAAATAATGGTGGTAGATTCGAAATGTGCCAAGGTAAGGGACCACTCACTGCTGGATTAGAGAGGTACAACCTGTACTCTATTTAATAAAAGGATATTCATTTATATTTCTGGAAATATTCCATAAAGAGATACCGTTATATCTGTCAAAGTTAAAAGGATATATACTCTATTAGAAATATTCTATTTTTAACACCACTTGAAAAATTTGTATGACCTGGTCAAAAGGCTGCTAGATTAAAAAGGTACCACTGCACTTTCTTGACATAAGATTGGACTGGAAGCTATTTTTATATATACATATATATATAGGAAACATTAGCATAGGCAGTGTGTATGTATTAAGATTTTTTACAAAGGTCTTATGATAGACTTTTTCTTTTTTTTAAAACTAAAACACCAAGAACTTCAAATTCGGAGTTAAATCTTGCCATATTAGATCATGATGGTAGCAGCATTCATCTTCCACTCATAAATCTGTCCTCTCTGAAGGGGAGGAAACTCCTTTCAATCTATTTATAAATTAATACGTATCTTGCCTCCCCTCCCAATCAGTACTTGAATACTTTTTTTGTTTTAGGTCACTAATATTTTTCAAATTACAAATATATCTAAAAATGAGCATATTTTTGCAAAAAGCTTTGATTAGTATGGAAATCTTACTATTTATTCCAATCTTTATTTTAGTTCTTCATTTTATGAGATTTCTGATGAAAAGGCTGTCTGCCAACATTTGAAGATTTGTTCTCACTTGAGCTGGAGATAGAGCACCAAACGGTTCCATACCTACAGGGAACTCTTGCATTTTGTTGCTCCAAATAAAATGTGCACGCACACACACCAAAAAATGTAACATATCTGTTAGAGACAAAACAAGCTGATATTTTGTAGTGATGTATTATATGGTGGTACTACTACCTACCCCCGAATATAATATGGTACAAAACAAAATCAACTAAAATCGATAAAAATGAGTAATTACATAGTTGCCACGTATATAACTTGAGAGAAAGTAACATCTCAAAATGTTTTTTTTTTACATTTCAATTCATTTTTGGTTTCAACTTGGGTATCAGATTTACACTTGATGTCAATCAACGCAAATTCAGATTGTGACTAACCCAACATTCTTATGTTAATAGATTCTATTCACTTATCTTTGATATGCTCAGGAAAAGTTATAGGTAAGATTTGGCAAGGGAGATTGGCTGGATTTCAATTTCTTGGAATAAATGGAAAGAATGTGTTAGATGTTAAAAAAAATTAAATGGAAGAAAATGCACTAAACTATATACATTTGTATCCATTCAAGAGTTTTCTCTGTATTAGTTCAGCTGTTGTAGCAGCTATAGCGTTTCGGTGGATTACTTCCCTTCCCAAATCTCAGCACTTGTTGAATCTTACTTATTCTAAATAATTTCAGACGCACGAGGAAAAATAATGACAGACAATATATTTTTCTATGTAATTTATTGATACCATATCTACAATAGATGCCAAAGGAAAAAAAATACTTTCACTCTGAACAATCAACCATGGACTGCAAGGACGTTAGGGTTAGAGAGGGAATAAAGAAAAATGATCAAAAAAGTCAACTCAGCCATTTTACATACCTTCCGCTGTTATTCAAGTAAAATTGAATTCACAGTCAATCGGAAGTTGTCAATGGAATGTTCCATGGAGATTAAACTCAAAACCAGAAACAATTTATATGAGAAATGTTTTTGTTCAAAAATTGAAAGGCATGAAAGAAATTATTAAAAAAGAAAAATCTAGAAATTGCTGACCATTAAAGCTTTACATGCACCAAACAATAGAGTTAAGAGCAGTAGCTAACACCTATCTTTAATTGGTTGCATCTAGAATACTTGTGTCTATCTCTCATTGAAATTGCTGTCAATCAATTTTAAAAATTGTGCATATCAATCAAATGTGACTTTTGTTGGCATTTGTCTACGCATTTACAAATTAAGTTTGTTGGGACTATTGTAGCTGCCTTATTCACAGTAAGAGATTTCGACAAGTCTAAATGGTTGTGTCATTTATGGCTTTAATAGTGGGGGCGAATAAAGAAGTTCAAATCTCATTGGTGATTCAAAATTGTTTCCACAGAATTCCTATTTAGAACATAAAGCTCTTTAAACTAATGTTATGAATGAGTATGATAAGATGACGAAGCACTGGATATTTTGGTAAAGAGATTTGTCCAATTAATCTCTGGCCATGATATTCAGTCACAGGTTGGTAGTTATACATCTAGGTACTTTGATGAAGCTTTTTTTTTTTTTCTTTAAAAAAAAAAAAAAAAAAAAAAAAATTTTTATGTACCTAAAACCATCCCCAACCTTTTTGGCCAAAGTCCCCCCCCCAACTTAGGTTCCAGGTCCCTGTCATCATACAACATGGATAGATAGAGGGAAATTCATTAATTATTTCAGTCTATAGACCTCTTCAAAGGGCTGGCCTAAAAACTAAGTTTAATTTCTTTTTTTTTTTTTAAAAAAAAACAATCTTAAGGGCTTCAGTTCAAATAATATCACAAGGCCACAAGTTTTAGAAGTATAATAAGAAATAGATTAAATCATACAGAATTTAAGGTTACTACCATATTGCAAAAAGCTTCTATTATTGATTTTTATAGCATTGTATGATGGTTTTTTTTTTTTTTTTTTTATTAGAATTAAGGGACAAAATATCAGTAAAATAATAAAAATTCAAAGTTCCCACACCTTGTGGAGCAGCAAATATCCAACAATATTTCATAGTTGCAATGTGATATACTTTTGATACTTGGCTGAATTAGTTAGAACAGGAGGAAAAAAAAGCCAACTTTATTAACACAGCTATACATCAAGTTGTCACATCTGCAACTCAAAACTTTCTATTTTTTCAGAGTAATTGATTTGTTTTTAATACTAACACCATCAACAAGAAACCCTTTAGTAAAGCACAGGTACAATATCAATTTTCTGGCAATTGATGACCAAGCACCTTTTTAATTCAGACAAAATTACAAGCGGAGACTTGAATTTCTCTTGGCTCTCACCAAGGTTAATGCATATAAAACAAGTTTGCTTTGATATCAGTCTTGATTATCTCAAAGATATTGAGTTTCGAAGTTGTTGTCCACCATCTACAAATCCTTTGAGAAATGTCAAGTTGGGTGTGGTAGTACTCCAAAATCCTTTGGAAATATATTTAGTGGATCAGAGGCAAATCATTGAATTATTACAAAACCTTCGCTGGTCTGGCAAAATGGATAGTCCAGGAACCAAAAGCGTCAGAAAATCGGTGGCCTACCTACAAAGTGAAAAAAGGATGAACTCACATTTTCACTTGATATTTGAATTTTCTTAATCTTAATTATATGCATTTTTTTTTATTTTATAAGAGTCATTTTAAATGGGGGAGAGAATTCTCTCACAGTTGCTGCGGTTTTGTGAGAGGGAATATGAACTGAAAGCTGTCCAAGGATGTTTGCAGTATTCAGCACCATGGCAGAGTGATCCACTTCTTCCTTTTCAATCATCCTATAAAATGCACAGGGGACAATCTAATCTTTTGGTTTAATATGTTCTGCAGATTCCCCAAACAAAGGATCCATTATATTCAGCATCAAAGAGTTGGCATCCAAGAAGACTCTATTTTGTGAGGCAGCAATCTGTAAAAGAAAGCAAGAGAATTAAATTAAAAGAGGGAAGAAGAGAAAAATACTTGACACAAGTGTGTGTCTCAGTGATTTTCA
Source organism: Thysanoteuthis rhombus (assembly GCA_963457665.1). NCBI lineage: Eukaryota > Metazoa > Mollusca > Cephalopoda > Oegopsida > Thysanoteuthidae > Thysanoteuthis > Thysanoteuthis major. The sequence goes on from OY735217.1 coordinate 26,974,521, forward strand.
AACAGGAAGCACTTGGCTCCTGGGGGGGAGGACCTCCAGTCAGGAGAGGAATCAAGGAAAGCAATAATTACCAAGTGTGGTGAGAGACAAAAAAAAAAGCCAAAACAAACACTAGCAAATTTTATCATAAATGAATGGGTGATTCTTTGATGCTATTCCTGGAGGGGGACACGAGAAAGAATTATACACATTATATATATAACAACACACACACAATTCTATTTTATTTTATTTAGTTAGAGATAAACACAAAATTAGATACATGTAGAAGGGACAAAAAAAAAAAAAAAAAAAAAAAAAAACAACACCAAGAGTTCTATTAATAATAAACAAACAAGTCTTACTGTTTTGGAAATGGACTGTGCAGCTCTGATCTTTCTCAGTTTTAGATAGCCTGGATTGGTTGCAATAGCCACACCAATGTAAGTTAGTCAAGGAGGAATAGATTCAAACAGATGTTTAGGTGAGAATGGGGAAAAAAAAGGAGACAACTTTAAAAATCAACTATATGAACTGGAAAGCATCGAGTCAATGCCATACACTAATAAAATAAAAAATTCCGGAATCATCGCAAAAATTTAATTGCTTGTTCCCACCCTTGCACATTTCATTGAGAAATCATGTGGAGACAGATGAAAAACACAGCCGATTACATATACCTCTTGTACTTCATTGGCAGAGGTTATGAAACATTTCTATGATACCATAAGAATAAAGAGTGGATAATCAAGAGCAGATAATCGAGGTCTAACAACTGATCTTCCAGTGTGTACAGATACATGAAACTAACTTATCCCATAATAGTTGGGTCACTTAGCCAAGTAATTGTGCACCTCATGCTAAAAACCTGAAATTTGATACTTATAGCAGAAGGCATAAACAAAAAAAAACAAAAAAAAAAAACATACTGGATATTGAGCCATCATGAATTTTCAATAGGTCATGTCATCAGCTACACAGTAAAGGTAGTTGTGGCACCGACACCAGTATCTGACCCCACACATAGTGGTCATCGTGATTTGTGAGATAGAGGGAATCCCCTGGACGATTCTGAAGTTGCAAATTCGAATTTTAGATCATAAAAAATGTATATCATCCACATCAAACCAGTTCATGCTACTTTATTGAAATTTTCATACTAGTCATGGCAACCATCTTGAATTTCCAATGACTTGCATGTATTCCTTAAAACATGTAAGGTAAACAAATTCAATATCATATCAGTTGCTGATAAAAAAATTTATCAGAAAACAGTTGTCGTTGGGAGCCATTTTGAAATGGCTGCCATACCATCCAAGTTCATAATGGCTCAATATCCTAATCTTATGCTTTAATCTAAAAAATGTACAATTGGCTTCAAATCTTTGACCAAGTGTTCCCACAATAAAAAGTCTACAATATTGAGGAAAGATTCTTAAAACCTAAAAGATTCAGCAATTTTATTATGCATAATGTAATATAGCCATTGCATTGTTTGAAAATAATAAAGTACAATATATTTTTAAAATTTTTTCCGCAAGCAATCGTATTAACTAGCAGGTGGATTGGTTGGTTCCAAAAAGATCAAGTCCATAGCTAACTACTTTATGGCATGCATGTACATCGCTGAGGCAAACAAAATTGAGTGAAGTTTCATTGTATTGTTTTTAAACAAAAGGATATCATCTGGGCAGCTTCTGCTTCTCCTTGTGCTTGTACAATCTTCTGTTGTCGTTCCTGCTTAGCCTTTTCTACAACAAACTGGGCACGCTGAGCTTCTTGCTGTGCAACCTACACACACAAAAAAAATAAAATAAAATAAAATAAAATTTTAGATGAATTAAAAAAAACCAACACTTCAGCAGATCCATTCTATAGCCTTCTCCAGGCATACGATCTATTTAGACAAAGGAACATCATTATTCGAAATTATGATCAAACACTGGTAACAACAAAAGAATGAGTTCGAAAGTCTGAATAACCATTAGAAAATTGTATCTGGGTACTTTATAAAACAAAAACAAAAACAAAAAAATAAAAATGTACTGAAATCTGTAAACCATGAATTGATTATGGATATGTTTTATTTACCTCGGCTCTTTCAATATAAAAAAGATACATTGCACAGCAGAAAATAAAAATATTCATCTGCAAGGATAACCACTTTATGACTAGACTAGCATAGTACCCATTGGAAAAAAAAAATTTTGGCACTAAAACAATTTATAAATTCTTTATACAATAGTAATTATTTTAAAACAATATAACACAGATTTTCTAAAAAAAAAAAAATATAAATCAAAATCAAAGAAAACTAAATAATGAAGCTTATGTGATTGGGATATGGATCAGCACATCATACAGGTCTATCAGTTATTGATTCCAACTGAGCCTGCTTAGAATTTATATCTGACTTCTGAGATGAGGAATTATTATTATTATACAGATTTATTTGAACTGGTGTCCTCATCTGACTATAACAACCAAGATGACAACACCAATTAGAATAAAAAAAGTTTCTATAGCAAAAAAAGACTCACCTGTTTAGCTTCAACAGCTGCAGTGTACTCCCGACCAAAGCTGAGGTCTGTGATAGATACATCATCAAGGATTATGTGAAAATCTTTGGCTCTTTCAAGCAGCTGTCTCCGGATGAGCATACTGACCTGCTGACGTTGGGTTATTAACTGAGAAGCATTGAATTTAGCTACAACACTTTTTAAGACCTAAAAGTAAAAATTGGAGAGAAATTTTTTTTTTTTCAACAGTCAACACTTATGTATACAAGAAAGTCTAGTATCACACGCAAGATACATTCTAGGTGAAAAGCACGCAGTAGGGGGAATGTGTATAAGCTTGGCACATTTTCTCACCAACAGGCATAATCAAATTTCATCTTAATATTGGTGCATGCAGTACAAAGCACCAGTGGCCAGTATCAGAACAATTTTTTTGGCTTGTACTATTAATCGCATTTGCTAAGATCTTAAATGCTGATTTACAAGACAGACATAATTTTCTCACTTGGAAGAGGAGGGCAATACAATCTTCCAACCTGCATTTAACCTTGTGCAATAAGTTTAGTAAATATCAAATTCAAGAAAAAATTATGTTTATGTCAGCAGGTTTTAAAAAACTGATAAAAAGATATCCTTGGTTTTAGAAAGATTATTAAATCAACTTAAATACTGTTGCTTTTCAAAGTGAGATAGTACTTGGTCCTATGTGACTCATATGAACCAGAGAACCATTCATATTGAATCACTGGAACCTCACAAATAGTTTGCCTGACCAGCCAGCCAGCCAAGGGGGCTACAGATTTTTCTCTTTGCCTCTGTGTGTGTCACCATTTTTGGGACTACAACTTTGAAAATTTGCACAAGTACACCACTAGGCATCATCTAAAGAAAGTTTTGTTTTTTTTTTGCTTTCACAAAAGAGCTTTTTTGGACCCCTACGGTCATTTTGGACCAACAATACCCTAATCTTATGCTTGTATCTCCCCCCCCCCATAATTTAAAATAAAAGATCTTTTTATTTTCATTTGATAACAAAGTCTGGTACACATGCAGGCAACAACGATTCATTTATGCAAGGTAAGGATATATCATAACTAAATCCTACCTTGCAGATATTTGAAAGAGGAAATCTTTTCTGTAGGAAATTCTAGTGATGAATAAATCAGCAATACTATTCAAATCATTATATTAAACTATTTATTTACTTACTCTTCTACTAGACAAAAGATTTTAAGTAAGCTAGAAATACAGTAATCCAAAATATACAAAAAGAGAATTTCTCACTTACTTCATTACAAATGGATGGTAAGACACGTTCATCATAATCCAAACCCAGTTGGCGGTACATGATAGGAAGTGAAAATGCCTCGGGCCGTGACAAGACACGAAGTGTGATGTTCACCATCTGCAAATCTACAAAATCATATCATATGAAAGTCCATGTCGCTTTTTGTTAGGAAGAGTGTGTGTTTACATATACTTTAGCATATAGATATTTATTTGTGTGTTCAGGTCTACATCACTAATACTACTGTAGCTTATGTTTTTGTAGTAGGAAAGAAAAATATTTTTCATGAATAAAACTGATGTTTCTCATACTGAAAAATGTTGGCTTTTTTTTTTCCCCCCCCCAATCTCAATTTTGTTTGAGAATGATTAAAAGAAAATATGAACAGTTGTTGGAAAATCGACAAAGTTCTATTCAAGACATGCATTTTTTTTTGTTTACAATAACTAAATACATATATATTGAAACACTAACAGGGATAAACGGTATTGCCCCGAGGAAGAAAATACTTGAAATATGACCAAACAGGAACAATATGTTCTTTGATATATATTTCTCACACAACACAGCAAATGGGGGGAAAAAAAAAAAAAAAAAAAAAATCATTTATACTGTATACACATGAAAAGAGAGCAGTAACAAAAGAAATATTCTGATGTACAAAACAGAATGAATGAGGGCATCTGCTCATTTGACAGGGCTTCTGGATATATCACTCAAGTATTTCTCCCATTGTGCAACCAATATAGAGCTGCCTATAGGAAAAAAAACACAAAGTAGGATAAAGGCTAGTGTTCTTGTTACAGTTTCCAGAAATTATTTCAGGAGACCTCCAGCATTAATCTCACATTGCAGGTAGTGTTTGCTGGGTTAAGAAATACCCCTATGCAAAATTTCCACATCCCAAGCGCAATATTGCGGTCTACAACTCTGAAAATTGACCAGAGACCAACTCTGTATGGCATGATACCTTTGCCTTGGAAAAATATACCTCTAAGCCCATTGACAGTTACATAAAGGCTCAATTGTTACCAAAATCATGGAAAATTGTTTTTAAGTGACCAGAAATGACTTCCTCCTGTGACCTTGAATGTCTTTAGAAGTCAATGTCACATAAATTGTAATCATCACTGAAAAGATGTATCCATGCTAAATTAAGCAACCTTGGTACAAAATTGTGTCTCAAAGCTCCGAAATTGGCTAGAAATGACCCAGATGACCTTGAATAGGTTAGCCTATGAGGTAAGTAGGCCTCTCCTCAGTCTACATACAAATCAGGTTTATAGGCCTCATAATTTCAGAGAAGAGGCACAAAACTAACAAAAGGGTAAAATATAAGTATAGATAGGTAAGGTAATTCATCTCTTAAAAGACACTCCAAATAGAGTATGAACATACGTGACAAATTTTCTGTTGTGTGTGCCAGCTTAGTGATCTGGACTTTAAACCTACTTTTTTTAATTTGATATAATTATAACCACATGATCGCCCCCTTTGGCAGAATGCAAGTCCATAGAAAAGATACCTTCACCCTAATCACACAGCTTAAAAAGTACTAAATCAGCTACTAAGTGCAAAGGGAAATTTGTCTCAATGAATAGTTTTCTACACTATTCACTCATACCATGTAACAAAACCGGGACCTTCTCCGTGGGGCAGACATACAAACCAAGCATTGAAATATATAGCTGTATAGTTTATTCATATGTAAATAATCCCATCATTTTTAAGGATACTATGCCAGTAGATGAATAAAAACTAAAACTAGAAAGAGACTAACTAGCAAAATGACAAAGCAAAGCCAAGGAGTAAATGTTTTTTTGACATGGTTTTTTTTTCTTTTAGAGTGTCTATTTACTGGATAACATCCATCATTGGACAGTCCTTCCAAGATTTACCAGACCTCTTCATCATTGGCATCAGAACCAAAACTTTCTGAACTTGTCTAGTTTATCTCGTCATCTTATAATCTACTGGCTACATGACACGTGATCTGAGGATCTATGCAGCTCCATAGAGGACTAAATTGCTGCTTCTTAAGGGCAATGTTGTTGTTGTGGGGGGGGGGGGGGGGGGCGAAAAAATCTATAAAAAAAAAAAAAAAAAAAAAAAGGGCCAAAATATCGAATTATTTCCATGCTGATTTTCATGTCAAACTAAAGATGGAGACTTGACAGGTTTATTTAACTGTCTGCTGCTAACCTCTTTTCCAGCAGGATAATAAAAATACCTCAATCAAAATATTCTTGGATCCACCCCTAAAATCAATTACTTTTTCCATAGCGCAACTTTAATATATTGTGCAGGTAGGCAGACAGACACTAATGAATACAGATACCTTTCCCAATTTTGTTGGCAGGGGTAAGAAATTAAGATTTATAGTTACCTTTGCTTCCTGTTGGAGAAGATAATTTTCTAGGCTTTGAACGGATATCATAAATGATTGGATAATGGAACCATGGGATCCTGTGGGAAAGCCAAAAATTTAAAGATACAATAAAAAGAAAAAATAAATCATTTCATAATAGTCAAGAATGAATTACAGCAATAACTCGAATAGTGCGGTTTTGAGGGAGTGCAATCACAGCATTGCACTAATTAACATTATCAAGTATAAGCTGAAGAAAAAAAAAAAAAAAAAAAAAAAAAATTATCAAAAGACTGAACAGTATAGAAAATTTTGAAACAAATTACCTGCACTAATCGAGATATATCTGTATTACATACTAACCGCACATTTTTTTAGATCAGGAGGTTCACTCCTCTCCAATATTTGTGGGAATTGGGACCACAGATTGGCAGATTCGATCCATTGTAAAGTTAAAATTTGAAAAAAAAAAAAAAAAAAATAAAAAAAAAATGAATAAATATATTCTCAATGGTTAAATTACTTTCCCTAAACAAAAAAAAAAAAAAAAAACACAAATCAATTATATACTTTTTGGTTTTGTGTTGGAAAGAAGTCTTGTTCTCTATGAGAACACCTATTAATTTTCATTGCTATGTCAGGTCTTGCAAAATTATGAGATGCATTCGAAGAGAATTATAGCACAACTAGATGTTACTGGATGTTTGTGACTTTGTCTCTCAATCAAGTTGGCTATTTGTAAGTTCTATTGATTTTTTTTCCTGCCACCATTGTTATAAATTTTTTTCTCATTCTGGCAATATCTTTTTAAAGGTCTGGCAAAAAAAAAAAAAAAAAAAAAAAAAATCAGTCAATCCCTTGAGAAAATACAAAAAAAAAAAACTGCTTCAATTCAGATAACATCTGTGGCAACAGTTGGTACAATTCTTTCTAATTCATGTGAGGAAGTAGTGTTTAGGGATAGAAAATGACAGTGTACAACTTTTGGTTCACTTGCTACATTGATAATTGCAAACTGAGTTTAAAATCTAACACTTGAGAGTTTTAAACTCAGTTCAAGGATTAAAACTTATCAATTCATCAGATGAAGCATCACCAATTTAACAACAAGTATTTTCTTTCATCTTAATTTAGGTTGCTTCTCATGGCAACTTCTCACAATGTCATCCTATGTCCGTCAGCAGTGCAAATAAAAAAAATCATGAATAATTCTCTGAATAAGTTTGAGTCTCAGAGATGCTCATTCTTTATTTCTGACCCATCTTTACAACTAATTGTCATACAATGACAGTTTCTGAAGTTGTGATAAAAAAATTTGAACTAAGATGAATGGAAATAGAGAAAAAAAATTCATTATTAGCTTAAAAGTTCTATCAATTGATTCTTTGTATTATGCAGTGAATTTTTAGAAAAATAATAGATGCATAGTAATAAAAAGGAGGCTGACTTACCTGAAATGGATGCCTTCAGCATATATATCTGGTTTAACACCACCAATTCTACTGAAGATAATGGCTCGGTGTCCACCCTCAACTGAAAATAGTAACAGATTATTCATTAATTAATAGTTCAAATAATCTAAGGAAAAAATAGGTTGGTTACATAACTGGGATAGAAATGAGGGAGAATACCCCCCCCCCCAAAAAAAACAACATTTTCATTTGCCAATGAATGCAAACTTATGGGATATTGAACCACCGAAGATTAATTTGTTTTTATTTTATTTTCTTGATTCATGAATATTCTGGGCCAAATCAGATCTTGACGTCCGAAATATAGAATAAACTTTAATTTAGATATCTATGCCGAAGGTATTTGTTTCATTTCATTTAGATAAAAGTTTATTCTAAATTTGGGGTGTTGAGATACAACTTAAGAAACAAAATTTTCTACCCTTGAGAAAAGTTGTCTCTTCATTTGAATCAGCTGCCTATGAAAGCAAGAAAAAATTTTCAATACTTGAAATATTGGTTTACTCATAATTCTGAAAATGGTATGCAATTTTTTTCAGACGTCAGAGATTCCAACACTTGACTGGTTAGACTGTTGACAGCTATGTCTTAATAAGTGCAAAGTTCTTCACCACCAAAGTGAAAATCCAACCATCAGCTACAGCACAAGACTTAGACAGAAGTGACAGGGTCCCCCTGGAATTATCCCACTTGGATGTACATATTGATAATAAATCCAAGTTTAATCATCATAGAGATCAACAAAGTCAATAGGATACTTTGTATGATCAGATGATCATACTAGTTTATACTAAAAATCTGTTCTCCATTGCCTTAGTACATCCTCAATAGTAGTTTGCTTATGCTGTGTGACCACCACAGTAACAAAAGGATAAAGATATTTTCAAGGGAGTCTTGCGGAAAGCAACAGAGTTATTACTAGGAATGCATGATTACTCTTATGGAGAGAGGCTTGAGAAATAAAAATACCAAGCATGCAGTAAATGGGAAACATACAAGCACATTCACGGATTATATAACATAGACAGTCCCCTTGTGGGAATGGAAAGCACCAATTGGGGCTCATGTATTCAAACTAAAAAACCCTGATATAATACAAGTCTTAGACAGCACTTCTTAACATGCCGCGTGATAAACTAATGGAACAGTCTCCCAACTCCAGGGGTAGAGGCCACAAACCTTCAAGAACTGACTTGACCAGCATTGGGCTAGCAGAAGATTCCACTCACTCAAAAGAGTTATCAATATCACCTGTGTCAATAAAGTATTTTAAAGATAATATGCATGGTCCAAAGGTCTTTGGCCTGATAATTCAATCTGACATTGCATACCTTCACAACATGTCCGATTCATGACTGTAAGAAGAGAAGTAACTGATGAAAACAGGCACAATGTAGAGAAGGTGTTCCGAATTGTATAGTTTCATACCCTCGCTCACTCGATGTTAAAAACGGCAAACAAATAAAATTACCAATATAATTTGTGTATTTACTTGTAATTCTTTCATCGATTCTCTAATTTCTATTTGTGTGCTGTTCGAACATTGAGCGAGCAAGGGTGTGAAACATCACCTTCACTACCACCTCCCATACATACAAGGGAAGGAATTCTATTTACAATGTAACTATAATGCTAAATCACAGACTTTCGGCCATCTTACCGGATGTAGTGATCATCACGGCTTACCGAGTCGCTTGCTTTGAAATTATTCCAAACAATTCAACATTCCTACCAAAAGAGACCAAGAACTCTAACTGCGTTTTTATATAATACCTTTATTTATTTCCTATCCCCAGATTGAGGGGGGAAAGTCAGATGGCGAACGATAGTAAAAACTGAAAGATATCAACTCAAAAAAAAGACAAGCAAATTTCTGTATGTTGCAGGGTCTCATGGTTAAGATTGAAAAAGGTTTCCTTTTAAGAAAATCCATAAATGCCTTCACTTGGAGCTTTACCCCAAATATTCGTCTTTCAGGATAATTTATGATAATACTTTATTCGTTTTTCAATTGTGCGTAGCTTTGCCCGAACATGGGGGGGCGTGAATCGTGGGAAAAGTAGGATTTTACTAAAATTTGTTTTGAATCTTATTTTCAACGACAAATTTAAAATTGACATGAAGGGGTGTGTTCTCGATACGATCCATTCTACAAGTGACCACGTCCTGTACACATAGTGATCCCTAATCTTAGTTTCGGGAGAATAAAAGAAAGGAAGAAAAGGGGAAGGTCATATTGGGAGAGGTTAATTATGTTAACAATTCACCACATTTGACCCCCAAAACTTAAAAGAAAACTATATCTGAATTTATCAGTGAAGTCACTCCAAATAAACTTTTTAAAAGGGGAGGGTTGACCCTTTTCGATTTAAGGTCAAAGTTGAGTTTCCGGTCTCAAAAAACAGGCGTGCAAAATAGAATCAATAAAAGGCATTCCATTAACCTCATTTATTCAATGTGACAAAAATCGAAGTATTATTTTTTTTAAAAGTGTTTTTGGTTACTGGTCATTGTACAGAAAAAAAAATGAATGATGTAATCAGATTCGTTTTTTCATTTTTGCAAATAAATGGGGACAGTTGGTTGTTACCCTTGAAAGGTTTAAAATTTATTTATTTCAATTTTGTAGGAGTTCAGTCATAGTTTCAAATATATTAGACACCGTTTATATTTTATAACGTTAGAGATTTAAAAAAATCGGTAGAATTCAAAACCAAATAGAGTTAGTTAACCACTAACCAGCAACACATGGATTTGTTGAACAAATTCCATGTGTTGTGTCGGCTGTAGTAATAATGGGTCACTATTCGCGAACTTGTTCGAAAGCTAACAATGCTCACTTTCCCTGATGTATTTTTGTAAACTGTTATACAATATTTGACGGGTACTGATAATATCACCCTTACATAAGATATCAGTTGATCAATCTGTAGAAATAATAAAAGCCGGTACCGGGTAATGTGATTACGGACTAATAAATGAGACAAACCATCAAATGACCTTCGCACAAAATTTAGAAACTAATGCCTTCTTTGCTTTACCATTTTTCTTTTCTTTACAGACATCGACCAATAATAGCAATAGTCGTCTAATCATGTTACGAACAAATAAAATGGAAAAGAATAACCTTAAAAATGCATTACGTACTCATAAATATAATCCCACGATTTCCTAAAGGTTACACTAACAGTCATCTTTAACCTCTTACCTGTATAGATGGATTGGGATATTCCGTAGGCCAGGCCTCCTGCCATTGCTAATAGGCCGACACCGGCTCCTAAACCTTTACTACCGCCTCGAAGCCTGCTAGCTAGGTCTCCTAATTTTTTGGGATCCATTTTAGTGTTGATATCACAATATGACAGAAGATCTGAGAATTTCTTCTTAAAAAGCTGGTCCAAGCCCCTGAGAAAAGGCTTCTGTAATGGATGCCTAACACGTGGGTTAGTTGTTGCCTACAAAACCAGGAACTCCTGGAACGAAAATGAAATCAACTTTGGTGGTGTGATATAATACGAACAATATTTTAATTGAATAAATAATAAAAATTATTATGGATGATACTTGCCATGAAATCATAAAACATTTTGATATCATAAAAATTAAAATTTATACAATAATTAAAAGTCATAATCAATTCTCAGCTAAACTTAATTGATTTTTTATTCTATTTTCAAAATTTTCCCCTATTTATTCCAGTAAAAAAAATATCTTTGTTTTCCCTCTGAAAATTTTCGCATTACTAATTTGAGTAGTAATTTTCATTGAAATCGAAGTTTTTTTTCATAGCATTATTACCTTTTCTACTGATAAATTGACCACTAATGTATTTCAAGGATTTGTGCAAAATTCTTTTATCGAGAAAGTTTTAAAGTTTCTATCACTAAGTAAAAATGTATTCCCATTATCTAGGTGATTTTGTAAACCTCTAAAGCTAGCTGGTTATTTTCCTTAAATCTGATATGAAATTAAAAGGTAAAAATCTTTGCTAATTCAAGTTTTTCGACTTGAGTTTGACCAGAGAAACTTATTATTAATTCATGATTGTAGATTGAAGAAAATAGAAAGTTTTATTCATAATTTATGCAATCTTCAATTTTGGAACTTAGAACGCACTTCAAGTTATGTCTCTGAACAGCATAGACCTGTCAACATACAATCCTGTAATGTGAATTTATAGCTAAAATCTATGAGAAACTGGAAATTACTTGACTGCGCGATTGGAGTAACGTCGCGAACAATGGAAACGCGGAACCGAGTTCAAACTCGAGTCCGGGATGTTCATGTGCACTTATGTCCTTGGGAATGAACCTATCTCTTCTTCAACGTAGATTGGCGTAGAAGAAGAACAACCCTGATCCCAAATTCTTTAAAGCAATTTGACACTCAATTTGACGTATCGCTTTCTTCTTTCGACTGGACAACACATCAATGAAGATTCTGACGACCCCAGGATCTCCACACGCTTTGCCCAGGCATGAATTCATCCATTGGGAAATGCATGGATCTTCTCTTCTCCCAACTCGGGACAGATTGCCAGTAGAGACATTCACTCCGAATTATAGCTAATTACATTAATGAATTAATAATTTACATAAAAATAGTGTAAATCAATAATAAAAAGTAATGGTAGGCAAAATATATTTGCTACCATACGATAGCAAAAACATGACCAAAGACTGATGATTTTAGTGAGTGTGTATAAATGATGACCAACAACTTTGAATACTAATTTATACCATTGCCCAGTAAATATTCGTTGGATAAGGTCAACTTTATTTGAGACAGATATTTATTTATTTATATAAATAGATTATTACATATCATAGGTTATAGATATGTGTATCAACTGTAAGAATGTTGTTAACAAGCTAATTTTGCATATCAACTAATTTATTGTTATGATTTCAATTCTGGCTAGGTGTCCAACTGGTGTGCTAGAATTAGCTAGACTTATGAAATAAACTCAAGGCTACAATTGCAGTGCACGGTGCAAGGATCAAATAGTTAACGAAGTAAACTAACCAGTAAGTGGATCACTAAACTATTGACTTGGGACGTAAGCAAAAAATGTATACTGTATCTTATTCTTGAACGATGGCATATCAAAACTTCAAGAATCACTGAGCAAGTAAATTTTATCTTATTTATCAATTTATTTTTTGTGACGGTATGACATTTATAAATACAGATCGCGAAAATAGAGCATCAGTTATCTAATTTTTTTTTTAACTTGAGTATTATTCTTGATATAAGTTGAGAATAATATTCAAGTTACATAAGAGTAGAATTTCGCGTTCATTTCATTTCGTTTCGTTTCGTTACACGAATCTCAATTTCAATCATTCCACTATCTTCACATTTCCCTTACCACCGCCTCTACAATACACCAAAAAACCAACGACAAGTGATTATGTAACCGTTTCTCTTGTTGGCACGATACGGCCAGAGCCGACTGCAGAAGAATGAGAAAACTACTCTTTCCTTTGTTGCAAAATGGTCGGATTTTTTACCGCTCATACAGCCACATGTTTGTACCTGCCAACCGACCCGTGTTGGAAATGGAATTAAACACGTTACAGAACTTTTTGCGACGAACCGATCGTTTGTTAGTGATGACCGGAGCTGGAGTTTCCACCGAAAGTGGTATCCCCGATTACCGATCTGAAAAAGTTGGCCTCTATGCACGGACGAACCATCGTCCTGTCCAGTACCAAGAGTTTTTGAAAAGTGCCGATCGTCGACAGAAGTATTGGGCCCGTAATTCTGTGGCATGGCCGCAGTTTTCGTCTTTCCAACCTAATATCTGTCATCAAGTGCTGGCTCAGTGGGAAAGAGAGGGTCGCCTTTCGTGGCTGGTCACTCAGAACGTTGACGGACTTCACACGAAGGCCGGCAGCCAGAACATCACTGAGCTGCACGGTTGTTCCCGTAGGGTTCACTGCTTAACCTGTTCACACAAGATGCCCAGGCCAGACATGCAGAAACTAATACATGACTATAATCCTGGCTGGAAAATTGAGAGTGTTGACATTGCCCCTGACGGAGATGTCCAGTTGAGAGACGAGCAAATCAAAGATTTTAAGGTGATCGCAGATAATTTGAGAAAAAGAAAAAGAAAAAAAATAGTGGGGATGGGTAGTCATTATTTATCTGCTTAAATAATACACCACGTGCATGTCTATATTTTTTTTTTGTCTGTAACATTTGCCATGTGTGATAACTATAATGATAATTGTCTAGTAGCCTCCCTTATTTTTACGGTCAAACTTGCCTATCCGTCATTGGAATAGACTAGCGTGAAGAGTTCTCTTCCTTGATGGCTAAAAATTGGTAATAATCTTTATCACAGCTAACTTAATTGCTTAAATGTCAAGTACGCTTGAAAAATCATACGAAAGCTACTGATATGTCAAGTACCCTATCAATTAATTAATGCTGGAATTTAGTTTTGATTGATATATTATTGAAAAACTAATATTCGTATTATTTAACAGCTTACATAATCTATCAATTGACATTCGTTGCCTTTATCTTCAAGTTTAACCTTTCGTTTTTTTGAAAATGCAGAGCAGCATAATGTTTTTGAATTAAAAAAAAATTACAGTGCAGATGCAAAATTATTTCAATACAGTTGTAATTTTATGATGATAGGTAAACTTATTTCCAGTAGTAACTGTTTAAACCTCATTGTATTGTTTTACAATGCTGAGAAGTTACATTCTCTCTTCGTAACACAGGGGTCGGGGGTGAAACTATAATCAATATTTGAATTCTTTTTTTTTTTTTTTTTTTTTTTTGATGTATTTCAATAATCGACAACAATTTTACCTAAAAACTCTGTTCATCAGTTGATTTTAAAACATGGTCAACGGTGTAGTGTTGAGGGGACTGTGTTCCTTACTTGAATTGGGAAGTGGACTGGTGTTCCCTTACAATCTGATGAAATTCTCCTTCTTTTCATCTGTTTGTATCTTCAATTTAGCCAAAATTATGCATTGCATCTTTCTCTCTTTTATATATATATATATATGTATATAATTAAGAGGCTTGTTATGCGTACCAGTATGCTATGCTCGTTACAGCAGGCTGCCCTGCAGTCCCACACTTCATTTATAGCACTCCACCACTACATGTGGTACGTCTGAAGAATGTTCTTGCAATCAATATTCAAAGCAAATATTGATTACCTTTGAGTGAATTTTTGGGGAGGAACTAATTCTCATCTTTTGTCTAAATTTTATAAGATGTTAATTCATTTGTTTTTTGTTGTTTTTTTTTTAAATTTTATATCATCTGAAAAAGCATCTACAAAACTCTTTTCTTTAGTAAATTTGCCTCCAATGACCATTTAAATGAAAGCAGGGGTGCACTACTGCCACAGCTCACTAGAGCATGGTTCTGGAATCATTGTAATATCAGAAGGTTTCCACAGATAAACTTGGATGCGTGCTCACTACTACTTTGAAGGGGGTGTGGATGTATCATTCAGCTAAGTATGGGGAAGGGAGAAGTTAGAGATGGAAAAATAACAGAGGAATAAACAAAGGTTTTCTCATTAAAAAAAATGCTACAATTTTTTTTATGCACATGAATGAAAAACTTGAGAGAAATGATTTCATGTAATGTGTATTGAATGTAAAATCTTTTCAAGGTGTCCAGTAGAAGTCTGTAATCGAGGCAATTATACACCTGTTGTTTATCAGAGGGACTTTGCTGGGGGGGGGGGCTCCTGTTATCTCTGAGTAAACAAGAGGTTTCGTTTTCTAATATTAGAAGGGGATAATTTCCAGGAAAACTGTTGAGCTTTTAGCTAATTCTCAGGTATGTTCAGATTTAGTTATTGTCTTTTCAGGTTAATAGACAAAGGAGAATGAGAGAGTGTATGTGTATCTGTATTATGTTTAACCAAGATATTTGATAGTTTATTTGTATGGGTATATTCTAGTGTATATAATAATTATATATGTATGTACCCGACAGTGACATATGGTGGTTATTGTCACATGGTGTGCTCTGTACTACCTTGCTGAACCTACTACCCTGGCATAAGTACTACTTAGAAATAAACATTCAAACTTCAGAGCATTTCTATAAATAGTACAGATTGTAAATGATATGAATTTTCATGCATACATAAATTGAACTTATAATTTTCTATTATATCCATCAAGAGCTTCTGGAAATATCGTGTGGACGGATATGAGTGTATGAAAATAAAACTAGAAAATATCTTTCTGTCAGAAAGAAATTCGTAGATTTACCCTCCTAATCTGACCAACTCTTCTTGATCCCATTTTCAACCATTCCACAAAATTTCTTTGAAATTCATCATGAACTTTTAGAAATATCTTGTGGAAAGATAGACGGGTGGCAATAGTATGTAATATAGATGTAATTATGCCATATTAGGGAGTAAATGTTCATGGATCTACTCCAAAGTTTAATGACTTCTGTTGCGTATTGTCCACCAAATTTCATGGAAATTCATTGAGAACTACCAAAGTTGATGTGAGGGCAAACATGAAATTTTGGCAATATTATGTGGTGTGGACATATAACCACAACGTAAGTTCAATCAGTTCTCCTGTAGCCTATTGTCCACAAAATTTTCAAGTAGTTTATTGGGAACTTTCGTAGGTATAATGTGGACCACCATTTTCATTGTTCTGGATGCCTGTTATAGGGTTGGGATTAAAAGTCCTCTATGGTTAGCACGCCAAACTGTGATCTTGAGAAGTCTAGCAAGTCAAAAACACAAGAAGATGATACCAGTGAGTGAATTTTGGGGTCTTAACTCACGGACTATAAACTGAAAAAAACGTAATGATTATTATTTAAAAAAAATTTCATAACCACTTTTTACCTTCATCTTAAATTTTATTAGTTGCTTTTTATCGCAATTTTTTGCTCAGACCAATTATTCACCAGCAGTGAACAAATCTTAAAAACATTTGCAGGTATCTATGTGAAATGTGGGGAATTTATTTTACATATCATTAATAAATCAAATGTGACTTTGATGTTCAACATATATTTTATTTGAATATTAATTAATTTATGTAAGATATTACTTATTTTTGACATCTAGATGCAGCCAAAAATGTCTAGATTTAGATGAAAACATCTGAATTGACAACAAGGAGTAGCACACCTTGTGTATCCTATTTTATCACCTTTACGTTTGAATGATCATACGCCTTTTTCCATATTTTTGAAATAGTGGTCTTAGTAGACGTTAGTGATGCTGTGATCTCGGAGCACGACTGATAATATTTCCATGCAGGGGAGATAATAAGTTTTGAATTATGTCCCTTGATTGAATAAACTAAAATTAATAGAAATGAAATTAATAATTGCGAAGTAATGAAAAACAAAATTGATATTTAAGAATTCTTTGATGGCTGTGCAGCCCACACTTTGCTGACCCTGAATATCCGCCCCTAATACCCAGATTAGGCGCATGTCAGAATAGTTCCCCCCCTCAATCTAAAGGTAGAGCTTTCGTCTGTAAAAACTTCTATGAGCCAAAATGGTGTAAAGCAAAGAAACAATTACCACATGTTCATACGGGAAAAATGTTTGTACCTCTACAGACCCCCAAAATGGTCCGGATGGTATGTTAGGCTGAGACATCGTAAACCATAATGGTGGGAGGTTCAAGAGATTGAATTGGAGATAGAAAGACGGTGCGCGTACCTTTATCATGGCTTTCTGCAAAATAAAACTGAACACTTTTTTTCACTTTTCATCCTTTTTCAAAAATGCAAAAAAGTGGCTTGAAGTAGGACTATGTGTATTTCAATTCTATTGGATTACTGATTAAAAAAAACAAAAAAAACTTTCTATTTGAAGAGGTCATCGTTTAAAATGGTGATATTTCTATCAGCGAACTGGTTACCTTTAAGGGGAAGGGTCCATGGTGACAGAGAACCAAGAAAATTACACTGTTCATTATATAAGTTGATATAATTATATAATAATGATATGTACATCATAACTATAATGCTTCAAATAATTACATAATCAAATGATAATTCACTTAATAAAGTAAGTGTATGTCAATATCTTTTGTCTGTAACACCCAAGGGAAATAACTTTCATCTTTTTATGCAAGTGCTACTTGAAGTCTTTCATTATTTTATTATTTGTAAGCGAAAGATGATTGTACTTTGTAATGTTTGAATTCAGTGACGATTTCTGAATTGAATCGGCTTCATGCCTTCTTTATCATGTATAACTGTAGTCTTTAGATATTTCACTCCAGATGATTTTAGACTATAATTTCCAGACTTCTATGATTTTCTAAGTAAAAAAAAGATTTTTAGACTACACAATTCTACGTTCAGAATTTTTTAGCACACAAGACTAAAATGGTTGTATTGTTATTGTATTTTGGTTTATTACTAAAACTGAGCAAGTTAGAATTATTAATCAACTTTTTTTTAATTTTACATTCACTACTTCAAAAGGTGTTCCATTTTATTGTATTATTCATATAATGTTGCGTAAAAGGTGAATAAAAAAAAAAGTTTTTCAGTGAAAACTGCGATATTTGACCAAAACCCATTGTATTAATTTTAACTACTATTCAAGTTCATGAAACACATAAAATTACCCATTTACTATTCAAATGTCAGGATGCTTTTCATTAAAGAATTAACAGACACAAGACTAATAGATTTTAATCTTAATTATTACTTTTCCTTAGTACTATAAGTTACTGTCATCACTATAGTTTTCACTTAAATTTCATCATCCTTTTCGATTTAACTGCAGTAAATAAAACTTGAATTGAGAGAAAAAACAACAGTTTTTTAAAAATCAACTCTCGTATTTCAGTTATTTAGGAATGAATTAAACTGTAAACTGAAACGTTCTGTAAGAAGTGCCTACCATTCATTTGGAAATCAACGCCTAATTTACCTTCAATTTTCACTAGCTGAATATCCGCTACCCAGGAGGTTATCCTTAGTTATACGGAGCCCACAGCTGTAAAACTACAAGTAAAGTAATGATTTAATGTTTTACAGCAGGTGATTGTGGCCCAGGAGGCAGGTATTTTTAGCTAGTTTACATAATTGCAATTACAAAATTACTCAAATATTGCTATAAGAGTAAAGTACTATTTATATTATAATTATAATGCTTTAAATTATGGAAAGCATGCCATTAAACAATTATTTATAATAATCTATATAATAATATATGAGATATTAAAAATATTTATATCAAAATTATAATGCTTCAAATAATAAAAAACCCACTATCAAATATTCTACACAGCCAGTTTAACAAAATTTGAAAATTTTCTCAAAACTGATGCTCAACACCTCTATTCTCAAAATTCTGTCTCTTATCAAACTTATCCAATGCTTTTTCATTATTTTCATAACACAGGTGCCACCTTGTCCAAATTGTGGAGGGATCCTGAAACCAGAAATAATATTTTTTGGTGATAATGTTGCCAGATCGACTGTGGATTTTGTGTTCAAGAAAGTCCAGGAATCTGACGCTGTATTATTGTTAGGAACATCTTTATATGTGAGTATCAAGTTGAAAAATTTCTAATCTAAAGAGAAATTATAATAATTGATCCCTTTTTATAAATTTAAAACCATCACCCAAATCTGAAAACCTAGTTTGTTTTTTGGTCTTTTTCCTTTTTTTTTTTTTTTTTTGGATGTACACAGCTTTGATGCAGATTGAACAGGCAATTCCATTTCCAGGAACTGGGGAGCCATGAGCTATCCCTTCATGTCTGTATACACAGCATTGGTTTCTGGCTGCTGTGCACATGGACCCAAAATCCACTCCTGTTCGCTTATTATAATTAACACTCCCTTATTCAGGGTTGAGCACTCTTTAAGCGAGGTAACTCGTTCATTATAAGCTTATGCAGAGCTCTTCCAACTTAGGAATAGAGCATTCTGGTGGATGGGGAAATATGTGTGAGTGAATATATCGCTTAAATTCAACCTTAATGACCATCCAGTTCTGCGTAGGGCAAAGATAAGATACCAGCCTCTGGGTCTGAAGGGAAGGTTTCAATCCTACCTCGTGGTGGTGGATAGTCTATAGCCACACTGAAGAGTTGTAATACAACGAAACAGCTATCTGTGGATGGCACAATTATTTAATCATATATATATGTAATATATATATACATATATATATAAGACTTTTTCTCTTGCATGCAAATCTTGTATTTGTCTTTACTAGCAGCCTTCAACTACTTAACCTGAACATGTGTTCATTTTGCAATTTACTATTCTTCTGATTATTTCTTTCTTGCTCATCTTCTAGATTTCATTTTCTGTTGTCTACATAAAACTTGCTAACATATGAACTATTACTTTTATCTTCAACTGATTTGTTTAATTATTCATTTTTAAGAAAAAAATATTTGTTATAGAGTAATATACTCAATCTTGATTCTTGCGTTAGTATGTTTTGTTGAACTTCCAGGAGCCTCTCTATAAAACTGTATTAAAGTATCATTTTCAGTTATTCCAAATATTAATTGATTTCAATCATAAACACACTCATACAGTGCAGTTCTTGTCTTTTAATATTGCTCTGATAAATATGAATTATGAGAAAGAAAGCTCATATTCTCACAGATAAAGTTGAGCCTTCCGAAACCCATGAGACATCCAAGGAAGATAGGAGGGTACAATGGCTGAAATGTTTTGATTAAAAAAAACAAAAACAAAACAAACACCAGGAAATGAATCTGAATAAAGCAAAATAGGTGTAAGTAAGTAAGTGAAAGTGGCCAATATGTATGGGTTATTATGGGGTTCATGCATAGGTCAAGGCACTGAGGATGTTGCGTTTGATCAGACCCACAACTACAGGGGGTGGGAGCTGTGAAGGTCACAATATATCTATATCTGAAGAACCTGTAAAAATCCCAAAAGTTTCAAGTGGGATGTATTCAGATCTTGTGCTGCAATTGTCTTTATCACACATAGATTTGGACAGTAGAATTCATGGGTTGATGAAGCCAGAATGTGACTGTTTAAAGTTGTTTGTGAGGGGCTCAGATAAAACTCAGATGTGGCCTTTTGGATGATGAAAAGGATTTTAGATGATGGCTGGCAGAGACATCTGTGTTTGAGTTTAGTAAGAAGTAGACTGGGGCCTGTAGAGATCAGATTACTCTTTCAACTATAGGATCCCAGAGTGAGATTGGCTTGGAGAAGGCTGATTGGTTTTTCTGTGTCAAACTTCGATTGGCTAGAGTGATGATGTAACTAGGATCCACTGTAATGAAACAGTTTTAAAAAAATTTTTTTTTTTTTATTCGTACTTCTAAATAGTGTCGAGTTCCATTACAAACTTGCTTTAGACCTGTAACTCAACTACTCAAATTTTTTTCTTCTTCCAGATCTATTCTGGTTACAGGTTTGTATTAGCTGCTCATGAACAGAAGAAACCCATAGGAGCCATAAATATTGGTCAAATTCGAGGGGACAAGTTGCTGGACTTTCAAATCAATGCTCGGTGTGGAGAAGTTTTTGAGCATTTAAAGACAACATCAGCAAAAAGAAGTGTTTGTTAATTTGCTAGGCAGGTATGAATTCTTTCCGAAATTTCAAATGTCTCAGCTGATCCATTCTTCAGTCTTTATCAGGTACACGATTCATAGAAGGGAGGGTGCTATATCTTCAGAAAATAGTCACACAAAAATAGTTGCTAATGCAACAACTGGATCAGTCCATTTCATCAATGTTGGATACACGGACGAAACCATACTACCACTCCTATACAGGGACAATTCCAATCTATACATCGGGGAGTTCTCCATAACCTTTTTTTCCAAACTAAAATCACAGGGTGCTGAAATCTATACAGATATGCCCTGCTTTTCGGAAGTTCACTTCATTTCACTTTTTGGCTTTCATGAAAAAAAAAAAAAAAATCAACGAAAATAGCATTCAGTGTTTGTTTTGCAGCAAGCTGCTATAGAGACAATATCCATCCTCAACATCATTCTCCTCTACGCCGATCTCCGGTACCTTCCACCACCCTAACTTCCGATGACTCAGACTAACTTTCCATTATCATCATTTTGGGGGTCTGGGGACAATCAAAATTTTTATCCCATATTAATCAATGGTATTTGCTTCTTTGCTTTACGCCATATCAACTTACAAAAGTTTTTTTTATAGGGAAGCTCTCCTTTCAGATAGCAGGGGAAACCTGTACTATCCTGACAAATACCCAGCCTTGGTACATGGCGGCTGGAATGGTGTCATCTCTGTAATTCCACAGTGCTGGACGGATCCAGTTGGTGTATATGTGATCATTTTTCTCTTTTTGAAGGAATGATTTTTTTTTTTTTCTCCACATTATTTACATGATGAAGGTTGAAGAATGGATTGGTCAAGACGTTGTGGTAATGACATCAAGAATACGAGGAAAGAGTTCAATTGTCCAAATAAAATTCGTAATGTCAATGACTCTTATAGACAGAGTATAAATTCTATATGTATGTCATAGAAATAATCCCGGATCTCAGGTACAATTCATTTACAAACGGGTGAAAGAAAGGAAAAAAAACAAAAAAAAAAAAAACAATACTAGGATATTATTCAATAGGAATAAAAAAAATTTTTATGAAATTCATCATTGTCTTTGTTTTTACATACAGGTAAGAAGTATATTTTTTTTATTTTATTTTTTTTCTTCTGTATATCACCAAAATGCTGTTGTCTACTGTATTTTGATGTTTAGCAAGCTTGTCCAGGAGAACAATTGGCTTGTGTAATAAGTTTGATTCTCACTGGAATGCTATCATCATTTTATCCAATCAAAGAAATCCTTGGAAGTCATTCATCAGACTATGAATGAAATTCATAATGCTAACATTAGCAGTTTGATATGGAATTGGTTGACTTAAACATTGTATCTTACATCTATGCAAGTTTTGAACTTGTCCCTTGTACACACTTACACAATTTATATATCATTACATATACATACATAAAAACTTTTAGGCAGAGCAAAAAAAATGAAAACATTTTTGTCTGTTATTTATTGGCAATACATTGATAACAAATTACATAATGTCATGGCATTACATACACATCGAAATTGAATATAGAAGTGCCTGTCCAAAGGTTGCCAAATTTGGTTTGAAGGGTATATAATCTGAGCCTCACCTCTGGGATTTGGCCAAAACAGGCGTAGTATCGATTTTTGGAATTGAACCTCTGATTGGCTTGATATTCAAATTCAACTTTATTTCAATGTTTGTTTCAGTCTTGATTGCGATGAAGCTTGGATTATCTCCCTCTGGCCCAAATATGACAACCCTAGCCTGTCCATTTATCTTCGTGTCTGGTTGTGGGGGTTAGAGTTAATTCACTGTAAAAAAAAAAAGTCACTTGTGGCCTTCTGCTAGTGTAAGCTTAACGTAAGTTATCTGTATTCCTTCAATAAAGCATTGTCATTATTTCAAACCATTAACTGTGGCTGGTGGCAAAAAGTAATAATTATTACTATTACTGTAATGACTGAAATGTCAGTCATTCACAGTTAATAGGTTAAAAACTACCTGACCATTATAAACAAGCGACAAATATCAGATGAAGGAAATACTAATAAAAAAAAATGAATAAGAATAAGCTAAACTTAGTTAATATCAGAGCTGTTTGGGTATGCTCTGTGAGACTAGCCAATAATTTGAGAGATAGAAAGAAATCTGCAAAGATCTTTGTAATTTTTGCCACACTTTTATAATTATGAAAATTATTGGTATGAATGCGAAGGAAACTTAATTATAAAGCATCCTAGCCAACAGCAGTCATTTGGGCCTTAGCATCACCAGTAGTTGTTTAGCTCAATTGTAAGAGCAATGTTACATTGAAGCGGCTACCTTATCAGTTACAAGTTCAATTACTGCTGCAGCCCATTTTATTTGTTCATTTTATTTATGCTGTCGAGGCCAAATGATATTTTCACTGTTGATAACAGGAAATCATTTCAAAGTAATATAACGCATTTATAATCATTTCTGTCAGATTATATATACATTTTTTAGTAATATAATTGTCAGCATTGAGAAACAAATATGTATATACTAGTTAATTCCTGTGATTTTTTTTTTAAAAAGAATATATATATATATATATATATATATATATATATATTAGAGGTCTTTGAAAATATCTATCCTTGTTTCTGTAGAGGTCGAGCGGTTTCTTCACATTCTTTTACTTTAAGAATTAACAGTTCACATCTTTGAAGCTTTTGATAGTGCAAATTGATGTTTACATCATATCAATTTTATCCAAGGTTTCATGGAAAAGTGACTTTACTTGATTCTGTAAAAAGTTTCAAATGATTGGTAGGGGACATTTTTATCAGCAAAATATAGATTTTATCTTACATTTATTTTGTTTTATGGACAGGGAGACAAACATTTTATAAATATATATACATACACAAAGTGTATTCTGTTCAGTAGAGCTGTATAGGAACAAACAATTTTGGTCCCAGCAACTGGTTGGTCTGATTAACTGAACAAACTTTTTTTTTTTTTTGTTCATACACAAAACACCCGAGGTTTCTTCAATTCAAGAGGAGCGACTTGCATAAAAATTGCAACTTGTGTCCTTTTTACAACTGCTTTTCTTTGATTTATAGAGTTTTAACTTTTAAATTGAATCACAAGCTGAAAATATTGATTCTATCAAATTTTATTTAAAGAAATGTTAAATTCATTAGTACTGCTGCTTGGTCCAAATGAATGGTGCATTAATCATAATGAATGAAGCGAATTAGCAGTGATTGCATATGTTTGAATTGGAATTCTTACAAAACTGGTCCTATTGTGTGGCTGGTTCTAATAACTATTAGGCCTATTAAGCCTAATTCAATGTATATGCAAAAACCTGCTGATGTCTTCGTTTTACAATTGCTATTCTGTAGATTCTTAGAATACAAACATAAAATGGAGATACCTCTTGTTAGCCTTAAGATTGATGAAGGATTATCTGCCTTTTTCTTACAGAAACTGAGAAAAATACCATTGATGTTACAAATGGCACATAAGTAAAATTGGGGGGGGGGGACTATTTCATTTCCATATAAACCATTAGCATTTCACACAATCACCTACTTGATCTTTAACCAAATCTATAACAATCTGTTTTCCTTCCAAGGAGGAGATAATCCTTCATTTTAATACCAGCAAGAGTTATTCCCATTTTAAGCACACATCCTATGAATCTACCAGCTATTTCAAAGAAAATTTTCCTCTGTCTTTTGATATGAACAAAATTGTATGTATGGCTAGGGAAGCAACTCGTCAAATTGAAAGTTTTCTCCTTTGAAAAATTGGTTCCATTTCACAGTTCAACTTGTAATCTGAGATGAAGTGTATTCTAGTTTTCATTATTTTGTATGATTTGGACAATACGCTCCGGCTGGCTGATTATTCAGCCTCCCTCAAGTGTTGCATCCTCTTTATCCTTGTTTTTTGCTTGTGCGTTTATTTTTCGATGGTGTAAATTCTGATGACTAGATACTACGTACACCTGAGGAAGGCTAAATAATCTACCAAAACATTGTGTTCATAAAGATGAAGCCAATAACCTTAATGGAATCAAAGATGAAGCCAATAACCTTAATTGGAATACTGATAGACTTTTTTAAATTTAAATCTGTCTCTTTCACCATATTTTCCGAAGTAATAAATCAAACCAATTTGTTAATCATACGTCTGTAATAAGTAGTTCAGGAGATGAAGATAGAGAATCATCATCCTGTGTGGCTGTAGTGAGTGTATGGAATGCCCTGATGGCTACTTGATTCACTTGGTTCTCTTTCTCTGCCTTTCCTGTGGGCATGTTCTGGAAGAATGCTTCCAGCATCGCCTCTTCATTCTTCTCATCGCTTCCTGAGTTCAGATATTTGATGACCATGAGTACAATGGCTGCGGAGTAAAATATGAGGACTGCTACAATGTACATTACGGCACCTTTGTCAGATTTGGTATTCTGGTTCCTTGATGCTGGCTGTAGACTCTCCCCTTCAATGGCAATCTCCTCAGTTGTCGATGTGTAAGAACGATTAAGAAAAGTGCTACAGAGCCAGGAAAGAAGCTCAAGTGTATTGTTCTCAGAAATCATTTTGATTTCACTCAGTTTATTCAGAATAACGTCAATCTTTTGGTTTCTGTGAAGTATATCTCTGGTCTCTTGGCATTATTGCTTTAGGCATAACAAAGATCAAGATATTTTTGATAATTGTGTCATTTAGTCATTTCCATAGTTTCAGGTCTGGTTATGATGAAGATCTGCATAAAAGAAATCATCCAAATTAAGTGATTCAAGGAGGATTTTCAAACATTACAAAACAAGATTAATAATCAAATGAAAACATGTTAATCTGTATCGATAGAGTAACTTTAAGGATCATTACACAATAACAATACTTCAATAGGAACTTCTTCATTAGTATCAACAAGTATTAAGAAGTGATTAAAAAAAAAAGATTGTCAATCATTAAACAATGATAATCAAATAGGAACTTGTTGATACACTCTGGATTCGTTATAACACACCTGAATATAACGTGGAATCGCTTATAATATGGTTTGAGTCAGGACCCCAATTTTTAAAAAACAAAAACCCTCCAAAAAAAAAAAAAAAAAAAATGTAAAAAAAAAAAAAATTCATTAAATGTTAGCCATTTTATGACCATTTAAAAATAGTTATATTATTCTTAAATGGCTAAAAATAGCTACAACTTAGCAACAACAAAAAAAAGAAATGCTGCTAAAAATTTTGTACGTTATACTCTTGACTTTCTTTTTTTCTCATTTCTTCCTCTCTCATTTCTTTGTCAACAATTACTACATATGTAACTGAGTTTTATCAAAATGTAACCATCTGATGGAGAGGTGTCATGATTTTTTTTTTTAATTTCATATTTATTTCTGTCTTCATGGCAGACTAGGCGCTTACCACACGTCTGTCCACCCTACAGTTCACAATACGAGGCTAGTGTATGTTGGGTATTTACAATGAATGATACTAAAAGATTGTTTTATATAACTATCCACTTATTTTCACTCGCCATCAGGAAAAGACACCCACTAGAGTATCTTAGTGCAGCAAAGAGGAAATCTTGGATCAAGGTTTGTGAAAACGGAAAATTCATTACAATATGATCTCACTTATAACGTGGTTTAAAATTATGGACACTAACTTCCTCAACAGGCCTACAGTGTATTTATTAATCAGAGTTAAGAAGTGAGGATTAAAAGATATCATCATCAATAAAAAGCAATTAGAATTATTAAAATAAAGGTCAATTAATAGGAAATGAAAATTATTAAATAATGAGATTTTATATATATATATATATATATATATATATATATATATATATATGTAAAACACACAAGCAGGGATCCTGGCATTGCCCATGGGGAAGAAAAAATATGAAAATCTGACAATACAGAAATAAAATACGTTCTTTACTATTTGTCTTCTTACACTACATGGTGTAGCGGGAACAGAAAAATTGTTTGAGTGTAGTAACTGGCAGGTTGTGTGATCTTGGTTTGGGTGTTGTATACCCTTGGGCATGTTTGCCCACACTCCGAGGCATACCTGTGCAGACCCACACACACTGTCAGACAGGTTAATGAAGTATGAGCTTTTTGTGTGACCATTATTAAAATGCTTAAAATCGTATGTTTGGGTTCAAGATTCTGATATGAAATTCTTACAAATAACAGTCTAGTTTAGCCCTATAGTTACAATGTAAATGAAAAAACAAAACATTCTCTGAAGGCTCGAAAAAAATCATCTCATCTTTCAAATATATTGCTGACTGGAGTCAAAAATTTGACTTTGTATAAAATTTTGAAAATTTATCGAACAGCTATTGTATATTTTTATTTGATAAATCTGAAAAAATCTGCCAAATACTGTTGAAAAAAGGCTAATCCAGCCAGCCTCAAGATTATCAGCCAGGCCTGTTCTCTCTATTTTCCCCCCACCTCTCTTATCAAAGGGCATTTTGCTCACACCTTCACGACCATCAGGCATGCCTGTTTGGAGCAATTGTGCATACAAACATTATTACAGACGGCAAAATATACATAGAAAGCTTTAAACACTAAATCTATATAAAATGAATTTCCTAAATTTTTGTTATTTCTGGCAATTATTTCCAAATATCCATTAATGCAAGTCATGTAAGCTTTTCAACAGGTTTTATGTTTTCCTGAGAATTTGATATCTTGAGAGTATCGGTGAATTTTTCTTGTTGGTATCATAAACTTTTTACCCTGTAACCCTTTTGAGGATTTAAAAACAAAACTTATATTAACATGGCATCCTAGCAGTGTTGATCAACCCCGCCCCCTTAAACTATGATTTTGATATTTAGCTTTGTTTTATTATCTTTATGGTTGTGGCAGCATTCTATTTACGTTGTCAAAGGCAAGTGATACGTTCACCATGTAATGACAGTTGATCATTTCAAATAAGTTTCTATATAATATAACGTAATTTATAATCATTTTTATATCTTATATATGAGATTAAGAAATATGAAAAAGAATGAAAAGAAAGGTACTTATTTGTTTTAAATGAAAGTCAAGATTTATTGGTTTTGTTTATTATTATCATAGTAATCTTTCCTTGTCAGTGTTTGGCTGGTCAATCCTCCAGCTTTTTCCAAATGGATGTTGCATGTAGTTGGTTTTACAAGTTCGCTTCATTTGGGACTTGATGGGATTAGAGTAATTAGGCCTGATTAGAAAACTGCCCAGATTATTCAATCTTTGCTACTTATAAACAATTTTGATATATGAATTTTCAGTTCAAGTATGAAGTATATCTTGCGAGAAATTTCTTTGTCATGGAGTGGCTGAAGAGACACATGAGCATTCAACATATACATCAGTATTCTGTCTTGTTTAACTGGAACGATATTGAAGTGAACTCTCCAGGGTGCAAGCCTGGGCAAAGCATATGAAGATCCTGGGATGCCTAGTCGAGAGAATCTCCCACTCAAAATTGTTAATTTTATCCAAAGGGAATGGGAGCAATACATTTGGCATTAGCTTGGCTGCTGGAGCTGCCAGAAGTTCTACCTGAAAATGTTCTGTAGGAGATCTGACATTACAATGAAATGAAGTATGCTCCATTTTGTTGGAAATGAAACTCCTCCTCCCCAAGAAATTGCTGAAGAATCTTGAAAGCATGAATTCAAATAGTTGAAGCATGTGTACGTCTGTTCTCTTAGGAAAATCATTGATTTACCTGTCTTAATCACATCTATGAATGTCTTAAATCATTATCAACTTCATTAGCACAGTAAAAAAGAACCTAAGACTAAGAAATTTCTCACAAGATTTATTGTCTGCAGCTCAAAATTCAAGTGAAACAAACAAAAAAAACAATTTTTTTTCCCCCAACTGACATGCTATTGATGTCTCAAAGGTATTAAAAATTGTATTCCATTCTTTACTCTCAATATATCTTCATACATGGCTAAAAGAAATCAATCAAAGTGTTCTGTGCAAAAATAGATGGTAAGTATACATGACTTCTTTTTTACGGGAGTCAACTGTGATATCATGGTTAACTATTTCGATCACCATCATCAGCCTTAGTCTTCACTAAAGTGAAAGATCCATATTTGTTTACATAATGAATTATATAGTAAGCCTGTAATTATAAGTTTTTGCTATTATATATTATTATAACTAAAATAATTGAACTGATCATTATATTTTTCTTTATTCTAAAAAATATTAATTTTTCCATTGTATAGCTAATTTATTTCTGGTTGCTGATGCTAAGAGTGTAAACAAACATTTATTCACACTTATTGCATTCCCTTCGCAAAAGGAATTATTATCAAAAAAATTATTATGTATCAAAATTTGTATAAAATTAATTAAATTGTTTTGAATTAATTGTTCATCTTTAGCAACGTAATGTTTACTTTTCTCGATCAGTTTCCAGCATGGCCAACATTAAGTTTGAGGTTGGCCATGGTTTCTTGACATTACTAAACAAAAACATTAATCAGTCACTTTTGATCCCATTTTTTTTGAGTGGTCCAATTTAAAATATTTTTTTGCACTTTCGATCCATAAGACTTTCCTCTCCTTAGGGAATATGTCAGTTGATTTTGAGTTCAAGGAAAAAACAACTTGAGGAAAGTTGTCTGAATCACTTAAGAAAAAAAAAAAGCACAAGCTGCCGTATTGTGTTCAACTGTTACGTCATGTGTAAAAACTATGTTATGTAATATTGAGTTGGATATCGATTTTTACGGTTCAATACTGTAAAGATCATTTGGCCATAAAATAATTAAGGGTTGGAAATAAGGTTTTTAAATATCAAAGAAATAGACTGTTAAGTAGAAATGCATACTGTAATTTGTTTCAGTTGATCTTTGAGGCTAATCATTGTTTTTACAGCCTTGATCACAACTATTAATTGTTTTGAAGCACTACCCACTTTACTGTCTGAGTAAGGAGACTCAGGACAAAAAAATTTCCTGCGAGATATAAGCTGCTTTGGAGAAAAAGTCTTGCAAAATATTTTCTCATCTGCTTTGAGAACAAAGAAATTCCTCTTGAAATATATAGTCAGCCACTATGGAAACAAAGAAATTTCTTGCCCGATATACCTTGTAAGCTGCTTTCAGAATATAGAAATTTCTTGTGTGATATCTTATCAGCCTCTTTGGAGAAGAATTCTCTCAAGGTATTTTGTCACCTACTTTGTGAACAAGGAAATTTCTTTTCAGATATCTTTTCAGATATCTTTTAAACCATTTGCAAGTGATTAAGAAGAAAATGAAGATTTGATTCTCAGTAAAACTGCATTAGATACTTCTGGATTAATTGGAGTGTCATCTTACTTGGCTTAGTGGAATTGTTTTTTTGTTTTTTTTGTTGATGCAATGTATGTTCTAATTCTAAAGGAGCAAGAAATGCATTTTTTTTTCACTATTAAATATCCAGTATGCAGGGGATATTAAATTAACTCTGATTGCAACAATGACCCAACTTCTTACACAATTAATTTCAAAATAAATTAAAGAGAAAATTAAACAAATCCTAAAAATGATTTATAGTCATCATGAAAATCGTTCTACTTACACAAATTAATCAATTCTGTCTTCTCAAGTTTTGAAGGCCTTTGTCGGTTGCTGTCTCTGCTTATTAAGAATACTAACTGGTAAAAAAAATCCATACATCCGATTTCAAGATCTTGCAATTATTGTAATTTCCCCCAGGTGTATGAAAGATCTCAAAAGGTTAGTTTCTATTTTTGGTTCTTCTTAGCACAGAATGTGCCAAGAGAAATCGACGTCTTTGTTTTTCTGAAATACCGATATCGCAACTTCTCACCTTTATGCCGATGATTTGCATTGGATTTTCAAGGTGTCAAATTCACCCCAACTAATCCCAACCATTACTGCATCTGCCTGCCACCACAGATATGCATGCGCGTACCCCCCCCTTCTTTCCTCCTATCATTATCATGCTTTGCCATGGATTTTTAATTTTACACTTCATGTGAGCCAACCTTCACCTTAAAAGACTACAGAGTAGTACATGAACTCTTTCTTTCTCTCTCTTTAATATACCAGTCTTTATCATAAATAATTAATTTCCATGTCATTAAATAATTCCTTAATAATCTTGTACATCAGTGGTTCTTGGACTTTCTACCCAACAGACCACAATGTTCTCAAAAAATGATTTTCCTCCCTCAGACCTCTTACATGGTCTTGCAGGCCGCTAGCGGTTCACAGACCACTTTTTTAGAAACTGCTGTTTCTTATCAATGGAGAGAATACTTATCTTGCCCTTGAAATAAAAAATTAGAAGACTTCAACAATTATTAAATTCCTGCCCCAGTTAAGTACTATTTGATCAAGTCCTATATGTCCACCTTTGCACTATTTTAGGGAAACCTTAGAAGTATCTTTGAAGTTTACTCAGCTCGAGGAAAAACAAAAACAAAACACTGCATGAATAATAAAAAAATAAAAAAAGTAAAAACTACGGAACAAGAAAAAGATCTTGGCATAATCATAACATCAAGACTCTGAATCCATAAAGATATATAAAAAAAAAAACTATGAAAATAACTGGAATAATAACAAGCAGATTTCATTTCCTTGGTATAAAAATATCTAAAACATATACAACATACATAATACCCCAATAAGAAGATGTAGTGTAGGCATGGTCTCCACATTGCAAAAATTATATAAAAGAATTGGAAAATATCCAGAGAAGAACAACAAAAGTTGTTCCAGAACTAAAAAAACCCTAGAGGCAAAATGATACAAACATTTAAAATAATAAAAGGTATTGATAACATCCGAGTTAAAAAAATTCTTTACAATGAGTAAAAGAGAAATAAACAAAGAACATTGCAAAAAAAAAAAATAAAAAGATTCAAGTGAAATCTTCTCACAAAGAATTGTCAACAATTGAAATAAATTGATGAATCAAGATCCAGAAATAATAGAAACTAAAACAGTTAACAACTTAAAGAATTAAAAAAAATGATTATTACACAGTTAATAAGAAAAATGAATCAACAAATTAAAAACCATTTCGGGTCCGGGCTATCTACCAGATGATACCTGACGAAGGCCGTAGAGTGCAACGTCCAAAACGTTGTATGGAAAACAACCAAGATGAGGATGGTCCGAATATCAATAGAAATAAATTAAAAACATTTGAAAAGAGAGAAAAAAAACCTCTCAAGTTGTGAAACAAGATACTAGCGCAAATATGTTCATAATTTTACTTGCTATATATCTTATCTTTATGTAGGTAAACCCTTCTGCTGAGAAATGATAAATTTACTTTTTGGTGGAACATTGTTTGATCTGAGAAAAGCAGCTGATGCCAGGTAATGGATCATTGAAGTTGGTCTTGTAGATAAAAGCATTGATTAAACATTACAGTTCATTTGTTGGTTGTGAGTTCAATCCCATGGTCAGTAATTCTACTGACAGAGGTTTTGAACTATTGAGCTTAGTCTTCGTGTTACTTCTGTTTTTAACCACAACCTTTCATTAGATTCATTCTACAACCTTACAATTTTATACAGCTTCATCCCATCTTTGGATTAACCTTCAGTAAGCCTGCTGTCAAAATCTGACAATTTCCATGCTTCTAGAGTTTGTGGAGGGATTGCGCAGTTATACCTCTTTTATAAGAAATTCAGTTATTATTAATAATAAATATTCATTAAATATTAGATCTGAGTAAAATAATGCTTTCTTATTTCACATCACTGTATATCATTCCTCTTACATTTTATAGTAAATGAATTGACTGAATATAATAATAACGTCTATCTACTCATGTCACCTCTTTGTATATCATTTCTCTTGTATTTCATTCTAAACTAAGTAATTATCAATAAGCATCTCTTTATTAAATGTCTAGCCTAAGTAAAATAATGACATCTATTAACTCATTATCTCTGTGCTCAAGTCCAGTAGATTTTTAACATTTAATCACAGAAGAAGAATTATGAACTATGATAATCTTTTCTTATTTATTATATTATCATTTCATCTTTGTGACAGTTAAAAGTAATCTTATACATGGAACTCAATGTTTGTCTATTTCATATGATAGGCCACAATTTAGCATCTAGAAAGCTGAAATTTGACATAAGAGTGCATCTTTTCTTAGCAGGCATATTCAGAAAAAGTCACATAGCCTGTGAATGCACAGTAGATCAAAATGATTTTTAAAATTTTACATTTTCATATATTCTAATGAGCTAAATGTAAGTGAGACAACTCACCCAATTTCAAATTTCACCCTTGACTTCCCTTTTTCTTTCAAAATACCCAACAGATAAATATACATAATTTTTTTCAAAATGTTTCAAGATTCATAATTCAACTATAATGCTAAACTGATCTCTAATTTTCGGTTTATCATACTCAACTGCAAGTGTGAATTTCTCTTTCTCTCAATGTTTATACCAAATATGGCAGTATTTTTTAAAGAAATTTGACAAACCCAACAATAAAACATGCAGTTCATTTGTGGAGACAGCTAATTGGAGGTTTTCACTTTAATGTCTAAAGAAAGAAATATGAGTCAAAATCCTCACAATACATTTTTTTTTAGTTCAAAATCATTCTTCAGAAAATAAAGATTGAAAATCAGTTTGAAATTTCATTTTAAATTTCAGGTGATTTTTTTAATAAAAACAATTAGAGATATGTTCTTTCCTAATGAGGATTAGTGTTTTAAATCTTTGTTGTGTATGGTGTATTGAATTGATGAATATCATTTACTCACTTTATGTGAATTAGTACATAATTATGAAAAAAAAAAATGTTTTTTCCTCACAGAAATTTTAGAAATTTGTAACATGATATATTCGTCTATTTCTGTTTATATTTTAAACCCATTTCATGCACTGATTGAATGTAACAATGTGAAGCTATATTCCTCTACCAAATGTAGACTGTCAGCAGCTTAAAGCAGCACAGTATATAAGGAAGAAAACAGGGGTCCGTTACATCATAGAAACTATTAAAAAACTCAAATGGCAATGGGCAGGCCATGTTGCAAGAATGAAAGACAACTGATGGTCATCACGTCTCACAACATGGATCCCCAGAGATCATATAAGAAACCAAGGCCAACAGAACACAAAATGGAGAGATGAACTAGACAGATTCAGGAAATACTGGCTCCATGACACCCATGATGAAGAATTATGGCGAATCCTGGGGATGGTCTATGTCCAATGACGGACATTAAAAGACTGATGATGATGATAGCATTTAATTTAGGTATCTAAAAACCATACACTGCTGGGTATTTCTGCTAGTAAGAAAATAAGTTTATTTTTTAAGGCATCTGAGATAATTTGATGAGAACTTATGGTAAGTTCAGGCATATATCTGGTTGATACAGACTACATTAGTGAGAGCTCACTTGTATGTCAAGTCCAGCAGATGAGTTGATGAGAGTTTGATCATAGGCCAGGTCAGCTTGGATGAGTTGGTGACCGTTTACTTACAGGTTAGTCATGTTGACAGATGATGCTATGGAGACTTGATTCCCTTGTGAGTTAGCAGGGCTGGCTGAGATAACGTTAGCTCAGCACAACAGCACAACGCATATGGGGGCCATTCAAAAAGTATCCAGTCATCTAATATCAATGAAAAAATTAGCCCACTTAGGGCAATTGTATCTTAGTCCCCTTACAACTTCACACTTATCCAAGCATACTTTCCGCTATTCAAAAAAAGTCTACAAAGTCCTTTTCAGGGTCATCATCAGTTGCCTTGACACATTCTCTGTAATCTCATACAAGGTCTGAAATCTCCCCCTTTCAATGGCAAAATCTGGAACTGTACAGAAATTGACCGACCTTGGTGTAGTGTGATGTTTTGCCAAAAAAACTCTGCACAAGATGTGAATAATTGGCAGGCTGAGTTGTGGTGAATGTGATGGCCACAGAGTACACCAGCTCACCCTATAGCAAAACACTGTCAACTGAGTAACCCTATAGGAGGGTCTGTTCATGCACAGGCAATAAGGTCTTCTGATTAATTGCAAAGTTACATTGAGGCCACGCAACTAGTTCTATAGATACTCAAAATGGCGGTATAATTATCCAAAAGACCAAGTACACAAGTTGTAGGTTGGTGAAAACCCTGATGAAAGGAATTGTGATAAATGACTGTTGAAGATATTTATGTTGCAGTCTAGTGTGAGATAGACAGGCAGTAAAACCAAGGAATGATTTGACTTTGGAGTGGTTTTTTAATTACTGGTAAAGTGCATCACAAAATAAAATGATTTTTTCTGATCTGAGCTCTGATTGACAAGAACAATAGTGTGCTAGGATCTCTTTCAAGTATTAAAACTCTTCTGATGTTATCACTTAATCATGATCCTAAGTAATGAATAGTTTTTGAGCTAGCCACATGTTCAGTTTGATTTTCAACTGATCACGTCAGATGATTAAATTATGTGGCATCAGTTCTTAATATCCAGTGAAAGATTGTTAAAAATTTCTTTCTTGGATACATGAATTTCTTACAAAACAATAATGGATACTTAATTGACCCTTAATAGCCATGCAATAAGATCTAGCAAAAAGGGTTTCATGGCCCTAAGTAAGACTTAAAATTTTTGCTCCCGGATGTATTCTAATTACTAATTTGCTTAGCATACAGGCTGCAATCTATTTTTATTTAGCAAATGTCATAATCATTCTATCTTTATCGTTAGATGGCATTAGGAATGTTCAGTTTCAACTAACTGAATTTAAAAAGATTGCTTTTGATTATAGAGTGACAACTGTCATATTTGCATACTTTTATAAAAATCATCAAAAGTTTTTGTTTATTGATTTGAACAAACAACAAAACGAATGAAATCAATAGCCTGACAAAGTAATGGAATGAAAACTCATCTCCAAATTACAGGAGGCCTTAGAATTGATCAGCTGTAATGTTGTGGTAACAACAAAAGCAACAAGTCAAAATGAATGAGCTCAATAGTCTGAACAACTTGTGGAATTAGGCCAAAGATTTACCTGAAAGGTTTTTCTAAAAATTTTTTTCTTTTTCAGTGTAAATTTCATATCAAAATTCACAAAGCTTAATAAATACAAGTACAACTTAGCAAGCTGGCTTCTCAGATCTTTACTAGTGAGTTGTGAGTTTGATCCTCACAATGTGCTACTCAATTAGGGCTTTGTGCCAGTTGGAGTTTAACTCACTTAGTACAGGTAAAGCCCCTATTTTGTACAGATGCCTTCCAAAAATTGAACGATATGGGAGCTTTGTCCAGTCGGGGAACAATAACAGGTGAAGTTCCTACTTTGGAATAGGATCTCCCAAAGTACGAGCTTCACCTGCACATACACAGCTTAGCAAAATTTTTTTCATTATTCAGTGGGCATGTTTTGATGCATTTTGACAGGTGCCAGCCATCTTTATCAGAAAAATTTTCAGTGGCTCACAGAAAATTTTGCTGTTTACTTGTTTGAGGTTGAGGAAAGAAATGAGGGATATTTCTACGTTGTTTAATAGGAATGACAAATGTGACCAGGTCTATGAGAGCCAAATTTACTTCAGGACTGAATTCAAAAAAGTTGAAAGCATACTTACAGAGAAGAAAGGGGGTGAAAGAGGGAGAGAAACTCTCTTTAAGACAGAATTTAAAAAAAAAAAAGGTTGAAAGCTACTTGTTGCTTGTGAAGATGGATTAGGTATTTTAATGGGGGGAAATGGGAAGAGAAAGTAACTACTTGCAAAATGAAGGAGGAGGAATCAGAATGAGGGGGGGGATGATAGCTAAATTCACTTTCTTTCAGAGCGAATTGAAAAAAAATGGTTAAGAGCTGCTTGCTGTTTGTGAAGACTGGCTAGATACTTTGATAAAAAATTTGTCAAAAATCATTCAAACAAAAATTGCATAAACAACATCACAGGTTTTGAACAGAGTCAGTTTTTGTCGTTTAGTGGAAACCATGCGTCCCTGTTTTTAAAATTTACTTGTGTCTGGTCTTTTATGTGCAGAGTGATGAACGGATCCAACAAGGAAATGTATTCATGTTTGTACTTACGAATATTGTTTGTAAATGTAATACTTGATGCACAAGTGTAATTTTACGAAAATGTATAAATGTATTCACTTACCTAAGTATCATTAGATAGATATACCAGAAGTTCACATGCTTTCTTTTTTCCATACTGCATTCAGGAAAAACAAATATATGTTCCAGACAGTATAATTCCTTTTGTAGTGAAAGTGTAAAATCAGTTGATGCTTTCCCGAGATTGTCACAAGAATTTTGATCTACAAATTAGTCTGAGAACAATTGAAAAATTAGTAGCATAGATATTCTTGTATAAAATTGAAATCACAGAAATTGATATTTCTATAATCCTTCCGAATTAATTAATTCATTTTTTGAATTTATTTTACTGTGAGAGTCAGAAATGATGAGTTATTTTGATAGACTTTTGAAAGGCAATTAATATCAAGTGTTAAATACTTCATTAAAAAAAAAAATTTTTTTTGTAGGTTTATTGTACTGAAGAAAGTTGACACCAGAAGTTGGTTCTGTGCGTTAATTGTCAAGTGCTGTAAAATGCAGAGTTCATAGAAAAGGAGGAGTTATTTAGATAAAAAAAAGATGCTTTCAAAAAGACAAGTTTGGAAAATAGAATAGAATCAAGAATTGGGCGAGAAAAACAAAAATGAATTGTATCACTACTTTTTATACTTTCTGTAAGAATTTATATTAAAAATCTTTTAACTTAAGAAAATGCCATCACCACCCAAAATATTGGCACCCCCTGATATTTTGAGAGTTTTGAGAGTAGTACAAGAGATTAGTGAAGCAATTTCTGGAATGTTAACAAGTCATAAGGAAGAATATATAGATAGATACATACATACATTTAGTCATAGTACTTTTTTCTTTTCATCAGTAATAACTTGTTGTTCATATTTCAAAAGGGCAATTATAGACTATAAGAGTAGAAACCTCAAAATCTATCACAGGTTGGAGAAATTCTCATTTTTCTTAAAATCCATCATAACCAGTGGTTTGGATATCAACTTGAAAATAGTAAAAAAATCCTAAGCCGGGTAGCTCAGTGATAGATTTCAAGACTGGAGTTCTCAATACATGTGGTTCAAATTCTATAAGAAAAGAAAAAAAAACCCTCCAAAAATGAAGTTTATCAACTTGGGTATTCTTTCCTGAATTTTTCAAGTCTTTAATACTCAGAAATTAGAAAAATCCCCGGAAAAGACTTGATTTTAATAGAGAAGTTATTCATCTGGAAGAATAGAATAAGAAATCTGTGTGTAATGTAGGATTTGTAGTGTTTTATTCATACACTGGATTCTTCTTATGTGCAAAAATAAGAACAAAAAATTTTGGTCCCTAAAAGCAGTTGTTCCTTCAAAACGGATTTGCATAAAAATGACAAAATATTACATACGTTTGATTTTATTCAAGCACAATTGGTTCCACCAAGTGACTATTCCTTGTAACTGATGTTCTGTTTAACGGGAATCCACTGAGTTTCACTGTGAAGAAGCTTTAATTTTTCCTTCCAATCACTTCAGCAGTATTGGGCTCATTTTAATGACAAACTAAATGAACAGTCGCTCGTCTTTGATGATAAGCTGTGTATAATAGCAATCATGATAACAAAGATGAAAACTATTGGCACTATACATACTTTATCGCAACTTGGCTAAATCCAAGGAAAAAGCCAAGTGAATACTAACAATTGAAAAAAATGGAAAAGAATAGAAAATTAGGTGAAAAAAAAACAAAAAAACAAACAGAAAAAAAAAAAATAGACACAAATTCTAAAACTATTGTTTTGATGGAAAGAATCGGAAATCCATGTGTAATGCAGGATTTTTAGCGTGGTTCATAATTCAAAATGTAAAGAAGCTTGGACAATTTTTTTTTTTTCTCCTTCTGATCACACAAACAAATTCTGTTTCCTTGAAAGGCAGAATGAGTGAGCACTCGTTCGTCTTTGATTTGTACACCTGCCAGTTTCTCAGCAGGAGAGGCTCGATGAACATGTCAAGAAATGTGAGGAAGGCAACGCAGTGATAAGGAGGAAAGGAAGGGGAGGTCAACAATTGATGCTGCTGCTTGCTGTCAAGGGCTTTATTTACTAAAGTGAGGTGAATCCAGGTGACGACGGTGATGATAAGGATGGTGAGGGTGGGGATTACATCTGTGACGGGGGATGATACAGCTGCTGCTAAAAATAATTTTGATAAGTAATACATATATATATATATCGATGATGTCAATTATCATTACGTTGAAACTATTTGTGCTATAGTCTTTTCCTGATTTAGCCAGGTAAATACTAAATATTGGAAAATACAGAATAGGAATGAATTAGGTGAAGAGAAATTTAAAAAAAAAAAAAAAATTATCAAAATAATAGGTACTCAAAATAGATAAATATTCTAAAAAAAAAAAAAAATTGAAATTTTTTTTGGTCTAGTTTAAAAGGAAAGTATAACAAGAAGTTACCTACAAGATGCTCCATTATTGTGGCCTTGTACCATACAAAGCTGCATTTAACCATAACTACTAAGGAGAGAGTTTGATTTTTACCCATTGCCCAATAATAATGGCCTTGTGCCAAGACTGAGGTAAGCTTAGTAAATATCTAGATGAGGGTGTCTTGTCATAAGGTAATGGTCAGCTGGCTATTCCCACAGATTATTATTACTGAGTAGTGAAATCAATCTCACTGGATGCCCCATAATCGTGGCCTTGTGCATAGCTGTGCATAATAAATAACGATACCAATATGGGTTTTCTGTGCTATTTGTAAGAAGATCGTTCATCTATAAACCTTTTATAAGCAGAAATGGTATAAAGCGAAGAAGCAATTACCACTAATTTATATAGGAAAAATTTTTGGGCATTCCCAAAAGTGGTATATTGGGCTGAGTTGTTGGAGGTTAGAGTGGTGGAAAGTACAGGAAACTAGGGTGTAGGAGAGAAAAAGGAAGGAAGGAAGAGGATGTCCACTGTGACTATATATCGAGACTGCAAAACAAACGCTACAAGAGTGAAAAAGTAGAATAATGGGAACTTTTGAAAAGCAGGAGATGCTCATGATGGTTTGGTTATGGAGATAGTGATAATGATTCTGATAATAGGGTTGGTGGAAGTGGCTGTAGTTATGGTGCATGTGGAGGGAGGAGGAAGGTCCTTTGCATCTACAAGCAGCCATATAGGGAATCTATTAGGGTTATTGATGTGGGAAAGTCATAGGAGAGGTTTTAAAAGAAAGTAAAAAACAAAATATAAGTTATAGGAGAATGTGGGAATATGGTGGAGAGAAGAATGTGAAGATGTAAAAAGAGGGAAAATAAAAATGAATAAATGATAATGGAATAAAAGGTGCGAGAGCAGATTTCTTAAAAATGCTGTAAAAAGGGATGTACCCACATAAGATTAAATTACATTTGGAGAGAGGAAAAAAGCCATCTCATAGGAATACACATTTATTATACATATGATAGCCCTATTGTCAGTAACACTTGCATTAATTCTTAAACCCTCACAATCTTTCCGTCCTGATTTTCGACACATCTCTACATTAAAGTCATTGGTAATGCATTATATTAATACTATTCTGCTAGTAATACATGCTTCAATTCCTGACCACTGGATTACTTCATCCCAGATTTTCAATGCTGATCAAGTGCCAAAACTTGCTCAAACAAATTGTTCACCTGAATATGGTAGGAGAATGGATTAGCTGAAAACTTGGTAATAACAATAACCTCTCCAAAAGAGATAAAAAGAAGAAAAAAAAAGTCTGATTATTTACTGAATAGAAACCATCATGTGATCAACATCATTTGGCAGCATGCCGTATTTGCGGGTGGTGGTGATGGAGATAAATTGAAAAGCTGGAAAAAAGGGTGATTAATGAATAAGTTACTTCTCTCACCTTTTGATATGATGCAATTTTGGATGGTGATCAATGAAAAAAGTGGCTTCACTCACATGTTGAGTTTGTAAAACAGAAATCAAGTTTTTCAAGTTAAAAAAAAAAAAAAGAAAAAAAGGGGACAAAAATTGCATTTTGATAACTTGTGATAAAAGAGAAAAAAAACAAACAAAAAACCCCCCAAAAATGTTCTTGAAAACAAAAAGTATTTTTTCTTAAAGATTATTACTGACAAAAACACGTGGGTACTATTAATGCAGGAAATCCCAACTGTCTGCTGAAGGCAGATACATCAATGGCTGCCTTAGAAGTCTTTGCCAGGGTATAATCTCAACTTTGTAACCATCAGCACAGCACCATTCACCATCCTCAAGTACTTAACTAATGTAATGTCCACCATTATATTCCTTACTAAGATGCTTGATGGTGTATTCCAAGTTAAAATGTTCAATTCATCATTTACAGGAAGAG
Organism: Thysanoteuthis rhombus; assembly: GCA_963457665.1. Classification (NCBI taxonomy): domain Eukaryota; kingdom Metazoa; phylum Mollusca; class Cephalopoda; order Oegopsida; family Thysanoteuthidae; genus Thysanoteuthis; species Thysanoteuthis major. The sequence continues at coordinate 27,016,143 of OY735217.1, forward strand.
TGTATTCCAGCAGTGACTATCAAGGTTTTCCTCTCACCTGAAAAACTTGAGCTGAATTCAAAGTGGTGCCGAGATCATTTTCATAGCTCTTCCAGCAGTATTAAAGTGAAAGCCAGACATAAGGCATCTTCTCTCCATTTGTTCGTCAATGAGTTTAAAACATCAGTTTTCATTTCAAATGCGCTTTATCTTCTTATAAATCAAACATTGTCCCTGCATCACATTGGGTGCATATGTACTACTGCTTATGTAACATGTGTCTTCAATGCATTTGTTTGCAGTTTTAAACAATATTTTCCTAATGGTTCATCCTCTGGTGAGTGTCAGTTGAAAGCTGTTAAGGATGATAACGTATTCTTTTTTCTTTTCAACAATGAAGACATCCCTATGTTATAACGCAGTTCATATTATGACGTGGGTGGGTGGTGGACCCCAAAATAATACTCTAGCTCAAAAATGGAGTAAAGGTAGTTTCCTGAAGGGATAGAAAGAGAGAGAAGTGTGAAGAGAAAGTTAGATACTTTAATAAGAGAGTAGGAAGAAAGAGACCAGAAAAGTTGGTTTACTGATGATATAAGAAAATTTTTGCATATGAAACTAATCCATTTTGGTATATTATTTTGATAAAATCATGGACCGGCAATACAAATTGGACGGGATAAGGGAGAGAAAGAGAAGATACAGGCATAGGGTGAAAGAAGAGCAGAAACATGAGGCAATGGATAATCTTATTTGTCAACACCCATGGAATTTCCACAGGTCTAGTAAGTCATTAATATACACTGATTTATTCTTACTGTTGTCCTTAATTCAATCCAAGAGGGTTGACAGTTCTCATTCTGTTGCCTGTGCAAGACAGGGCAATGGTCTAGTGGATATAAGCATTGGTTGAGTGTTACAGGTTACCTTGTGAACAGGGGTTCAATCCCTGGATCAGGCAGTGGAATCCCTATACTTAAGAGAAGAGGCATCACAATTGAATAAAGGGTTTGCTTCGAAATTCAGTGTATAGTAATAAACATGATTTGTTCCAAATAAATATCTTACAATTTTTCTTGTCTTCAAAACAGTCTGAGAAAAGGAAAGAAAAACAAAACCAAAAAAAAAACAAAAAAGACTTTTTATCTTTTAATTTCAATATATTTACAGTTATTCTGTAAAAACTTATTTACAATAAAAAAAATCAGTGCATTTAGAATGCTGTTTTTAACAATTTCATCTGGGCGATTTATCTAGTTTAACATCCTCACCCTAATTAATTTGTACTGTCACTCGGTCAGAAGACCAAAGCTATGAAGAAGAAATCAATCAACTATCTTTAATTATTTAACTCTAAAATTAAACTGTTCTGAAACACAGCGGAACTCTGCGAAGAATAAAATTGGGAAAGACGAAAAAAGAAAGAAAAAAAAAACAAAGAGAGCAAGAAGTAAATTTGATCAGAAGTCATTCACTTGAATTTTCTTCATCTCAATTCAATTACAGTTGCTTCCCCTTATCCACATTTCTCTTTCCATGGTTTTAGTTACCCATGGTCAACCCTAGAAATAAACATTTCATAAGTTTCATTTAATAATGGTCCCAAAGCGCAAGAGTAGTAAGGCTGGCAATTTGGATCTGCCAAAGAGAAACTTCAAAGTGTTTCTTTTAGAAAGAAAAGGCGAAAGTTCTTGACTTAATAAAGGAAAAAAAAATTGCATACCACTTTATCATTAGTTATTATTATTAATCTCATGTTGGAACATCCCTGTGAAAAATGGGTTTAGTGAAGCGCTCATGAAAATACAGATGTGTAGCCATAGAACATGTGTATGTGGGTGCTCGGGGTAGGAGTTGTTGCTCATACAAATTGGCCTAACCACAAATGTAAGGAGTTATAAAAAGCTGAAGAGAGACAAAGTAACTATGAAGGATACAAGAGAGAGAAAGTTCTTTTAGTAACCAAGAAAAAAAAAAAAAAAAAAAAAAGGACAGAAATTTACTGCAAACAAATAAGGAGTATTTCGCATCCATGAGAGAATACTATCATTTTCAAAAAAACGCCACAAATAACACTGAAAATTCAAGTCTTATGTACGACTATTTAAGACAGAGGTGTAAAAAAGTCTCGTTCCTTGTTCCATTTGGAGCCGAATAGTTGAGAAACTTCTTTACTTGCAAGAAATTTGTAAATCAAATTTCAAGTCAGAAAATTGTGAACATAGTACATATCAATTTCGTACCCCTTTATTCAAACCAACAACACTGCAGGACATACTCCAAACTAAATACGTGCATTCACACGGTTGTTTAAACACGTACACAAAAATTACACACATTACAGTGGCATTTTAGCCACAAAAAACGTTTGATGTAATGCTGTCAACAGCTTTTAACTGACTTGTTTCCTGAACATATTGTAAATATCAGGTGAATGAATTATTTTGTTACCAGTAAAGTACTCCTTTTCGTCATTTTGGCTGTTTTTGGAAACACTTTAACTAAGTATCATTTTGTCACTTCATAACACCCCAAAAGTGAGAGTTAAGTGGTACCCCTTGGAAGACTCAATGAGGATACTACAAATGGTGACCCTGAAATAGTTGGGTTAACTTGCATGAGCACTCATGCACACGTGTTTAACACCTACACACTTACATTTTTGAGAGCATTCACCACAGGGGGAGGGGCTTTTTGTGTGTACATGATGTATATAACATGCACACACAGGAATATCTTGGATACAGAGGTAAATTAGTTCAAAAATTTTCCATACTGTTCAAAGTCTTATTACAATTTAATATTTTTTTTGCAGCAAATACTTACTTTAATTAGTTGGTATAGCAATACCTTGCAACATAGCTTTCCAAACTTTTTGCATTAAAAATTATTTTGTGACGCATTACTTGAATTTTGTTAGCCAATGCAAATATATAATGTCATCAAGCAGTTCAACTGACTTGGGGAAAAGTATATTTTAAAAGTTATACAAGATAATATCAAATTTTGTGATACACCCAGATATTATTAACGACACGGTTTGGGAAGCTATGCCTTAGCTGAACTAATTGAAACCACATTATCCAAGGTATTCCGATACTTTATATATATTATATATATGAGTGCACAACACTTTTCAATGAATGCAGAGATACTACACTATCCTTAGGCAGAGCAAATAGATACTGTGATCCTAGGCAGATGTGCCAATTATCCGTAAGTAAATAATCCCAACATTTTTAATGGGTGTTATGCTTTTGTTTATATATATATATATATAATGAATTAATAAATGGTGAGGATGTTATTCTAGAACAATTACCAAGATAGAAGTAACTCCCTTTTCAAAAAATAACAGAGATTTTGGCAAATCGGTATTGCTGTGATTTAGTTGTACGAACCAAAACAGTCGGGCTGGTCTCCGCCGATAAAAGCTGCAAACCTGCCAAACAGCAGAATCCCGCTCCAAAGCCACAGGCAGTTCCATACGTATATTTACCCATATTTACAAAGCCAATAATCTTACGAGATGGGGAATCTAGAGGGAGTAAGTTGCTATTCCCTTCTTTAAGTTTCACTCTACACAATTCAGTCTGTTTGATAATGGCCCCTTTCTCTGCTTTTGCTGGGAGATAATTTTTCTTTAGGGGTTCCAATGGGTCCTTATGAATTCCTGACCTCAGATGTTTTAGATCCTCCTTGCTGGGGACACAGATCATGGAGAAAGCTTCTGGACAACCTTTGGAAACCATTTTAACTGTCACTGGAACAAGAGAAGATTTAAATGTAATAGGATTGTCTTGAAATAAATCTTTGAAAGAACTTGGTTCCTGTTTCTCTCTAGGTGGTTTGTGCCGGCACGTGAAAAATTTGCTGAGCGCCATCAGTTTTTTTCGATCCCTCAAAACGTTAAAAGTCGGGAGATCCTGATCCGAGTTTAGAACTCTTACAAGTTGGAGATAGTCACTGAAATATGGACAAGGCACTTGTAATTTTATAAAATTTGGTCTCTTTGCTGGAGGTCTCTTTAAGTACTTTTGGACATGTTCATCACGAATAGAAAGCATTTCTTTAGAACCGGCTTCTGTATCTGGGAAGTCCTCAGGGAAACTAAGGCATGCGGATTCTTGCAAGATGTGCCGAGCTTGAACAAGGCCCCCAACACGAGCACCCTGATACACAAAAGCCACCCAGAAGGCCATCCCCCAACCTGATGGAAGGATGATGTCAACTCCACTGCCAAATCCAGTGCGTTCTTCACATTTTGTGGAAGTAGGGACTCTGTAACCAGGTCTTTGGATCAGAATGATAGGTATTCTAGAAGCTGCTCTACCAAGGTTTATGGGACATCCTGGAAAAAAAAAAAAAAAAAATTTTTTTTAAATTAAAAAAATAAATTTGAAGAGAATTTTCAAAGGGCAAAAAATACCCATGTAGGTCATACAATATCAGTCAGCATAATTTAAAAATATCAATAATGTATGTTATTGAATAACAAATTGTAATTTTCGTCAATGTGGCTCAACTGTAAATTATAACAATGTGATCAAAAGGACACATCAGTGACACATGGGTGAATGAAGGCAAAGCAAGTGAACTGGTCACATGATTTTGATCATGAAATTGTATATAAAGTGACTAATATCATACTCAGATGTACTTGGGCTAGTTATCCTCACCTTGGTTGTAATAGTCACAACATTTCCACCATTGTACTCTCCAGCCTTTTCAAGGTGTCTTTAGTAATCGGTAACCAAACCCTTTATTAAATCCACAAGGGTAGACTGTCCTCATTCAACTGTCCATACTAGAGGATATCTTGCATCAGTTGATTCTTCCTAGTTAATTTGTTCTTGTGATGTTACTTGTCTGCTGATAGTATTGAACAAGAGTATATGACTTTTTTTGTCAAGGATTGAATACACAACCACCAGGTTACAAGATACAATCAACCAATGATTTTATCCACTAGGCCATTGCCCTGTAGGTAGTAACTTGGACCCTTAAACCTAATGTCACTTGTCTGCCACTTCCACTGAACCAGAGTATATGAGCGAATCAGTGCAAAATAATGATAATTCTTAATATCAGAAATTTAAACAAAAAATATCAAGTAAGCCTCAGTGATAAGACAGTCAAAATAAGAGAGAGAGGTTAAGGGATGTTGAAAGATTCCTACCTTCCTCTGGTCAGATGAAATGGGTTCATCATTTGACTGAAGAAAGAAACTTTATCCCATTCTCTCGCCATTCTACATCTAGATAAAGAATTACTACTACAGTCTGCATTGTATTTTTCTACATCCCCTCCCTAGGACAGGAAGATTATTGGCTTGTACAAACAACTTGTATAATATCACAAAATCTACATATAATATCTCCTACCAACCTAAAACGAGTTCAGTAGTTTCTTGGGGGGGGGGAAGAACAAACGAACTTAGAAATTCATATAATTTTTTTCACAGAGATCAACTAGTTTATAACAAACAAGAATGTTCAGTTACTGCATCTCATGAATTTGCAGAGAAAACAAAAGAAATTTATCTACCAGAATCAGTTTCTTTTTTTTTTTTAAATCAAGTTTAGTAATTTTGATTCATAAATTTCAGCCTTTAGTGACCAACCGTTGAATTACCAGAAATCAAACGATCAACCCCTCATATCTGAGACATTGAAGAAAACTAAAGGTTTAAGAAAAATCAGAATAGAGTGGTGAATTGATAAGAATCATCCAACTTTTCAGTACAAAAATTCATGGAGGGGAGTATAAAGAAAAAAAAAAAAAAATTGAATAAAAATATCAATCAATCAAGGAACTATTCAGGTAAAATGAAATTAATTCAAATGAAGTAACAGTGATATTTTTAATCTTTACCTGGTATCAGGTTTTCAGAACGGATTTTGTTGAATTCCTGTTCTGATATCTTTGTCCTTTTTACTTCTTTACGAATGTCTTCTTCCCACAAGGGTGACAATGGTTGGTCAGTTAAATCCAAGCAGTTTCCTGTGTTGTCTAAAAGGTGAAGCAAATTCTCATTAGCCTAAAATGTCAACCATATCAAAATCAGTACAAAAATTCAATGGAGAGGGTTTTATAAGAATTGAAGAGAGAGAAAAAAAAAATAAAAATAAAAACAAGAGAGAAAGAAAATCTGTCAAACATCTCATTTTCTTCATTGACAGTTTAACAAGTCTGTATACAAGTGTCTATGTCGTGCAGGTCGCCAAATGGTTAACGACATGGAACTATTTATATAGTCTACAAAGCTTTACAGACTTAAACACTAAAAAACTTTTTCACAAATGTTTTTTTCTTGTATCACTTGAGTCCCTCATTTCCCAATATCTGTAAATGCAATTTACGTGATTTCCTTCAGTGTTTTTTTTCCCGGTTTCACATATACTTTGTTGTTATGGTACAATGTATACATTTCTCTTATTGGGATCATCAGTTGTTTACCATGTAACTTATATATATATATATATATATATATATATATATATATATATATATATGATAGATAGATAGATAAATAAATAATAGAATGTATCCATTTCCAGCTCTACTCTAAAACAACTTGACTTTCATAGTATAAAGTTGAATGTATCGAGCACTCTATGAAATAAATCCATCACATATCAGACGTTGCTTTATACTATTATATTATGTGATATTGCTAACCTGATCTGTACCATATATATATATATATATATATATATATATATATATATATATATATATATATATCTCGTTCACCTATATTACCAAACTTTGCGTCGTTCTTCTTCAGCAAATTTTTTCTCATTTTTGCCCAACACACAATATTATCTTCTCTGTATTATCTATCAACTATCTATATAATGAACAGTGCGACATTTTTTTGTTTTTATCGGCAAAATTGTTACGGACAGAAACAAATAACATTGGAAATAATGGACTCTTCCACTTGAAAGAGTTCAGTCATTTTGAAAAAAACAAAACTTTAGATGAAACTGATCAGATTTAAATACTTATTTACAATATTAACAGATCTGAAATAGTGAACTATTAAGTCTTAAAATAAGAGAATGTGAAGAAACTGCTCTAACCCCACAGAAACATGGGTTGATATTTTTACCAAATGCATTACTTTCTCAAGTGTATATTGTATATTTAGGCAGTAATTTTTCTTTCAAGCACATTTATTTGGATACAATGGATAATTTGTGTTGATTCTACTTTTCATAATTTCTTATCTGATAAAAAATAAATCATCTCATTGAAAGTCAAAGATATGATTTTTTTAATGGAAAATAACAATAACATATCTAATATTATATCAATGATTTTGCTTACCTACTGAACTTGCCTGGGCATAGGTCTTTTTCTTCGGCAGCTTTTTCCGAGGGTCAGTCACAGTCATGCCCAACAAACATTTTGAGGGCAACTGAGAAGCATTATCAACCAAAGCCAACTTCTTCCACAGAATTTGTGAGGCTAAATGTCTGGATTGATATTCTTCAGAGAGATAGAATCGTGCCCACCAAGGAACATCACCTGAAGTCTGGGATTCTCCAGATTTATTCTCCGGATTTTTTTTTGCCTTTTCCCACCGGACAGATGCCACTTCCACGGCATTGGTCAAGACTTTTAGAGACAATGGACCGGTTAGACGAAAACGGACCAAGTCATCCTTAAGTGATTTTAGTGAAACTCTACTTTCAAGAGATGTGTTTCCTGTACCGTTTGGAATGCTAGAAAGTTTCTTAGTTTGAAAGTCTGAGGAATGGTCAGCATTATTCAAGTTCGATTCTTCTTTTGAAAAACCTTTTTCAGCAGCAGTGTCTGTAGCTTGGTCAGAGGCAATTTGACCATTGCCGGTTGCATCTAAATGGCAGGGAACAACATTATGAAAGACTTTGGACAATTGATTCCATAATTGTGAAAAGCAAGATGGATGGCACCAGAGCCAAAGACAACGGTCAGCAGGGGTCTTGCAGTCTGTCCCACCTGATGGTGGGTGAATCTCTTCATCCAGAGAGTGTAGAGATTTCCAGAAGAATGTTACTGGCCCGATGGCACCATTTGGAAATTCATCGCACATGTAGATAATGGTGCTTCCCTCCCGGTTACCTTTCAAACAAGATTTTGCACAAATTCCAGGACCTGAAAATTTTAAATGGGAGAATGTAGCAGTGCAATCAATAGATAATCAGTTTTTATTCTTTGAGATTATACACCAACTCATTTATGTAACCCATCATATCACACAAAAATGTCAAAATTTTCATTCATTTTAATTTACAACAGATATTAAAAGTATTTATAGAAGGTCAGTGAAGGTCAAAATTTCCATACTTCATTTAGCATGTGAGCAGATATATCAAATATAATATGAATTTGAAAGTTGATCATCACATTCTGATCAGAAAATTATGCAAAAAAGCAACTTCAGAGGCCTAGAAGGTACTATTTGATTATCTAACAATAGTTGTATTGATCATGTAATAAGTAAGTTTACCAAGTATTGATGTTGTTTAAATCTTTTATTGAATGTTGATGAAAATTGATCAACTTTCATTCTATATGTTTTTAACATAAGTTTTGATAAGAGAAAACAAAAAATTGGAGTACAAGTTTTAAAGCAATATATGTCCCTATTCCAATACAACAAATATTTGATATTTCAATTTGTCAGAATCAAACAGAAAAAAAAACAAACTTTATCAATAAAATTTAATTCATAAACAAGCACTTGACTGATATACAAATTGAAAGACTAAAATCCCACAAGTCTCAACACGTTTGCATCTAGCCTCAATAAGCTCACTTCTAACAAAGACAAAGGGAGATAACCAAATGTAATGAAGCCAACAAGCTCTCCATCACATTATTACACCAAGAAAAGTGTCAATAATAACAAGGCTAGTCACTCAATATAGCAAATTGGTATAACAGACTCACCGGTTGCTGGATTTGTTAAATGTGAGAAGCCATTTTGTATATCGGTCTCTGATCCTGAAATCTCAATGCAGCACATAAAAGAAATGTCCTGGAAATGAAACAAAATAAAATATAAGTCACAGACTAGAGAAAAAAGTAATTGGATAACAAATTACACAAATAATAAATAATCATATTCTGTCTGTCAAATTCGCCTCAATTCCTAGCCACTTACAATTTCTACTTTTCTCATTTATCATGAATTCCTATAGTAAAATAATTAGCAATGTATTTACATTATACATATATTAGATCTGTTCTGTCAGACAGGCTTATCATAATTCCTGACCAATAAAAACCCATTTTTCCTGATTTGCACTGAACATACATATTGAATACCGAACATTGCTAAAACAAATTGTAGGCAAAACTTTCCCCTACCATCCGAAATAATCAATTTTTCAAAGAAAAAATGACTATAGTGAAGCGGGGGGGGGGGAGAATAAAGTCAGTGGGTAGTAATATGAAAAGCCAAAACTATGTATAATCTAATACCAGGTTCAACCATGATTGTCATATTCCCCTCCCATCACCTGAATTTGCCTAGTCACTGTATGTACAATAATTAAAGAGAATGAAAGTTTTGTTTCAGGAATCCTACTCATGATATAACAGGTTACATAACCAACTAGTAAATCTATAAATGGCATTTTCTTGTCAACACATCTCTGCATCTGACGATAGCATAGTGTTGAAAACTGAAAATAAGCCTGACTATAGTGGAGTCAGGCTCCGTTCTCACTCCTATTCTGACTGAAGATGATAACTGCAACTTTTGTATTGTACAATAAACCCTTGTTATAATGAACTAATTGGGAAGGAGAGGGTTGTTGCTAAAGCTGAAGATTTGTAATACCTAATGGTTGTTCCTCATTCAGTAAATAAGAAGTTTGGTAGTTTAACTGCGTTCAACAAACATCAGATGGTAAATTGAAGGCAGTTTAGTTTTCACTAATTTTATTTATGACCTTACCTTACGTTGTTTGATAAAGAAAGTTTTTGGCACTATCCTAGTTTTGAGGTCCAGCCTATAGTGGTATTTACTGCAAGATTTAGGTGTAGTATTTGTTCTCAAGTCCAAAGGAACGACATTAAGTTCCCATTTTCCAATTTCAAACATTGTATTTTTTATGGAATGAATAAAATTAAAAAAAGAGAGAAGAGGGGAAAAAAGAGAGAGAAGAGGAAAAAAAGAGAGAGAAGAGGTAAAAAAAAAGAGAGAAGAGGTAAAAAAAAAGAGAGAAGAGGTAAAAAAGAGAGAGAAGAGGTAAAAAAAAAGAGAGAAGAGGTAAAAAAAAGAGAGAAGAGGAAAAAAAAGAGAGAAGAGGAAAAAAAAGAGAGAAGAGGAAAAAAAAAGAGAGAAGAGGTAAAAAAAAGAGAGAAGAGGTAAAAAAAAGAGAGAAGAGGTAAAAAAAAGAGAGAAGAGGTAAAAAAAAAGAGAGAAGAGGTAAAAAAAAAGAGAGAAGAGGTAAAAAAAAGAGAGAAGAGGTAAAAAAAAGAGAGAAGAGGAAAAAAAAAGAGAGAAGAGGAAAAAAAAGAGAGAAGAGGAAAAAAAAGAGAGAAGAGGAAAAAAGAGAGAGAAGAGGGAAAAAAGAGAGAGAAGAGGGAAAAAAGAGAGAGAAGAGGGAAAAAAGAGAGAGAAGAGGGAAAAAAGAGAGAGAAGAGGGAAAAAGAGAGAGAAGAGGGAAAAAAGAGAGAGAAGAGGGAAAAAAGAGAGAGAAGAGGGAAAAAATAGAGAGAAGAGGAAAAAAAGAGAGAGAAGAGGGAAAAAATAGAGAGAAGAGGAAAAAAGAGAAAGAAGAGGAAAAAGAGAAAGAAGAGGAAAAAAGAGAAAGAAGAGGAAAAAAGAGAAAGAAGAGGAAAAAAAGAGAAAGAAGAGGAAAAAAAGAGAAAGAAGAGGAAAAAAAGAGAAAGAAGAGGAAAAAAAGAGAGAGAAGTGGAAAAAAAGAGAAAGAAGAGGAAAAAAGAGAAAGAAGAGGAAAAAAAGAGAAAGAAGAGGAAAAAAAGAGAAAGAAGAGGAAAAAAAGAGAAAGAAGAGGAAAAGTTATACCAGGGTTGTATTTCAATTGTTTTCTTCATAAAGCAATGATTCAACATACGGAACAGTGATCACAATACTTCCATAATAAAAATACAAAAACAATTCATTATCATACAAAATTTGATAATAATAGTAATTAGAGTTAAAATGATTTAGTGAAATCTAATTACATAACCTTTTCAGTGTGAAATGCTAATGGGGAGTGGGTAAAATGTCAGATCACATGGTTCTCAGTGATGAGAATAAATAAAATTCATAACTTTTGTTAGAGATCAGAAGCTAGACTTGCAGATTATAACTACTGTAGTCAGGATCAGCAAGACTAGTTTGCGAACCATTGCTCTCTGGAAATGCACGAGAGTTCACAGATAGCCTAGTCCGGTACAAGGTCGCAGGAGCACGGAACCCACTGAGGGTACAACTCACCACAGGAGTAACGGTTAGTAAGATTAACTTGGTAACCCACAAGGCACCCAAAACTAACCTTTAGCAGAATATTAGTAGGTCAGACATTGTATGAAATAAACATTGATTAAACACCAAGTTACATTAACAGATATGAAAAGTTTATTTATAACCAATGTTTTCTTACCTGCATGAAACAATAATTCACAGTTGATCTGTAAGTAGCTCTATTGCATTTGGTATTGGGAGTATGAGCCAAATGATAGCCCCATTTCTTAATCATGTGAAAGCGTTTGGCATGCCATATGTGGGTCTCAAGCCAAATGTTGTTCTTTTTGCGACGATTATATTCAGCCAATAAATTGTGTGGACGTCTGCGATGTTTTCTGGATGGAGGTTTGCGAGCGCGTTTATCAGGTCGATTCTCATACTTTGAGGTGAAGGGAAGAAAAAAGATGGTTTCAGATAAATCTTTATTCACAGGAGCTTTGGTAATTCTACATTGCCTCTTTGCAGCTGAGTACACAATATAAAGATTCATATATTCAACTAATAAAAAGGAATTTTAATTAGTGACATCTGTTTATGAGATTATAAACATGGAAGAAAAGAGAGAAAAAAAAAATTATCCTTAATCAATGTTCCCTCTAAATTTTAGCAATCAGTGTGCATAAAAATCTTATGTTGTACAAATTTTTTTTAGTTAAAGATTGTACACACTTTTGAATTCAACATGGAGAATTTCTTTTCACTGAAAACCCATTAAGCTAGCTACAGAATTTGAAATAGATCTTCATAGACTTAACAATATGAACCCCCTTCACCAGACATGGCTGTAACCATGCTGTACAAACTAGAACAGAAATGTGATAAGAGCTAAGAGATTATTTTCAATAAGTATGATTATAATATATCATTCTTGTACAAATAAATATAAGTATGATTATTAATTACTACCTCATTTTAGATAACTAATGTCTTGTAGCACACTGACTTCCTCCATACACTGGTTACAAAATGTATGTGCACATGGCTACAGCTTGGGGGAACTATGTTCTTAGTATTTCTTAATGTTATTTCTTGTGAACAACATTCCTTTTCTTGAATTAAATTTTTAAAAAAATGCTAATACAGATATAATTCTTCATCATGGGAGGTTTTTAAGCCCTCAACAGCAATTGTGTTATGATAATTCAAAGGTACAATTTCCAATTATCTTAGATCAAAATAACTTCTGCAATCATTCAAGCAGTGTGAAGGCTGCAGCTTAAAATAAAACTTGTCTACTGTAGGTTTTATACACAACATCTCAATTTCTTCACTGCAGAAGTAAAGAGGTATAACCAAGTGAGGTATATGCTGATTACCTCAGTGACAAAGACGGTTGTAGCTTTTTCTGAAAGAAGAAAAATGTAGCAGAACTAACTCTTAAAATCATAAACCACTTGATACTGCCCCTAATTGACAATGGATCACTTTAGCAGAAGAAACAAAGTTTGTTAAATTTTACCAAAGGAAGGTGAATTTGATCAGTACTTATTTCCTTTGTTATAGACAACTGGATTTTCTTATATGAAAGTAATAGTTAATTATGCTACTGAAAGGCTTGAATACTGACCTGTTTTTTTACTATCTCCCTCAGCCGCCTTGGCCATCGTCTTATGTCATGGCTCATAGCTCTACGGTGCATGTGCTTCGGAAGAGTTTCAAGTACCAGTTGGTTGATAGTTTTCGTTTGTACATGTTCATTCAAAGCACTGATCTCCCGGGCACGTGATTCAGCAAACTTGACAACCATAATATCTTGAAAAAAATTTTAAAATAAGATAATTAATTAACATAATATTATGTCAGTAACATTTGCAATATTTCTTGACTAACAGACAATCTGATCCTTCCTCATTTTCAATGTATTTCTATGGTAAAATTATTAACAAAGTATCTAATATCAAGCATATAACAATCCTATTCTGTCAGTAATGCTTGCATCAATCTGAGACCAGCAATACCATCTTTCATGATTTTTTCAATGCATTTCTCTAGTGAAATCAGTCCCAATGCACTAATATTATACATATAATAGCTTGCATTAAGTCCTGACCACAGACTATCCCTCCTTCCTTCCTGTCAGTGGACAGCAAACCTTATCTACATATACTTGGTTCAAATACAGATGGAATTATTGTTTCATTTTTCCTACCACTAATATGCAAATGCTAAAATGAGAAAGTTTTGATGCATTAGTTCAATAAATCCTACTTGTGATCTCATGGGTTGCGTAAGCAGCTAGTTATAGAGTGGTGACCCTTTTATCCACAGTTTTGCTTTCTGTGTTTTCAGTTACCCATGATCTACCCTAGAAACAAACAATTAATAAGTTTTACTCAATAATGGTCCTGAAGCACAAGAGTAGTGATTCTAGCAATTCAGACACATCAAAGAGAGACCGATAAGTTACTTTCTTCAAGTAAAAAGGTGATAGTTTTTGATTTAATGAGGAAAGAAAAAAAATCCCAAGCTGAAGTTGTAAAGATTTACTGAGAATGAATCTTCTATTTGTCTCATTATTTTTATTCCAGGATATTGTTATAATTGTTATATCTTATTTATTGTGCCTAATTTATAAATTAAGCTTTAATCAAATGTATGCATGAATGGGTAGCAAACAGAGATTTTGCTACTACCAGTGGTTTTAGCATCCAGCGAGGTTCTTGGAACTTATCCCCAACACGTAAGGAGGGGGTGCTACTCTACATATATACATATATATATTTTTACAATTAACTTTTAACTCCTGTTTTACAGAGCAAAACCTATCAAAAAAAAAAAATCCACATTGCATCTTCATAATTGTTTACAAAAAATGAAAAAAGGATCAAATAATCCATTAATGAACTTAAAAATGAACAAAAAATAACCGGCATGTGTGCCTTACTGTGTTACCATAAGCAAGCTAGTCAAGCTGATCATTACTTCTGCGATGAGTTCGATTATTACATATGTGGCTTCGTGCCAGACTAAACTAAACTAAGTATCTCGAAAAAAGCACAAACATTTTGAAATACTCCCCTAAAAGTATTACTCTTCTGTTTTCTCTGCTTGACTTTTACTCTTTACTTAATGAGTATAGTTCTCTAGTGCCCAAGTTTAAAGTGTCACTCCCCAGCATTTCTGACAAGGATCAGAGAGCAATACCTGAGTACTCATTGAAAATGTAAGACATACACACACACATTATATATATATATATATATATATGGATATTTTGAAATACTTTTGTTATGGAAAAAGCTACAATTACTTGTAAATGGCTCTCATAAGATCATAGATGATCATTTAATACATCAAATAATAGAATGACAGAAACGATAATAGAATGATAATCTAATGCTGATAATAGCAAGTATAGTCGAATTTGCTTTAAAGATTTACCAAATTTTCGAATTCATATCAATTGTGACTTATACAAAAACAAGGAGATATCAAAATAACTATGAGGGAAGGCATATATATTTTAAAAATTGGTGAGGGGAAAATCCCAAACTATGTAGAAGAATTAAATCAAGAAATACAAACTTTTGGGAACAATGGCATCATCCTTCTCCCCCAAGTCAGTTTCATGATACCTTCTTTTCTGTCCTTTGTCCATGATCAAATTTTCTATGACATTAGATTCTTTGATTCTGAAAAGTGTCAAAAATAAATAAAATATTTTATCCATTTTTTTTCTTTACATATGAAAAACATGAAAATTTAACTATATTTTCTATAATGCATTTATAATAAACAATGGCTAGTTCATAAAAATAAAGGATATTTACACTAACCATAGAAGGTTACACAAACATGGTTATGAGGATAATACATGAAGAGGTTCCTCTAGGCTTGTTTATAAGTTCACATTTAAACTGAATATACTTATAAACCAATATAACTGAACAGACTCAGTAGCAGAAGCCTAATGAAAGAGGAGTATATTTTGGATGCTTATGCTTCAAGTTCTCAAATTTTTTCTAGATACAGAAGGATCAACATCATTTTCACAGCAGTAACATCTTTTGTCAAACTGAGTCTTCATAAAGACAGTGAATAATCAATCTAGAATATAAACACTTGCATATTAGAGTTTTCTATTTAATCACTGCCCACCCGCAGCAATATTTGACACAAGGTCGGGCTTAATCTGGGGAAGATTAAAAAAACCCTTTCAAAAAAAGGCTCCAGCTAACGCGACTTTGATTGCCAAGTGATCGTAGAAGCTGGAGCAACCTCCGTCATGAAAGCGTCCACCAGGGGAAAACTGCTCCAGGGAAACTGACCCCTCCAGCTGGGCCGAGTAATAATACGATAGCCGAAGGACGAGTCCAAAGGCCTCCATTTGAGCAATACCGGAAACCAGAGTTTGCTCAAGGCAAAACACTGATCACCTTTGATTTCGTTGAAAGGTTAGCATGAGGGAATTTTAGGCAAAAAACACAACTCTGATATTTTAAGCTAAATCTGACCAACAGTTCGAAAGTTCAAGGCAAGGTAATTTAGAAGTCAAGCGTTGACCTCTCATTTTCAAATTGCTATAACTTTTTTCCTGTCGGTCCCAGCTATATAAAAGTATATATATACTTGGAATTGGAATGATCTGCAGATTCTAAAAATTATGTTTTTTATGTAAGGAGAAAAATCAATTTTTCTATCAGTAAATGAAAATTTTGGGTCACCTTCTGACCTTTTAGATACCTGATCAGAAGAATTAATTTATGATAAAAATGTTCCCCAATCATTCCCTTATTATTATCAAAAAGCTTGTACATGTATGAGACATTATACAAGTCAAAAAGTGATTTTAGTACAACCAACTTGTATATTTTTAATTACTATAAACATCTAATTTTACCTTATTGCATGATGTAGGTATCTAGAAGGCCAGATTAATTAATTTCTTTGTAGAGGTCTCCATACTAAAACAGACAATATTCATGTTTTAATATATATATATATATATATATATATATATATATATATATATGACCAACGAGCCATTTTTAAAAAGTTGAAAAAATTAGGATAAAAGTTAGACAAACTTTCAGTCATGATATTTTTCTTACTTTTAGAGCTACAAAGCTCAATTTACATGTCATGTTATTTGAACATAATCACTGATTTCATTGGTTTAAACTCTGGTGAAAATCACATGTCATTTTCAAACCAAGTCTTACCAATGTTTATTCAAATCAATGTTATCTTCATGGATAAAATGATCAGTCTTGTTTTGAAGTTTCAATACTTAGCTTTTGATTTCCATATGTATAACAGTGTTCCTACGAATACCTGATAGTTCCCATTTTTAGCTGATTTATGCTTTTATCTTTTTTTTTGTTGAATAAGAAAGAAAAAAAAAAAGAAAAAGAAAACCCTCACTTTATGCATTGTAAATTTGATCGAGATTTTCCCCAACTTGTTGAAATTTGCACTTATCATGCAATGATTGGCCAAGCTGATGCCAACCATCAGCCAATCACAGCATTCCTAGTACCTCGCTAACTGAACGAAATGTAGAGCTGCTACCATGGCTCACAGGAGTATCTACCCAATGACTATAGAACTTATTTTTAGTGTGATAATGGACTTGAAGGGTGGCACTTATACTGGCTGTTGTTGAGGGAGATTTTTTTGAGCTTCTTAATAAATACATAGAATGGGTAGGTAACACATATATAATGACTTTAACATTACAGTAATCAACATCTTAGATATATGTAGCTACACCTGTACACTATAAAATTTATGTATATCTTTTCATATCTTCTACTGGGAAAATATACTGGATACATGTTCTTCCTCTGGCCTCTACTGCACCAATGATATTGTCTGCTGGCACTGAACAACTATATTCTTTGGTTGGGAATGCATATGATGGGGCAATGCCTGAAGACAGCAGAAAATTGATAATATAATCTTTGTATTCAGTATCATAATCTTCTGCCAACCCAATCAACAGTTCTCATTCATATATACATCAAACAAAACACACAACTTTTACTTCAGCAAATGCGTTTTCCCAAGGCCACGGTTATTTTCTCTCCAGTCTTTTTAGCTCTCCTATGGTACTTTGAGAAAAGGGGTAAACCATCACTGTATCCATAGACATAGGTACAAATCTATAAAGTTCTAGGGTACATACAATTGAATTTATTGAAGGGTTGAAGTGATTCTCTAATCTCTCTTCTATCTCCTTGATGATACATGCAGAAAATTTCATTGAAGTTCCATTATATGGGAGCAAAGGTGGTATATATCTTCAGATGTTAAAATTTGTTTTCTCACGTCTTTGTAGACTTGCTTTTACAATTGCTCTCTTGACAGTACCTCAAATTCCATCATATGCATTTTTGCTGTGCAATGTTGCAAAAAAAAAATTCTACACAGCATCAATAAAAAAAATAAAATAAAAAAAAGCTGCAGCCAAAACTAGAGAGCTGAGATGTCCAGAAAATCCTTACTTTGAAGATGTTACCATCACTTTTTTCCCTTTCAGTCACATGGATAGAGTTGCCTAAACCAGATTTAAACTGATAAGAATTACCATACACAGGCTAACCATTTCAAATGATGGTTACAGATTGGTCGAGAGTTGTGAGCAATAAAATAACTGAGAAAGAGTACACGCAAATCACTGATTGGTTGGCTCTGATTAATGAGATATTGTGGAAAGATTTTGGAATTTCTTTGATGTCATTCATTTTTATTTTATCATATAACAAACACAACCAAGCCAACTTAGACTTCTGCAACAAGTTGGACCCTAGTTAGTTTGTCTCCATGTCCTAATCATGAATGGCTGATCCAACCTTCAAGGTTGAAAAAAAAAGAAAAAAAAAAAAAAAAAAAAAAGTCTGTAGACAGAGAGCACTCATTCTCTGATTTGATCAGAAATGAAGTTATTGTTGTTATTACACCTGACTTGTTCTTTCTACTTTTATTTCGTTGTGTCCAAAATCTGATGATTTTAAAATGATTCCTCTGGAACTGTATCACATAAAAATGTAGTGAGAGCAGCTTTGGTATAAATTCAACTTAATCTGTACTAATATTTGAGCCTTTTGTTTTTTTGTCTGCGCCTCTTTCATGCAAGAACTACAAGGCCTATTGACCTAATATTTGGCATGAAGAATCAGGAAAAATTGACTTCTTACATAGGCTAGAGATCTAGTCAATCTTCAGAAACAAATGATTATTATACCAGGATTTTTGACAATCAACCTTTTCACAAATGGCACACACATTTCTTACAAGAAAATCAATTCTTAAACAAGTTTTGGTGGGTTTTTCAATGCTTTTTGGGCTATGAAATGGTTGATAGCAGCAATAAAGTAACATGATCCAAGTTCCTGGATATTTTTGTTTCTCCTTCCACCCCTTCTCTCTTCTCGATGACAAAATTTATCCCAAATCATACTGTAGTGAAGGGAAGTTTATGGAGGGTTGAAACACAGAGGCACATGACTGTGTGCTACTTTAAATCAGGTCATTATTTTAATAAAATTTAAAGTAATAATTTTATTACTTTTTCAGTTTTGGATGATGTATTGTAAAATTTTACAATTAACTAACTACTATTCACCTTCATCTTACATTTTTGTTGATTTAAAAAGAAAAAAATCAATCCATGACAGTTAGTGAACAGCACAGCGAAGATTTAGGTCTTAGTGTAAATAATACTTTGGTATGTAGTATCTACCCCAATAAACAACACTGTTTGTTGATTAGTAACACTAAACTAGTCAAGGTAAATTAATGTTCAAATCCAAGTGTGTAGACAAGCTACAGCATTCATATTTTGCATGCAAAGCCCCAACATATTTCCTTATATGATAGCATTGAAAAAAAGAAAAAATGGGTCGAACAGTTTTTAGACTTTTCTCAAAAAGTCTCCATGGGGCGGGGGATCAGTTTTCAATTCTAATGACATGATAAACCGATCCCTTCATAATTCATCAGCGTAAGATATCCCTGGACAAAAAGATTTGGGTCTCTATGTGAATAATATTTTCCATATGTAGGGTAAGAAGAAAGAGAGAATATATTTTCCAATGTGTAATCTATTTCGTTTTGTTTTCCTAGGACAACATTCGGTATCTCTACTAGTATGAATACATTCCATTTAAATTTGATAAAATTCAATTTTATGAATCATGAGAATAAAAATTTAATATCAAATTTTTTTGCATAAGTGTAACAGGTATTTATTTCCAAAAATGCACGTGTAAATACTAAATTAAATATGAATACCACGGAGAAAGCAGAATCAGCAAACTGAATTCTAATTTCAGCTGAGGCTACCTATGTTCCCTTCACACTCATACAATTAAGATAGAAATAAAATGACATCTTCCTGAGGACTGTCCCCCTCACTGCCAGATGTCTTGTCACAGACATGCCATGATGCTTGACAAAGAGTGTCTAAGTAAACACTTGGGAAGACCACTCTCCCATAATTAACTTACCAACCGAAGGACAAACAACAAAAAAGCTCTTATCCCCATAGTCAACCTTGACAGGAGGGAGAAGAATAATAGTAAATAACATCGATTATTGGGGGAAAGGCAATCGGTCCCCATAGTACGACAGGGCAGTAACCGTGTAAATTTGTAACAAAGCAGACGATATAAAGGGAGGAAATTACAGGAAAGTATTTGAAATCAACCGTCTAAATGTTTTCATCTAGAATTAGATGTTATAGGTTTCATCTAGATGTCGGAAATGGCTATAAAGATTATTTCTAATAAAATCATTTTATCTTTATTAATGTTTTCTATTTTTAGATGAAAAAGCTGACAATGTATTTGGCATGAAAAAAAAATTGGCGTTTCATTTTAGTGACCTTTGGATTCGGTTGGTAAAAGGTAATAATTTCCAAACGAAAATAATTATTAGTGAGCCAATCTAAGTAAGCTTCTCAAATGAAATGCAGCATTTTATCGTTTCCCTATATCAAATTTCTCTATTTATAGAAATTGCATTAAAAAAAATTAGTACAACAATATTTTTCTGCATTCAATACAAAAATTATGCAAAAATTTACAGACGTCACTTGGTGCATATAGCGAAAATTCCAGCACGTGACCTCGCCCCCAACGTTCAAAATATGCGCATTTGACACCTCTACCAGGGGTTTTTATATTGACCTTTATTTACTTGTGAGGGGCTGTTTTCAAGTCACGGTAGACACCTGTTGGTTTTGAGGGAAATATGAATTAGTATGTTAAATGCATATCAAGAATAAAGTAGGAGAAGATGTTGAAATAACCCCGCCTTATATCGTAACGTAGATTTTTGTATTAATAATGGTAAGACGTTCTCACATGAAATAATAGGTTCCTGTGGAAACGGTAAGCGAGTTCGTCTCGTCGAAAGCTATTTTGTTCCGGAATTCCGTAATTTACTAAAATGAGAGATTGAATTGTTTATTTGGGAATAGATGTTTTACAATCGGTTAAACTATTTACTTACTTTCCATAGAATAAAATGTACGAAAGGAAGAATAACTAAATAATTTTAACAACCAGACAACACCTTTTTTAAGGAATTGCAAAACCAAAGTCTAGAACAAATTGACTGGATTTTCAGAAATTCTGATCGATTGTAAACGTCGTGACTTTTGAAGCTTGAAGGTACAATATCAATAATAATCTTCATGATGGAAGCTTTGTTGACTATATCTTTCGTAATCGTGTACACGAAAATCAAAACCAAAATAGGATACGGCTAATTATTTAATTCAAATTGATTGGCTATTCTAGGGACAACATCGAAGCCCAATAATAGAAATATTCAAATTTTATGACTTATTAAAGGAAGAGTTAAAAAAAAATCAGTGGTTCCGAATGACGTTATCAGGAAATAAAAATTAAGAACTTTCCAGGTTTAACTTCGGAACAGGTAGTTGATGAAGAAACAAGTTGAAAACAACAACAACAGCGGGTGCAAAAATCCTCACGGCAAATATAATCAGCATAAAATCAAAATTGAATTTAACACACAGGTTATTGTATGTTTCAGATCCATTATACCAGACAGAAGGTATAATTTAATTTAAAATCAAATATTTTTGATAGAAAAAGTTTGTTTTCGTATTTTAAACCCTAAAATCATTATGGTGGAGTCAAGTTTCATTTTTGATTTGAAGGAAATACAAGATCGTTCAAAACATCTACACGTTGCACTTGTGTTTAAAAAAGAACCATGAAAGCAATATGCGTCATTCTACAATTCTAATTTAAAGAAGTTTCGGTCGAGTGAATAACAATGTTTTTGTCAAAATACATAACGAAATGAAAATCAAATAATATAACTGGTGAATTGGACTTTTTTTTCTAAAATATTGCTAGTTCTTCAGACTAAAGTCAATAAAGGATCCAACGATTTAATAAATGCAGGTTATGCTCTTCCGAAATAGAATTTATATAAATGCCTGACAACAATAAGAGGAATGTAATACTTACAGAGATTGAAAATAACGATTGACCAAAGTTTACTATGAATGATTTAGAGTTTATTTCAATTTCTCCACATGGCCGGCACATGGTTAGAAGATTATGCTTGTCGGCGGAAGTTAATAACTTGGACTATTATTTCACTCAGGATCCTAAAACGATCCAAATGAATCGCGCGCGCACACACTAAATAAATAAATAAATAGATAAATAAATAAATAAATACCAAGTACTGAGTGATTATTCAAATCAGTCTTCAGAGAAAAATAATGATAAAATAAATAAATATAAATTAGATTAGATGAAATTGAAAAACTGAATCCCTGTTTTTTTGCATATAGCCTTTTTTTATCAATGGAAAATGATTGGGTTTTGTTAACTTCTAGAAATGTTTAGAAGAATTATTCAACTTATATTTATTTATTTATTCATTTTATCAACTTATTTGAATATACATAAAAGGAAAATTGGAGTGAATCTGTCCGTCCTCTGTTACTGACTTAGTATACTTGAGAGACTTTTGCAAATTTTCGAGAGATTTTTTGCAAATTTCCTTAAAACTTATCAATGTAATCTAAAACATCATTTGCTGTGGCCTTATTTCATCAAAAAAGAATAACTATTACCAGAGAATAAAGAAAATATTATAAAAATCAATAACAAATATTGCAATCATATTCAAAAAATGAACAAATAAAACTGCTTCCCGTACATTCTCTTTTTCTGTACAGTAGAGCTTTCCAAACGATATCGTGACACTTTAATGCATCGCTGATAATATCTAGCTGTATTGCAAAATTAAGTATGATTCTGTCTTTCAGAAGATACTTTTTCCGAGTCAGTTAATCTGCTGGGATGATATTAACACTGATAAAAGTTACTGACATAATGATATGTGCCACAAAAAGTTTAATTTTGAAAAGTGTGTTGCCAATGCAAAAATTTTGGTAAGTTCTGCTGTATATATTTCTGTGGGAGTACTCTGTTCCCAAATTGTGGTAATTATAATATTTCAGAAACTTCAGTTTCTCTCGATTTCTAATATTGTTCATTTTGGATATAAAAATCAGTCCAAAAATCAAGCCACATCGAACAAAAATCAACACAAAAAAATTAGCCTACTTCTATATCCCGAGAGAGCATCTTAACACACAGTACCAAGTAGCTGACCACGCATGTATCTTACTACCTTCTGCACCATAGTGATCTGACCTGAGTCCACAAACTACTGACCTCAATCTAACACCACAGCAAACTGATAAGCTTGATTCAATATCCAATAAATTGATAACTCCAAAGCCAAACAACTAAACCATGTCTCTTCACACTTATCATAATGCAATGGTAAGCATTTTGGTTGTAGTGAAGTTGGAGTTGTGATTGGCAATTTTGCTTGAGTTTAGAGTTGTCATCAAGGTAAAATTTCCAGGATTACCAATGTTGTGGAGGAAGAGAATATTGAAATATAATGAGAAAAGAAGAAGATGAAAACAGAACGAAAAGAATAACAAATGAATTGGTCTGTCGCTATCTTGAAATGTTGACATGACTGTGATTAGAGATCTTGGTAAGTTCACGATATTAGTGATATTTCTTTCATAGATCAGTCAAATCAGTGTGGAAGAGCTGGTGAGGGTTCATCCAGAGGTTGGTATGATATGGTGACATCACAAGTCCATGAAAACCCTGAGGAAAAAAAATCGAGATAGAAGTCTTTCGATATATGCGTTTGGGAGTTGTTCGCAGTAGAACTAAATGATATCTATTAATTCTGAGACCCTTTTTATAAGAGTAGCGTGAATCACTGAGAAGGCTAAGCACAGTGAAAACTCATTGGTTAAAAAAACTCCTTTTGTGTCAAGTTCTGATTGACTAGAGTAATAGTATGCGGGTATCTCCCTCTTTTAGGGTTGTCACTGAGTGTATGTGATACACACTAATGCTACAGGGTTTTCATGTGAACAAGTAAGCACTATAATTAGCTTTGTTCAGCTAATCCAACAAATATCTGATTTTGTTGTCTTAATGTAAACATATGAAAAGAATAAGCAACAATATTTCTTAAAGCATTCTTTTTTGCTGCAATCTCAATAAAAAGTGGAGAGTAATTTAATTTTGTACTAAAAGTCACAAACTTTATGGTGTACCCTTGTAGGGTTGAACTATCAGGAGTTTCTGTGATATCTGCACGTTAACCACTGCATTAGCATAAATGTGCACTTCATGGGGACACAAAACACAAATTGGCCTGTTTTTTTTAATAAGATGTTACCAAATTGTCCTCGGTATGATAAGCGAAATAATTTCTCATTCTGAGGTTTCAAGTTTTAATGTTTCCTTGAGTGCGGTGATGTCTGTTGAGGCTAATCATGGGTTTCCTGTGAGTGCGGATTAGATGATAGTATTTCATGGTAAATTAGAAGGAAGCGAAGAAAAAAGAGGAAAAGAAGCAAGAAGGAAAAGAGAGAAAAAAAGAGCAAAGGAATGGTACATTCAAAAGTAAAGTAAGACACTTCTTAAGAAAAAGGATAACAATTTTTGGCCTTTTAAAAAAATCCCCCCAAATATTTTTGCAATCAATTTTTTGTGCTTTCAATCCATAAGACATTGGAGTATACAGGGAATTTGTCTAGATGGGGGGGGGGGCTCTGTTTACAATATAACTATAATGATAAAGTTGGCACATAATTTCTGTCATTTTTACAGAGATACAGATGGAGGTATGGCTTGCATGAATCATCACATTTTCTAATTTTAATTCTTTTAATAAATTTGAATTTGTTAGGGTTAGGGTTAGGGTTAGGGTGCATTATGGGTAAGGCAGACTCAATCATAAGTTTTACACCCTCATTTGAAGTTAAAAACAGCGCAAAAAACAAAAAAACAGTTTAATTTATTCCAAGCAATGATAATATAAATTATGTATTTACAACTGTTTTTCTTTAATTAATTCTCTTGTATTTTTTCTTCTGTGTGATGTTTTTAAAGTCAAGTGAGCGTTAGTGTGAAACTTTACAATTACAATGGGGACCATCTTCCCTATATTTTAGAATTTATTTTTATTTTTGCACTATTTTTCAAACCAAAACAGATGATTAATCATATTGGTCATTCCTCCATAAAAATGACTGAAAGTTAGTGCCCACTTCTTCATTATATTTGCATTGTAAACAGAACTCCCCTCCAAAACCTTATATAATTGAGGGTTTTTTCAAAATTGAATAATTCCCAGGGTATTCCAGTGTGTTATGGACTGAAAGTCCAAAAATTATTCGCAAAAACATTTTTTTTCACTTTCTAAGAGGCCTGAAATTGAGACCCTTCACAATGGACCTCAAAAAGGAAATCAGAATTACTGCAATTACATGTTCTAAAGAGGATCGTAATGGCATCCAGTGTTCCCAAATGGTCACCCATCTAGGTATTGACTGGCACAACGTTGCTTAGATTTGGTGATCGGATGAGAACCAATGTTTTTAGCATGATATGGCCGTATGTACCCACTCATCATATTAGAGTTATTAATCATTATTCATTCAGTGTTTCTTATGCTCAAATTTATTGCATATTTCAAGACTTACATATTTTCCTTTACTCATTATTTCTTTCCACAAAGAACTGCTTTCTGCTTCATGACAACACTCCGTCTATAAAAAATAACAATGACCAAATCAATCATAACTACTTCTACTACCACTTCATTTTTTGAGATCTATCAATCAGTCTTTATTTCTCTCTTCCTCCAGAACTCTTATGTATAAAAATTAATCAATAAAAAGAATATTAAAGGTTTTGATAAAAATATATCCAAAACGCTTTACTCAAGATTGGTTAATTAGAGGATAATCCCAAAGACCATGCAATTTTAATAAAGACATTTGAAAAAGGTTTTGATAAAGATATTCAAAAAAGGTTCTAATAAAGATATTTGAAAAGGATTTTAATAAAAATACATAAAAAAGTTTCAGGGAAGCGAGAAAAGAGAGATATATTGGAAAAGGAATTAATGAGGAGAGAAAATTATGCAAGTCTTTGAATATTTAATAAATTTGAGAGGGTAAGAAACATCGACTAAATAACTAAGGTATAAGTAGTTCTAATTTGATATATGCATTTGTTTACGGCCATATCATGCTGAATACATTGGTTTTCATCTGATCACTGCAGTTAAACAATATAGAGCCTAGTATGTACGCAGATGGGTGATATAAGATTTCCCTTTTGAAAGCGTTATCATGATTTCCTTTTTGATGTCCATCATGAATTTTTACTTCATGTGCTTCAATTTCTTGAATTTGTTCCGTGATTTTTTGTTGTTGCAATGATTGAATTCAATGATAACTACTTTCCTTTTCGTGCGCACCTTTTTTCAAGACATCTTAATATGTAGGTGAAACCTGGGCACAGTGGATCACAGGATAGAGTGAATCATTATGATCTTTTTTACAACTGCCTTTTCTCAAGGCAACATATCCACCATCTTATTTTCTAAGTCTTGCCAGCTTGAGCATTGCTGTGCAGTGTGCAAGCTAAGGGACCTAATTTTAAGCAAAAATTGATATTCAGAGATACTCTTACTTTCATTATAGAGCCACAATTACCAGTATTTTCTAGTTGTGCTATATGAGGTGAAATTAAGATTGTGTTAGAATTATTTCTTGTTCAAACTGCAATCTCTGAGTTAGCTCTGTCTCAATAGTATGTATAAGAGCATAGTGAATTAGGGCACAGTGAATTGAGGCACACTTGTTCACTTCAATTCTTTTTATTAAAATTGATCCTGTCATTTCATTTCATCTAGTTTAGTGGGAAACTGAAAGAGTATTTCAATATTTCTTTTGTATCATCCTTTTTTTCTATTCTTAAATGTTTGAGAGATTTTTACGACCACTTTTTGTAACATAGTCAACAATTCAACAATACTTTAATAAAATGTGTAGTTGATTTCACTTTTGGACACCTTTGAATAATTCAATCTTACGTTGATTCACTCTTCCCATGGAATAATTCAATGTGTTCTAAGGGTGGGGTACAGTGGATCAGGAATAATTGGGGAAAAAAGAAGTGTCTGCTAGCTGCTACCTTAGAGAGATATTACTGTCTTACCTTCAAATAATCTATTTCATAACCAACGGAATTAATCTTTCTTCGCCTTTACTCAAACAATAAAATTATTCCTACAATTCATTTTTTATGATTCACTGTGCACCGGTTTCCCCTGTATATCTTTCTGGCAGCGAATGTTTTTATTTATGTTTTTCTGTCTTTCCTTCCTCTCAACTTCCCTTCTTCTGATTATTCTGCTCTAAACTCTCTCCTATCACTTCATTTTACTTTTCAATTTATCATTCCTTCTCTCTTTCTTCTCTCCTTTCTTTCATGCTTCTTTTATCTCTTCTCTTTGCTTCCGTCTAATTTACCATCAAATTTTAACTGCATACACAGGAAAACAATGATAAGCCTCACAACACACCACCATACTAAAGGAAACATTAAAACTCGAAACCCCAAC